>JBBBVM010000657.1:600000-1026858 GCA_037355625.1 Petunia x hybrida | reverse complement strand
TGTTAGGAAAGCCTTGGCTTTTCAATAGATACTTCAAGTTCACCTATGCACTTGACGGCTACCAAGTAAAAGCACAAGGGAAGATGCAACACCTCCTTCTTAGGAAAGAAGAAGTACAACCAAGAAAGCCCACGAACATGAGAAAAGTGGAAAACCATTGAGGAGAAGTCCAATGATTAAAAGAGTGCAATCAAGAAGTTCTACAATCACAAGAAATGGTGGGACTAGCGCAAGAAAAGAGTTGACAAGTGTCAACAAGGTGAACCAAAAACCACAAGCTCCAAAGCCAAGTGGTTCACCAACAAAGAAGAAGGAGAGCTCAAGTGATGAGTCTCCAAGTCCTAGATTCCGGGTTGATGTTAAGAGTCCACCTACTCCGGCTATGGGTATCCTTGGGCCTCATCCCAATTCACCCGAATATGAGAGACAAAAGATTGAGAGGAGTAAGGGAGTGACCGGTGACATTCCTCGAGTGGAAAAAGGAGAGGATGTGTTGAGTGATGTGAGAGGGATGTCACCACCCAAATCTACACCCGACCATGAAAAGAAAATGAGGGAAAAGAAAGTGGGAAAAAGAATTATTTAGAGTGATTATTCTAACACTTACTCTTTATCTTTTTTTTCTACTTGTGTGAGTTCTTGTGTAGGTATTCTTGGAGGCAAACCAATGGAGCCTCAATCATGTTTCAAGATGGAAGGACAAGGTGAAGAATATCTTCCATGTAAGCTTCAAGGTGAAGGAACAATTCATGATACTTTAAGGGCATTGAGTGAGCAAGATGGCCACTCAAAGGTATGTGATAGTTCTTCCCTTGAGCATGTTACTTCCTTGTCTTATGATAGTGTTTGTGAAAACTCTATACTAGTTGATGAATTGTGTGATTCCGATGTGTTTGCAACTACTGTAAAGTCGGGTGGTCAACTTGTGAATGATTGTGAACCACTAGTTGAGAGGGATGATAAGCCACATCATGATGTGAGCTCGGTTTTCATTGAACCTCTCTTTAGTGAAGATTGTGTAGTTGACCTTATTTGTGACCCTTGTTATGACACCCTACCTATATTTGATAAAGGGGAAGATGAATTGAATGAATACCCTATCCTTTCCCTTGATGAATTGCTTGATAATGGTGGACCTATGTGTTGTAGTGAGGATGGTAGTGACCTTGAGGAGTCCCTAGTGGATGAGATGGATCGAATTGTATTCGATGACTCCTCAAGTGTGGATGGTGACTCTAGTTTTGATGCCTCACCTTTGATGGGTAGTGGACTTGTTTTCACCAACCCTTTGTTTAAAGAGGATTTGCAAAGATGTGATGGTGTATATCAAACTAGAGAAGAGTTCGGATTTAAAACTCTATGGTTTGAAGGGTTTAACTCTATAGACAATTCATTATTTGGAACTCCAAGTGAGATAAGTGGTCTTGGTATTGGTTGTGTTGGACCAACTTCTAGTAGTCCTAACCTTTATTGTGTTGACTATAATGATGAAGAACCTATTTTGGAGACCTTCCTTGGGAGTTTATCTTGTGAAGGAGATTGTCTTAGAGGTGGATTTGGAGGTGAGGAAGTCGCTCTTGGTGAGTATAAGAGTGCTTCCTAGAAGGGGAGTGGAGTATTTGATGTTAGTTGCCAATTGAACTATTTTGTTTACTCCACCCCACATGTTGATCACACCTTGGGTGTTGAACATGCCAAAGCCAATGAGTCACATTGTGATAGTAATGCATTGAAGGCTTGGTGTGTTGACCATAAGCTTGGAGATCATATGGAACTTAGTTGCTTAATCTTGCATGTTCTATGTCTTATTGATCTCTTTGCTTGTTATGATAGTGAGTGCTCTTCATTGTTGAGCCAAGGATTTGTTGTTTCCTTTGGAGACATAAGATTTTTGATTAGTATTGATACTTGGCTCTATCATAAAAGTGTGATTTTCACATCACTTGCACTCACTCTTGTTGGACTTGCCTACTCTTGTAGTGGGAAGTTTTGGTGTGATCTTATTGGACTTAGGGATCATAGGAATTTTGTCAGCTTGATCTTGCATATTCTCTACCCTATTGATCTCTTTGATGAATCTTGTGTTGAGTGCACCCCTTGGGGAAGCCAAGCACTTGTTCTTTTCTTTGGAAACATGCGCTTTATCATTGTCATTGATACTTGGTTATACCATAAGAGTGTGTTTTCCACACTACTTGCACTAAGCTACTCTTGTAGTAGAAAGTTTTGGATGTGCTTGTCTTTGGATGTAGGTCTTGATGGTTTGATTTCGAGGACGAAATCCTTTCAAGAAGGGGAGGATGATGCAGCGCAAATCGAGCCTAAGGCACTTACCATCAAGAGCCGCGATTGGAGGATGCAAAGGGCGAGAGGTCAAGAGTATTAGGGGAGAATTTGGGAGCATTTTGAAGATCAAGGAGATAGCTATAGGCCTAGGCACCCCGCCTACATCCCAGGCGCCCCGCCTGGATTGCATTCTACCTCAGCTACTCAGGCGCCCCTGAAACGACCTCGGTCAGTCGTTTCGGAAGTTAGGATTCTGATTGGCGTGCTGATAATTTTAAAATATTCATAGGGTCCATTAGGACCTGTATGTAAAATTTGGGTTAAATCAATACCTCGTTTGGTACGTATCGGAAGAAGGTTTTAGTTTTTATTATAGATAAATATTAAAAAGAGATTTTCGAGCTCGGTTTCGGCGAATGAGCTCCGATTCGAAATCCGAAAGCGCCGTTAGGTTCATATGATTATTTGTGACATTTGTGAACTTTCGAAAGTGAATTTCGATGTTGTTCGGCTAGTTTCCGCTAAAATGCCGAAAGTTAAATAATTTGACCTTTTTCCATTTAAATTCGCATATTGAGTTTCGGGAGTCCGATTTGAGATCCGCCTTAGCAAGTGTGTTACATATATTTTGTATAACTTGTATGCAAAAGTTGGAATTATTTTTAATATCGTAGGGTACCGTTTTAATTTTCGTAAAGAAAAGAAATAAAATAAAATGAAAAGAAAAGAAAAGAAAAGAAAGATAAACGAAAAAGGAAAATTAAGTGAAGTGCAGGCGGTGCCTCTTAGTTCAAATAAGCAGAAGCGAAACAGAAATGATAAAGAAAAGTAAGGAACACAGAGAATGTACGAAAAATGCTAGAAAATGAGAAAAGGGCCGGAGAAAAGTAGAATTTTTACCCAGAAACATTCAGGTAATGATCTTAATGCATTATTTTAGTTTATTATGTGTGTTCGAATATATTTTGACGGTAAAAATAGGGATATTAGACATCGCCGTAATGATTTAAATTGATAGTTTAAAGAATCAATGGAACTCCGATGATGGAAATAATTATATATTCGTACTCAGTGAGTTATGGGCAACATATAAATGTAATTTATTTAGGGTTTGGTTATGTGACTTTGAACCCTATACATAGGCCTGGCCTACATATTGCGTATGCGAATAGGGTACATAGGCCTGGCCTACATATTGCGTATGCGAATAGGGTATCAGGTTCCTACCTGGATTGTTCTAAGATGTGAGGAATGAAGAATTTAGTAAAATTTGATATATTTTTCAGCTTATTGAATAGAGTGGGATCGTTTAGCAATGAAACCAAAGGATAAAGCGGTTGTTGATAAGCAGAGCTAACTTTTGGAAGAGGTAAGTGTTTGTATCCATTAACATAAAGCAATGGGAAAAGAATGCAAAAGCTAGGAAGTGGCTTGTTGGTGGACTTGGTCCTGACGAATGCACTAGAATCAGAGGGTATACCACTGCAAAGGAGATCTGGGATGCTCTACAAGTTGCACACGAAGGAACAAGTCAGGTAAAAAGGTCTAGAGGTACACTTTTTTATGCTGAATATGAAAGTTTTAAAATGAAAGAAGAAAAGTCAACTTTACTTCTTCAGCGTCGGTGTTGAGTGTTCGGTTGGGGTTCGGTCAGGGTTCGGTCGCTCCCTTCTTCAAGCTCAAGCTTATAGATGAAGCCTTCGATTCTTGAGCTCGGCCACTCATCTTCGGAACGGTTGATTTCTCCTGACCACGCCAATTGAATGTGAATGTCGTACAACAACTTGGCTTGGCTTCGTGTCATCGGCCTCGGTAGATTGAACACTTGATCAGCACGTGTTCGGGCTGCATCCGGAAAGGCTTGGACGTGGAAGATGAGAGCTCTGGAACCACCTTGAAGATCATGCATTGGAGCGCCATGGAAGGAAGACCACTTAGGGTACAAGGGAAGCCACCCCATGCTCATTTTGAAGCACCCCAACACATCCCAAGAGGAGGCGGAGCGCCTCTGGTGCAAGCTTAATTAGAGAAGAAGCTTAGCAGGTGAACAGTAGAAAACAACAAGAAGTAAAGATAAAAGCAAGACGAATCTCTTGCTTCATTGGAATGAATCTAATGAACTAGCTCTGTTCAAACAACGGAGAAGACAAGAAATGCATCTACACTATGCAACAATCCTCCAGAAGACCTATGCTTCTTGCAAATTGAATGACCAAGGAGAAAATGTTCAAACGACTAACACCGAATGACACAAGTTCTTAAAAAGCCCACGTCGGGGTTCGGCTCCATCGGAGACACTCAGTAGCAACAACTATATTTTTCATTCATCAAAAACTAGGTCCTTACAAATGAAATGAAATGAGGTTTATATAGACTATTCTAAGGGAAAAATAGTAAAAGGTCACAGGCGACCAATAGGAGTAAGCCACGCAGGGCTGAATAAACTGTGTGTTCGGTCACTCCTTCAGCCGAACACTTGAATCTTGAGCTCGAGCTCTTGACTTAGGTGCTCCGTTGCTCAGCTCGGCTCATTTTGACATCGGACGCTCTTCCTTCGGTTGCTTGTTTGCTTTACTTCTTCAGCGTCGATGTTGAGTGTTCGGTTGGGGTTCAGTTGCTCCCTTCTTTGAGCTCAAGCTTATAGATGAAGCCTTCGATTCTTGAGCTCGGCCACTCAGCTTCGGAACGGTCACTTTTTCCCGACCGCGCCAGTTGAATATGAACGTCGTGCAACAACTTGGCTTGGCTTTGTGTCATCGGCCTCAGTGGATTGAACACTTGATCAGCACCTGTTCGGGCTGCATCATCCTCCCCTTCTTGAGAAGATTTCGTCCTCGAAATCGAACCCTCTTCAGCTTCCGATGCTTGGGCTACAACACAAAAAGTTAAGTTAGCAACATTGAATGTGTTGGACACGTTATACTCACCAGGGAGGTCAATCACATAAGCATTGTTGTTGATCTTGCTCAGCACTTAAAACAGACAATCCCCTCGAGGAGCAAACTTTCCTTTCCTTTGGTTTGGAAATCGTTCCTTTTGGAAGTGAACCCACACCTAATCTCCCTTCCTTAACTCCAACTTCTTGCGCCTCTTGTTTTTCTTCGATACTACTTCTGCATAAGCTTCCTCGAGGTTCTTCTTCACCTTTTCATGCAACTCGATCAAGGCAGTGGCTCATCGAGTACCTTCAAAATCAATAATAGAATCTCGAGGAAAAGGGGTTAAATCAAGTTGAATTAAAGGGTTAAAACCATACACACACTCGAACGGAGTCATTCCAATCATTCGATGCACTGTTCAATTGTATGCAAATTCCATCACGGGCAAACGATCAGCCCAGTTTCCGACCTTACTTTTGGTCATTGCTCGAAGCAAAGCTCCCAAGGTTTGGTTGACTACCTCGGTCTGTCCATCAGTCTGAGGATGGTGAGACGTCGAGAATAGTAACTTGGTGCCGAGGGCACCCCATAAACATTTCCAAAAATGACTCAAGAATTTTGAGTCTCGATCACTCACAATAGTATGAGGCACACCATGCAATTTCAACACATTAGAAATAAAAAAAGCAGCTACATGTTGTGCATCATCACACTTCTTGCAAGGAATAAAGTGAGCCATTTTGGAAAAACGGTCGACTACGACAAAGATGCTATCATGTCCACCCCCCGACTTTGGTAACCCCATAACAAAATCCATGGATATATCAACCCACGGTCGATTGAGAATATGTAATGGAGTGTACAAACCATGAGGGTTGGACCTCGATTTAGCTTTCTTGCAATTTATACAAGCATTGCAAAGCTTTTCCATATCTCTTCGCATTTTTGGCCAATGGAACTGCTCGGTCAAGATACCAAGAGTTTTGTCGACACTGAAGTGTCCCATCAAGCCTCCAGAGTGAGCTTCTCGAACCAAAAGCTCTCTCCATGATGACACAGACACACAAACCCTCCCATTATTGAAGAGGTAGCCATCGTGCCACTGATATTTCTCAACCCTTTGGCCACTAAACATTGCGTCACGGACGCTTTTCAGCTTAGGATCATCTTCGTACATCGACTTGATGCTTTCAAATCCCATAAGCCTAGAGGTGAGAGTGGTCGCTAAGGTAAATTTCCTTGATAGCGCATCGGCCACAACATTGTATTTTCCCTTTTTGTAATGAATTACATAGGGAAAGCTCTCAATGAATTCCACCAACTTGGCATGTCTTCGATTTAATTTCTCCTAGCGTCGGAGATGTTTCAAAGACTCATGATCACTTTTAATCACAAATTCTCTCGGCCACAAATAATGCTGCCAATGGGCGAGTGCTCGAACGAGGGCATATAACTCCTTGTCATACGTACAGTAGTTCAAGGTTGGACCCTGATGCAAGCTAAACCCGAAGTTAAAGCAAGCAATCGAAACGACGCGGAAACATCAAGATAAAGAGACGGAAGCAACTAAGTAACCAAGATAACAAGAAATAAGGGATGGGGGAGAACAGAAATAGAAGAAAGAATGGATAATCCGAATCAAAACATGATTGATTTGATTATCCAAGGGTGAAAGGAAACTTGAACCTAATAAGGATTCATACTAGGGATGAAATCCAATCGGTTCCAAGCCAAGATGGCATACACGAAGCCTCAAGCTTCAACAAGAATGGCTCGGCCAATTCTATCTCTATTCTCTCAATCAACAAAAACTAACTCTAATGAGCTATGCTAGGAGTTTATACAGATAATAAAAGAGGAAAAATAGTAAAATGATCACAGGCGATCAATAAGATACAGCCACGTAGGGCTGAAGCAGTTTTATATGTTCGGCAGTTCAGCTCGAACACATTTGAGTCGGACGCTTACTTGCCTCGGTCACAATTGGAATAAGACGCTATCCTGCCTCGGGCACATTTGTAGCCCTTCGATCGATTCACTGCTCGGCGTCATTCTTCTTTGGTTCGGCTGCTTTTCAGCTTCGGGCTCGAGCTTGATTGTTGAGCTTTCATAAGTTGTGCTCGGTCTCACAGCTTTCGAAGTCAGCAACGGTCACTTGTTGTCTGCTCGGTAGATTTCCATCGT
Source organism: Petunia x hybrida (assembly GCA_037355625.1). Taxonomy (NCBI): domain Eukaryota; kingdom Viridiplantae; phylum Streptophyta; class Magnoliopsida; order Solanales; family Solanaceae; genus Petunia; species Petunia x hybrida. The sequence goes on along the minus strand of JBBBVM010000657.1, from coordinate 1,019,509 downwards.
TGTTGCTCGGCAAGGCAGTCTTCGACATATTCCATTCCAGCCACACTATTTGATCGTGGGCGTCATATGACTCCTCGGTGGACTGTCTTGATGAATCGAACAGGTAAGCCTGGTTCGTATTGTATCAGCCTCCCCTTCTTGAAAGGATTTCGTCTTGGAAATCCAACCGACAAGACCTGCAAGCAAGTCAAAGACAAACGAAACTTCCCACTACAAGAGTAGGTTAGTATTCAAAAGTGTGAAAAACACACTCTTATGATAGAGCCAAACATCAATACCGATCAAGAAAACTATGTCTCCGAAGGAAAAAACAAGTTCTTGGCTCAAATAAAAACTGTACCGAACACATGAGTAAACGAAGAGATCAATAGGACACTGAACATGCAATATGTTTCGATCAAAAGACCTATCACCTCTAAACCCATAGTCAATACACCGAGCCCTTAATTCACTTTTATCACCATGTGGCTTATGGGCTTCACGATGCTTGGTACTCGAGGTGTGATGAACATGTGGGATGCAGTAAGCAAGATGGTTCAATCGACAGGTAACATCGAATACTTCACTCCCCTTCTTAAAAGCAGTCTTATTCACACTAAGGGATAGCTTGTCACCTCCAAATTCACCTTCAAGACAATCCTTTGCTTTAGACAAGCTTCCGAAGAAGGTCTCACATAATGGATTATCTACGTGGTTAAGCTTTCCAGACCGAGGTGGTTCGTACTCTCCTCAAGTCGAATGCACAACACCATTTCCTTCGGACAAAGGGTTGCTTAAAACAAGTTCACTACCCATCAAAGGTGCATCCGAGCCAAGATCATCATCCACACTTGAGGAGTCATCGAATATATTCCGATCGGACTTTTCCACTAGGGAGTCCTCAAGGTTTTCATTATCCTCACTACAACACATAGATCCACCATAGGCAATAATTTCAACAAGGGTATGGTCAGACAACTCATTTTTCCCTTTATCAAAGATTGGTGGTGTGTCATAACAAGGGTCACAAGCAAGGTCAACTACAACTTCATCACTAAAGAGAGGTTCGGTGAAGATCAAGCTCACACCATAATGTGGCTTATCGTTCCTCTCAACTAGTAGTTCACATTCATACACAAGTTGACTATCCGACTCTACACTAGTTGAAAACACATTGTAATCATACAAATCATCAACTAGCATAGAGTTCTCACTAGCAATTTCACAAGACAAGGAAGTATCATGCTCACGGGAAAGAAAACAAACACTTACCTCGGAGTGGCCTTCGGTCTCTCTCAATGCCTCTGAAGTGTCATAAGTAGTTTCTTCACCGTGAGGCTCACATGGACGATTTTCTTCACCTTATCTTTCTACTTCGGAACATAGTCGAGGATCCATCGGTTCGCCTCCAAAAGTTCCTGCACACGGATTCAAACAAGTAGAAGGAAAAGATAAAGGGTTAAGGTTAGAACAAGGGGTGTCCTCACTCTCAATGATTCTTTTTCCCTCTTTCTTTTCCCTCATTTTCTTTTCAAGGTCGGGTGTAGATTTGGGTGGTGACAACTCACTCACATCACTCAACACAACCTCTCCTTTTTCCTCTCGAGAGTTGTCACCGGTCACTCCCTTGCTCCTCTCAATCTTTTGTCTCTCATATTCGGGTGAATTGGGTTGAGACCCAAGAATACCCATATCTGGAGTAGGTGGAATTTTCACATTAACCCGAAATCTTGGACTTGGAAACTCATCAACCGAGGTCTCCTTCTTTGTTGTCGGTGAACGACTTGGCTCCGAAGCTGGTGTCCTCGGGTGCACCTTGTTGATATCGGTCAACTTTTTTTTGGCACTTGTCCCACCACTTCGTGTGTTTGTAGGACTCCTCGATGGCACTCTGTCACTCACGGAATGGAGTTCTTGCTCGTTTCTTCTTTGTATAGACAAAGAGGATGTGTTCGAAGGCTACTTGATTATTACCTCGCAAGGTTCAAAGTCATAAGTCCTTAGTCCCTTGCGCACTTTATACCTATCCTTCGTGATATCAAACTGCACTCTGTTGTCTTGCAACCACGGATCACCTAACCAAATAGCAATATATTTAATGGGATACACATCACACCAAACATAGCTCTTGAAATTCCCATGAGATATGAGCACTCTAGCATCACTGGTAACCCGAACACCTTGATACTCATAAGGATGTTCCAATTTATAGCATGGTATCTTTAGTCTATCAACCAAAGAGGTGTTAATACAATTGGCATCGTTTCCACCAATTTTGAGCAAGCATCCTCCTTTACCGTTTACCTCAACATCGAACCTTTCTCTACCCAAGTCTTGCATCGGCACGTTCAAAAAAGGGCTTGAATGTCCACGAATATCGAAACCAACAACTTGGGTCTTCCTTATTCCTCTACTAGCAGCAACACCACTAGGATAATTTCCACTTCTCTTCACTCTTCCAAGATTAGAATTAATGTAGAAAGTTGAGGAAGGACTTTTAGCATGGGACCCGTAAGAAGTTCTCCTCGGAGAAGGAGTTCGGTAGAATCCTCCTCTACCCTCCTCGGGTCCACATCCACCAGTGCTCCTCGAGCTACCCTTTCCATAGGAAGTGGAAGCATTGAACCGTGTGTCTCGACTCAAAGTTTCAAGTCTTCCTCCTCCCATGGAACAACCACCACCACCTTCTCCCAACCCGATAGAAGGAGCTCTACTACTCCCTTGTGCTCCACACGAGTCACCGAAGGAAGATGCCATCGAATAGTAAGGATCATCATACCTCGAAACGTCACTATCTTCATATTCTCGACTAGAAGCATAAGGATCTTCTCGTTCATCTTCACAAGCCTCGTAGTCTTCTTCTTCTTCGAAATCATCATAGTGATCCGCTTCGTCCTCGTAAGAGCCATAATCCCCGGTGTCACTATAGCAACCACCATCGTAGGAACCATAGTCTCCATCATCTCCACACGAATCATACCCTCCATAATCATCATCATCCGAACACATGGCTGCAACAAATAAGAGTAAAGGACCTCACCAGTTCACTCCCTCACGTGTATCACTAAAATTATGTTCACTCAATTTTCTTTCCACTCGTGTATACACTCAAGGTCGTTGGCTTTTGTGACCTCACTCTATTTCTCTCGCCACTCAAGCCTTTTTCCACTCAAAGATGGCCTTGCCCTCTTCACAGGAAACCGAAGTGATAAGTCAACAACTAGTACTTTCCAAGTATAGGTTCGGAAGGAGTTTATATGACTCGATGGAACGGTCGCTATTTAAACTGCACACATGGAGTCAAAGAATTGTCTACGAAAATTGGACTTCGGTCACCCCACACACGAGTTCCTATTAAGCTCATGCGAATAGTGTGACCTCGAGTAGAATTGTTACTCCAGAGATCCACTATCGAGGATATTCGGACACAAGAAAACTGAAATCCTAAGAGAATCTACCTCCCCCTCGGTTCCGCTTCAGAATTCACCGAACACATGACCTCCGTACAGATAAGGTGGTCCCTCCTTCGGTACGGATAGGGTTTAACCTTATCCACTTTCCCTTTTCTAGCCGACAAACTTTTCACCTGGGGGTTTGGATTTTAACAATTTACCCCTTTCTTCTTCAATGGAGCAGTGAACCTTTACTCCGGTATACAGACAGCTTCAACTCCATTCACAGTCCATGAATAATCAGATTAAGCTCAGGATTTAGGTCGTCTCCGGTAACTTTACAATGGAGAAAAATGTTCAGTTCCAAGCCGAGCTAAGATTAGCTATAACGTCGTCCGTACATTGTTAACAATTGTACAAGGTTCTGGCATACGGACGGTGGCTAAACAGTGGAACTTTGTTTTGAAGAAATAAAGTCGACCCAAATCAAACAACAACCACCAGTCTTCATCGATAAACACCAAAACACAACTGGGGTTCGATTTCAATCAACACCACGTCAAGAACACAGTCCAAAAATGAAGAAAAACCCTAGTTACAAATGATGTACGTCGCGTACTCAAATTGATCCTTGGACAGTGGTGAATCCAAATATGCGATTGTTTAATCTAAACAATCAACAACCAACAAATTTTTTTTTGATAATTTTTCAACTTTTCAATTTTTTTTTGTATTTTCTTCTTTTTTCAAGAAAAATAAGAACAGCAACAGTAAAGTAAAGATAAGATGAACAAGGAACGTAGATTCGTAAGAACGAAATTCAAGCCTTGCTCTGATACCAAACTAATGCAAGCTAAACCCGAAGTTAAAGCAAGCAATCGAAACGACGCGGAAACAACAAGATAAAGAGACGGAAGCAAATAAGTAACCAAGATAATAAGAAATAAGGGATGAGGGAGAACAGAAATAGAAGAAAGAATGAATAATCCGAATCAAAACATGATTGATTATCCAAGGGAGAAAGGAAACTTGAACCTAACAAGGATTCATACTAGAGATGAAATCCAATCGGTTCCAAGCCAAGAAGGCATACACGAAGCCTCGGGCTTCAACAAGAATTGCTCGGCCAATTCTATCTCTATTCTCTCAATCAACAAAAACTAACTCTAATGAGCTATGCTAGGAGTTTATATAGATAATAAAAGGGGAAAAATAGTAAAATGGTCACAGGCGACCAATAAGATAAAGCCACGCAGGGCTAAAGCAGTTTTATGTGTTCGGCAGCTCAGCTCGAACACATTTGAGTCGGACGCTTGCTTGCCCCGGTCACAATTGGAATCGAAGCTCTCCTGCCTCGGGCACATTTGTAGCCCTTAGATCGATTCACTGCTCGGCGTCATTCTTCTTTGGTTCGATTGCTTTTCAGCTTTAGGCTCGAGCTTGATCGTTGAGTTTTCATAAGTTGTGCTCGGTCTCACAGCTTCCGAAGTCAGCAACGGTCACTTGTTGTCTGCTCGGTAGATTTCCATCGTTGTTGCTTGGTGAGGCTGTCTTCGATATATTCCATTCCAGCCACACTATTTGATCGTGGGTGTCATGTGACTCCTCGGTGGACTGTTTTGATGAATTGAATAGGTAAGCCCGGTTCGTATTGCATCAGACCCTTAAGCTTTTCGCTGAAGTAAGCAATCGACTTCGATTCTTGCATAAGCACTCCTCCGATTCCAACTCTGGATGAATCACATTCAACCTCGAACGCGTTGCCGAAGTCAAGGAGTTGCAACAACGGGGCAGAGCAAAGCCTCCGTTTCAACTCTTGGAAAGCCCTCTCTTGAGACTCTCCCCACACAAACAGATGGTCTTTCTTTACCAGCTCAGTTAAAGGAGCTGCCACAATGCTAAAGTCACGCACAAACCTTCGGTAAAAGCTAGCTAAACCATGGAAGCTACGAACTTGAGAAACCAAGGTTGGAGTCGGCCAATCTTTGATAGCCTTGACTTTTGACTCATCAGCTTCAACACCATTAGAACTCGCAACGAATCCTAGAAAGACTACACGCTCGACACAAAAGGCACATTTCTTAAAGTTAGCATATAACTTCTCCTCTCATAGAGTTTCAAGCACTAGCCATAAGAGTTCGACATGTTCATCCACAGATTTACTATAAACAAGTATGTCATCGTAATAAACGACAACAAACTTATTTATGAATGGTTTTAGCACATGGTTCATCAGTTACATGAATGTGCTCGGGGCGTTAGAGAGGCCAAAAGGCATCATTAACCATTCATAAAGACCGAATTTGTTCTTGAATGCATTTTTCCACTCGTCTCCGTGTTTCATTCGGATTTGGTGGTAACCAGACCTGAGGTCTATCTCCGAAAAGCATGAAGAACCACTTAACTCATCGAGCATATCATCTAACCTAGGGATAGGATGAAGATACTTTACCGTGATTTTGTTGACTGCTCGGCAATAAACAGACATTCGCCATGTTCCATCTTTCTTCGGGACAAGGATAACAGGAACGGCGCAAGGACTCAAGCTCTCTCGAACAAGGCACTTGTTCAGCAATTCATCCACCTGCCTTTGGAGCTCTTTGGTGTCTTCGGGATTACACTGGTAAGCAGGCTTGTTAGGGATTTGAGACCCCGGAATGAAGTCAATTTGGTGCTCGATTCCTCTCAACGAAGGCAATCCACCTAGCATTTCTTCGGGAAACATGTCTCTGAAGTCCTGCAAAACACTTTGTACAGCACTAGGCAAAGGGTTATCATTAGAAAAATCAACATTAGAGTTTGATATAATTTGGCATATTTCACCCATATTCCTCCGCTCCTGGAAAACAACACTTTGCACACACACGGGCGATTAGGTGGATTCCTCTCAACGGAGGCAATCCACCTAGCATTTCTTCGGGAAACATGTCTCTGAAGTCCTGCAAAACACTTTGTACAGCACTAGGCAAAGGGTTATCATTAGAAAAATCAACATTAGAGTTTGATATAATTTGGCATATTTCACCCATATTCCTCCGCTCCTGGAAAACAACACTTTGCACACACACGGGCGATTAGGTGGATTCCACGGTCGCTTCACCACAAAGAATCTTTTAGGAGGGACATTTTGGAATATAGTTGGTCTGTAGTACAACCAACAATTTCAAATAGTCCCACCCCTTGGTCGTCCACTGGTGCAAGCAAACCCAAGGGAAAGATAAACACGAAGAAGATGCGGAAGAAAACAAGAACAAAAGATAGAAGCAAGACAAATATTGCTTCGATTCGAAAGAACAGTGAGGAACCTGTCTCAAAGCTCAATCGAATGAAGGTCAAGATGCACCTATGCTATGCAACAATCCTCAAGAAGAACAAGCTTCTTGCAAACTAAATGACCAAGAAGAAAATGTTCAATCGAAGACACTGAATGAAACAAGTTCTTTAAATTCCCACGTCGGAGTTTGGCTCCATCGGAGACTCACAATAGCACTTGCTATGTATGATCATTCAACAATAACTTCCTCCTCCAAATGAAATGTAAATGGAGTATTTATAGGCTACGCTAAGGATAAAACAGTAAATGGTCACAGGTGACCAATAAAATCAAGCCACGCAGGGCTGCCTCAATGTGTGTTCGGTTACTCCTTTATCCGAACACGTGACTTCGAACACTTGAGCTCGAGCTTCTTCACTTTGGCACTTGGTTGTTCTGCTCAGCTCATTCTTGACATCGGTCGCTCTTTCTTCCTTCACTTCGGCGCCGATGTTCGGTTGAGGTTCGGTCACCCCTCTCCTTCGAGCTCAAGCTTGTAGATGAAGCCTTCGGTTCTTGAGCTCGGATACTCAGCTTCGAAGTAGTTGCTTTCCTTCGACCAAGCCAAGTGAATGTGAACATCGTGGAGAAATTTGGCTTGGCTTCGCGTCATTGGCCTCGGTGGATCGAACACTTGATCAGCACGTGTTCGGGCTGCATCATCCTCCCCTTCTTGAGAAGATTTCGTCCTCGAAATCCAGCCCTCTTTATCCTCCGAAGTTTGACCTACAACACAAGGAACTAAGTCAGCAACATTAAAGGTTTTGGACACGTTATACTCACCAGGGAGGTCGATCACGTAAGCATTGTTGTTGATCTTGGTCAACACTTGGAATGGACCATCCCCTCGAGGAGCCAACTTTCCTTTCCTTTGGTTCGGGAAGCGTTCCTTTCGGAAGTGAACCCAAACCCAATCTCCCTTCTTTAATTCCAACTTTTTACGCCCTTTGTTTTTCTTTGATGCGACCTTTGCATAAGCTTCCTCGAGGTTCTTCTTCACCTTTGCATGCAACTCGATCAAGGCAGCGGCTCGCCGAGTACCTTCAAAATCAATAACAGAATCTCGAGGCAATAGGGTTAAATCAAGTGGAATCAAAGGATTAAAACCATACACACATTCGAACGGGGTCATATTGATCATTCGATGCACCGTTCGATTGTATGCAAACTCCATCATGGGCAAATGATCTGCCCAGTTTCCGACCTTGCCTTTGGTCATTGCACGAAGCAAAGATCCCAAGGTTCGGTTAACTACCTCGGTCTGTCCATCAGTTTGAGGATGGTGAGACGTCGAGAATAGTAATTTGGTGCCGAGGGCACCCCACAAACACTTCCAAAAATGACTCAAGAACTTTGGGTCTCGATCACTCACAATAGTACGAGGCACACCATGCAATTTTAACATATGAGAAATAAACAATATAGCTACATGTTGTGCATCATCACACTTCTTGTAAGGAATAAAGTGAGCCATTTTGGACTACGAACTTATGATACCGAGGTTGGAGTTGGCCAATCTTTGATGGCTTCGACTTTTGACTCGTCGACTTCAACACCATTAGCACTGACAACAAATCCTAGAAAGACTACACGTTCGACACAAAAGGCACATTTATTGAAGTTAGCATATATCTTCTCTTCTCTAAGCTTATCAAGCACTATCCTTAGGTGTTCAACATGTTCATCCACAGATTTACTATAAACAAGTATGTCATCGAAGTAAACGACAACAATCTTATTTATGAATGGTTTGAGCACATGGTTCATCAGTCGCATGAATGTGTTCGGTGCATTGGATAGGCCAAAAGGCATCACCAACCATTCATAGAGACCGAAGTTGGTCTTGAATACGGTTTTCCACTCGTCTCCGGGTTTCATCCGGATTTGGTGGTAACCGGACCTGAGGTCTATCTTCGTAAAGCATAAAGAACCACTTAATTCATCTAGCATGTCATCTAATCGATGGATAGGATGACGATACTTTACCGTTATTTTGTTGACTGCTCGGCAATCAACGCACATTCGCCATGTTCCATCTTTCTTCGGGACAAGGATAACAGGAACGGCGCAAGGGCTCAAGCTCTCTCGAACGAGGCCCTTGTTCAGCAACTCATCAACCTGCCATTGGAGCTCTTTGGTGTCTTCGGGATTACACCGATATGCAGATTAGTTGGGAATTTGCGACCCCGGTATGAAGTCAATTTACTGCTCGATTCCTCTCAGCGGAGGTAATCCACCTAGCATTTCTTCGGGAAACATGTCTCCGAAGTCCTGCAAAACACTTTGTACAGCACTAGGCAAAGGTTCATCGTTAGTAAAATCATCATTAGAGTTTAGAAAGATACCCTTGTGCACGAGGCAAATCATCATCTGATCATTGTCGTTGCCTCGTAGATACTCACCCAGTTGCATGATTGCACAAATACCTCTTACTTCGGGCGGTGAATGAATATCTTCGGCCACAAATTTCGTTTCCATCGGCAGTTTAGCTTTGGCCGCTTCTTTCAATTCTTTCATTCTTTTATAGTCCTCGGTGACTTGTTTTTGAGACAAGGGTTTGAGTTCCATTGTGAACAACCGACCGATCATATTGCCATGGTCGACCCAATAGCATATGACAAGCTTGCATCGGCACCACATCGAACATCATCTCATCTTGATATTCTCCAACTCTAAACTTGATCCACACTTGTTTGACAACCCTCAATTCTCCACACTCGTTCAACCATTATAATTTGTAAGGATGGAGATGTTTCAAGGTAGGTAGTCCCATTTGTGAGACCAAGGTTTGTCTCACTACATTTGCACAGCTACCCGAATCAATTATCATTGAACAAACTATTCCCCTTACTCGACAACGGGCATGGAAAAGATTTTCTCTTTGGTTGTCCTCTTCTTCAAGAGTCATGCAGCTCAAATTCCTTCGAACCACAAGAAAAATTTTCGGATGATCAGCTTCGGTAGCTTCTCAACCATCATCATTTTCAGCTCGGTCAATCTCCTCGATATATTCCTCCTCGGTGTCACTCGCTTGCTCATGGATGGTTCCATCTTCGAGCAAAAGCATAACTTTGCGAGTTGGACACTCTTTTGCCATGTGACCATAACCTTTGCATTTATGACACTGAATATTTGAAGCACTAGGAGAGTTAAGTTGAACTTTACCTCCCACTTCTCTTGATTGGTTAACGGTCACACTCCTCTCGAAGGGTTTCTTCGAATCCCGAACAGTGTTTGCACTTGTTGGATTTGGACTCTTCCATTCTTTACCTCGGTTCAAAGGAGTAGAAGTAATGACTCCTAAATACCGGTTTGCTTTATCGCCCTTTATCTACTTTTTAGCTTCAGTAGCAGCTTCGAACACATCTTCCAACGTGTGATACACGTGTAGCCTCTATTGAGATGACACATCCCGAGCCAAGCCATTTTTGAACCGAATAGTGGCCTGCTCTTCATCTTCATCCGGATCAAGGTTCAATCGAATTCTCACGAACTCATCGTGATACTCTTGAACCGACTTGGACCCTTGCTTTAACTCATAGAGCTTTTGTAACTGAGTCTGCCGATACTTGGCACTCAAATACTTAGCATCCATTGCTCTCTTCAACTGTGCCCAAGTAGTGACTTCGGGATATACATTCCTTCGTCTAAGCCTCTTGTCAGCTTCCCACCATGTAGATGCATAAGCTTTGAACGAAGCAATGGCATGGGCAGCTTTTCTCTCTTCGATCATCTCATTGGTTTCGAAGATTCGATCCATTTTGAGCTTCCATTCAAGATATTTGTCCGGATCACCAGTTCTTCGGAAGGGTGGAATAGTGATCTTGACACTGTTCAAGTTTGAATCTCGAGCACCACGAATCGGTTTGGGATACTCATCATAATAGTCACCAGCCTCACGCTCATTATGTCGTTCAACATTTGCGCCTCGGCCTCGACCTCGTTGAGCTTGCCTTCGTTGAACGAACGGCTGCTCATATTCAGGTTCGGTGTCAGGAAATTCTCCTTCGTCGACCCCTTCATCAATGATCTCAACTTGTCTTCGGGCCATTGGAAGTGGTACTCTATCACCTCGGGGAATGCCCAAGTGTTGATAACCTATTTGGGGATTGCTCAAGTTTTGTTGTTGTGCTTGGGGATTGCCCAAGACTTCCTTTCGGACATCCTCGCTGTTCAACTGATGTTGTCGAACAAGCTCAGCAAACAGCTCCGGTTTCATAGGAGTGGAGTTGCTAGTTCCAGTGCGGGACCCTGGTATGGCCACGGACAAACTCCCTTGCTCGAGGTTAGCTACTCGAGCACTCACTCCTTTTACTTCGGCACTGATGCCTTGTATCGCAGCCATGAGATCGGCTAACGACACCTCGGGCTTCTCAATGCCCTTTCCTTCGCCTCCATTCCCAGCCATGGTACCTGCACAAATCAAAGACCAAGTATAATGTTAAGGTTAGAAATCACCTCACACACTCCCTCACCTTTGTTGGGTGGCACTCGGGTCCACTCAATTTAGGGGTTCGGTTTTGGTCACTCAAGAACTTGTAGCCAATGGCTTCCTCGGTTGATCAACTTCTCTCAGTTCCTTCGAATTTGACAGGTTACAATGTCTCCTTCGGGATGAGTGAATTGATGTGACTCGATGGAACGGATGCTATTTACTCTTGCGCTTCGGAAAGTCAAAGAATTTTCTACGAAGTTGGACTTCTGTCACCCCACGCACGAGTTCCTATAAGCTCAAAATGAGTTAGTACGACCTTGAGTAGAAAGAATTACTCCAGAGATCCACTAACTAGATTTATCGATCACAAGAAAAGTGAAAACCTAGGAGAATCTACCCTTCGATTCCTCTTCGGAATCTTTTCGAACACACCAACTCCTGTCCGTACAAGAGTGGTCCCTCCTTGGTACGGATAGGGTTTTACCTTTTCTGCTTTCCTTTTTCAAGCCGACATGATTTCACCTGGGGTTTTTGGATTTAAAATTTTACCCCTTCTTCAATGGAACAGTGAAGCTTTTAGCTCCGGCGTACGGACAGCTGTAACTTCGTTCACTGACCACGTGATGCGGCCCAAAATGGCCTAAACGACAACCATCAAAAACTAAGCTCGAGAGCACAACGGATACGAGTCAAGGCCTCCGGGAACATCTTGAAGATCATGCATTGGAGCGCCAAAGACGGAGGAAAACAGGGCAGGAAACTGAGCAGCCCAAAACAGGGCAAAACAGGGGAGCAAACTGGGAGCTCACTGCCTAAGGAAGAACTTTTGTTCTTCGCGATCGCGACATGTCTCACGCGATCGCGAAGAGTATTGGAATGCCCTGCGCGACAGCGTCATGTCCTGCGCGAAAGCGAAGCTGAAGAAACTGGAGTCCTGCGCGATCGCGAGCCATTGGCGCGATCGCGATGAGTCGGAATGTTGTCTGCGCGATCGCTTGCTTCCTTGCGCGATCGCGATGCCTTGGAGTGGAGCAGCGGACCAGAATCAGCTTCAAGGGCCATTTTTGTCCAAATAACAATGTAAATGTATATATAGCATTTTAGCTCTTCATTTTCATTAGTTAGCCATTGACATAGAAGATAGAATTTGTGAGAGAACATTGAAGAGGCCGAGCCCTTCTTGTTTGAGCCCGAGGCTCGTGTATGTCTCGACTTGGAACCTATGGAGATCGACACCTAGTTTGATTCCATTGTAAGGTTCGAGTTTCCCTTCTCCCTTTTGAATTCAATTAACGTTAGTAAATTGAATTCGATTCTTTCTTCTAATTTCTTGCCTTCCTAGTCTCGATTTCTTGTTATCTTTATTATTTGCTTCCGCTCGTATAGATTATTGCTTCCGCGTGTTTTGCCCCTTATCAGTTGGTATCAGAGCCAACCCGGGTTCGATTCCTGGCTACACCATGCGAAGTTCGGGGACGAACTTGCTTTAAAGAAAGGGGGGATGATGCAGCCGGGCTATCAAGGATTGGGCCCCGGGCTATCAAGGATTGGGCCCGCATCATAAGGAGCCGCCCGTAGTGGGGTCCACCCCCTGGAGGAGTTGCGTTGCTCGGGGTGGTCATGGTGGTGTCAGGGACGGACCTCGATTTGGGGTTGATCCGGCGGTATAAGAGTTGCGTTGCGCCTCTACCATCAGCTATGGCTTTTGGTAGAAATGGTTGCAGTGCACTCTTAAAGTTTGGGGCAAAACACGCGGAAGCAATAATCTATACGAGCGGAAGCAAATAATAAAGATAACAAGAAATCGAGACTAGGAAGGCAAGAAATTAGAAGAAAGAATCGAATTCAATTTACTAACGTTAATTGAATTCAAAAGGGAGAAGGGAAACTCGAACCTTACAATGGAATCAAACTAGGTGTCAATCTCCATAGGTTCCAAGTCGAGACATACACGAGCCTCGGGCTCAAACAAGAAGGGCTCGGCCTCTTCAATGTTCTCTCACAAATTCTATCTTCTATGTCAATGGCTAACTAATGAAAATGAAGAGCTAAAATGCTATATATACATTTACATTGTTATTTGGACAAAAATGGCCCTTGAAGCTGATTCTGGTCCGCTGCTCCACTCCAAGGCATCGCGATCGCGCAAGGAAGCAAGCGATCGCGCAGACAACATTCCGACTCATCGCGATCGCGCCAATGGCTCGCGATCGCACAGGACTCCAGTTTCTTCAGCTTCGCTTTCGCGCAGGACATGACGCTGTCGCGCAGGGCATTCCAATACTCTTCGCGATCGCGTGAGACATGTCGCGATCGCGAAGAACAAAAGTTCTTCCTTAGGCAGTGAGCTCCCAGTTTGCTCCCCTGTTTTGCCCTGTTTTGGGCTGCTCAGTTTCCTGCCCTGTTTTCCTCCGTCTTTGGCGCTCCAATGCATGATCTTCAAGATGTTCCCGGAGGCCTTGACTCGTATCCGTTGTGCTCTCGAGCTTAGTTTTTGATGGTTGTCGTTTAGGCCATTTTGGGCCGCATCATCCTCCCCTTCTTGAAAGGATTTCGTCCTCGAAATCGAACCATCAAAACCTACAATCAAAACAAGCACAACCAAAATGTACTACTTCACAAGTAGGTTAGCTCAACAATAATAAGTGCAAGTAGTGTGGAAAACACACTCTTGTGATAGAGCCAAGCATCAATACCTATGAAAAAGCTTACGTCCCCAAAAGAGACAACAAAGTCTTGGCTCGACAAGAACAAGCACTCATTCTCAAAACAAGCAAATAGATCAAAGTCATACAAGATGTAGCAATCAAATGTCCCATGACCCCTAAGCTTACCATCAACACACCAAGCCTTCAAATCAATTTTATCGCAATGCGACACATTGGCTTTGGCATGCTCAACACTCACGGTGTGCTCAACATATGGGATGGAGTAAGTAAAGTAATTCAATTCACAACTAACATCAACTACTCCACTCCCCTTCTTACGAGCATTCTTACACACACCGAGAGGTACCTCCTCACCTCCTAAATCAACCCCAAGACAATCCTCCTTATTGGACAAGCTCCAAAGGAAGGTCTCCAAAATTGGCCCTTCATCATTATAGTCCACACAACGAAGGCTAGGACTACCAGAAGATGTGTCAACATGACCAATACCAAGACCACTCTCCTCACTCGGAGTTCCAAACGTTGGATCATCCATAGAGCCTAACTTGACAAACCATGGAGGTTCGACTCTACTACCGACCCTAGTCCGATACAATTCACCACCACAAATGAGATTGCCTTCAAACAATAGAAATGTAAAGGCATGCACCTCAAATTCATGGTTACACAAAAGCATAGAATCAAGACTAGGTCCTTCACTCTCACTCGAGGAGTCATCAAAAATAAATCGATCCATCTCACACACGAGAGTCTCCTCAAGGTCACACTCATCCTCACTACGACACAAGGAACCACCATTATCCATTAAACAATCAAAGGGAAGAATAAGATTATCATGCATTTCATCTTCTCCTTTATCAAATATAGGTGGGGTGTCATAACAAGGTTCACAAATAAGGTCAACTTCAACATTTTCACTAAAGAGAGGTTCAACGAAAATCGAGCTCACATCATGATGTGGCTTTTCAACACTCTCAACTAGTGGTTCATTTTCACACACAAGTTGACCCAAAGGCTCTACACTAGTTGCAAACACATTATAGTCATGCAAATCATCAACTAGCCTAGAGTCATCACTAACAACATCACAAGACAAGGAAGTATCATGCTCAAGGGAGGAAGAACTAACACTTACACTTGAGTCGCATCCGGGCTCACTCAATGTACATGAAGCGTCATGGGTAGTTTCTTCACCTCGAAGCTCACATTTGGCATCGCCTTCACCTTGTCTTTCCATCCCGGCACATGATTGAGGTTCCATCGGTTTGCCTCCAAGAATACCTACACAAGTACTCAAACAAGTAGAAGAAAAAGCAAAAGGGTTAAGGTTAGAATAAGGGGTGTCCTCACTCTCAATTTTTCTTTTTCCCTCTTTCTTTTCCCTCATTTTCTTTTCAAGGTCGGGTGTCGATTCGGGTGGTGACATCCCACTCACATCACTCAACACATCCTCTCCTTTTTCCACTCTAGGAATGTCACCGGTCACTCCCTTACTCCTCTCTATCTTTTGTCTCTCAAATTCGGGCGAATTGGGACGAGGCCCGAGAATGCCCATAGCCGGAGTAGGTGGACTTTTTACATCAACCCGGAATCTAGGACTTGGAGACTCATCACTTGATGTCTCCTTCTTCTTTGTTGGTGAACCACTCGGCTTTGGAAGTGGCTTCGGGTTCACCTTGTTGACATTTGCCAACTCTTTTGTAGCACTAGTCCCACCATTGCTTGTGTTTGTAGGACTTCTTGTTTGCACATTGTTGCCCATGGAATGAAGTTCTTGCTCCTTGCCCCTTTGCATAGCCAAAGAAGGGGCATTAGTAGGCACTCGGCTCTTCGCCCGATAAGGCACAAAGTCATAGACTCTTTGCCCTACGCCCACAAGATATGCACCCTTCACCATACTATATTGCACCCTCTTCCCCGCCAACCACGGCTCACCCATCCACACATCAACATGACGCATGGGATACACGTCACACCATACATAGCATCTATAACTCCCATGAGATATGAGTACCCGAGCCTCCTTAGAAACCCACACTCCATCATACTCATAAGGATGCGCTAGCTTATGGCATGGTATCCTAAGCCTATCAACCAAAGAGGTGCTAATACAATTGGCATCGGTATCACCAATCTTGAGCAAGTATCCATCAATACCATTCACCCCAACAACGAACCTACATCTACCCAAGTTTTGTAGATTGGCATCCAAGTGAGAACTTGAATGCCTACAAGTGTCAACTCCGACAACTTGGGTCTTCCTTATTCCTCCACTACTAGCAAGATTGCTAGTGCAACTTCCACTTCCCGTCACTCTCCCAACATTAGAGATGTTGTTGGAAGTCGAGGAAGGAATACCACTATGGAACCCATAATTGCTTCTCGCCTTGGTTCCATAGCCCCTAGCATCACTCCTACCACCACTACTAGAGCAATGCACCCCCGTAAGGGTAAGAGCAACACTTCTCATCCCACCTTTCACATGGGAACTAGAAGATGCAAATCTCCCATTTCCCATGGAACAACCACCACCACCTCCCATGCTAATGGAAGGTCTTCTACTACTCCCTTGTACTCCACAAGCAACACCAAGAGAAGATGCATATGAACAATTTCTATAATCATCATCATCATCAACTCTATCTATGTCACTATCATGCTCAAGTTCATCACAAGTAGAGTAAGTAGGATCAATGTACCTTGAAGCGTCACCATCTTCGATTTCTTGACTAGAAGCATAGGAATCATCACAATCTTCATCACAAGCCTCATAGTCTTCATCAATTTCACGATCATCATAGTGAACCGCTTCATCAACATAGGAGCCATGGTTTCCATCATCATAGTAGTGGCCTTCATCACCCTCATAGGAACCATAGTCTCCATCATCACCATAAGAGTCATAGAAACTCGCATCATCGCCACATGAGCCATAATCCCCACATTCATCATTATCCGACATTGTGCAATCACCAAAGAACAAACCTCCCAAAAGTCACTCCCTCACGTGTATCACTCAATATTTGTACACTCAAGAGCGAGGCCTTATCAACTTGGGAACCAAGGTAATCACAACTAGCATGTCCAAGTTAAAGTCCGGAGTGGAATTAATGAGACTCGATGTACGGACGGCTATTTAAAGTGCGCACTTGAGGCCAAAAGGAGTTCTACGACTCTTCTTTGAATTCTAATCTCCTCTACGCACGAATACCCTATACGCTAAAGGATTAGTGTCTTTCAAGTAGGCCAATTACCTTCAAACACTAACCAAGAGGTATGGAAGAAAACGGGACACAAAAGATTTGACTCGAATTGGGACCAAACGGATTTGGAATCGGATGAAATTTTGTTTGTGATCTACAAACTCATCATATTTAATGGTCCAATTGGAGTCATGATGTTTGGAAACTGTTCGGAAGCCGTTGCGAACGTTCTGTCCCAAAACTGGAAATCTGGAAAAATTTTTGTTCTTCGCTATCGCGACCAGACGCGCGCGATCGCGAAGGGTTATTTTTTTCAAAAAATTATTTTGCTCTTCGCTATCGCGAATTGCTCTTCGCGATCGCGAAGGGTTAATCCCTGCACTTTCACAGCAGCTCAAAAAACGAGTTTTTGGGCGATTTTGGCCAAATTTTTGGCTCGATACCAACCCGAAACACAAAACCAACGATACCCAAAGGTGTATTCAACTATAACAACCAATCCCCAATAGTTTTCAACTCCAAACAAACAACAACAAGCTTCGATTCAAGATTGAAGCGTTTTCAAGAATTTTCAAACTTTTGGATTTTTGATTTTCGAAATTTTTGAATCGTGACACCAAAACACGAGATATGGGTATCAAAACGACGGGAATACAACAAGGAACAAACCCCACTACTTTTTAACACTCGGGGATTTGTATCCAACCCGCTCGACCAAATTTTGTCAAGTTTTCTAGTTTTTCAATTTTTTTGTTTTTCTTCCTTTTCAAGAACAACAAGAACAACACAACAATGATACTAACATATGGAACAAGGAACGGGGGTTTGTAAGAACATAACCCGAGCCTTGCTCTGATACCAACTGATAAGGGGCAAAACACGCGGAAGCAATAATCTATACGAGCGGAAGCAAATAATAAAGATAACAAGAAATCGAGACTAGGAAGGCAAGAAATTAGAAGAAAGAATCGAATTCAATTTACTAACGTTAATTGAATTCAAAAGGGAGAAGGGAAACTCGAACCTTACAATGGAATCAAACTAGGTGTCGATCTCCATAGGTTCCAAGTCGAGACATACACGAGCCTCGGGCTCAAACAAGAAGGGCTCGGCCTCTTCAATGTTCTCTCACAAATTCTATCTTCTATGTCAATGGCTAACTAATGAAAATGAAGAGCTAAAATGCTATATATACATTTACATTGTTATTTGGACAAAAATGGCCCTTGAAGCTGATTCTGGTCCGCTGCTCCACTCCAAGGCATCGCGATCGCGCAAGGAAGCAAGCGATCGCGCAGACAACATTCCGACTCATCGCGATCGCGCCAATGGCTCGCGATCGCGCAGGACTCCAGTTTCTTCAGCTTCGCTTTCGCGCAGGACATGACGCTGTCGCGCAGGGCATTCCAATACTCTTCGCGATCGCGTGAGACATGTCGCGATCGCGAAGAACAAAAGTTCTTCCTTAGGCAGTGAGCTCCCAGTTTGCTCCCCTGTTTTGCCCTGTTTTGGGCTGCTCAGTTTCCTGCCCTGTTTTCCTCCGTCTTTGGCGCTCCAATGCATGATCTTCAAGATGTTCCCGGAGGCCTTGACTCGTATCCGTTGTGCTCTCGAGCTTAGTTTTTGATGGTTGTCGTTTAGGCCATTTTGGGCCGCATCACCACGACTCAAGCAAAATTTCTGGGTTGTTTTCGTCTCCGTTACAACTTCAATCGGAGGAAATCAGTTCCAAGTCCTTTGAGCTAAGGTTCAGCTTCTCGTGTCCGTACACTGTTACAATGTAACAATTTTCCGGCGTACGGACGACGGGTTTAAATCATTGACTTCGAAAGTTTTACGCACAAAACAACCAGAAAATACTCAAGAACCACCAATCTTCATCGGTAACAACCAATCTCAAATGGGGTTCAAATCAGTCACCACTAAGCTCAAACAGTCCAAAAATTCACCTCGAAACCCTAGTCGTCAATCGTGTACGACAGGTGCTCGTTGGAATCAGGAAACAATGGTGAACAAGAATCAATGGTTGTTTGATTCAAACAACCAACAAATCAACCCAAATTTTGAATTTTGTTTTTCTACTTTTTTTTTTATAAAATAACACCTCCAACAATAAACACCAATGGTAACAATAACAATAACAAGAACACAAACTGAAAACAAAGATACAAATGCACGAAATATAAAGATAACTCGAACAAGATTTGGGGTTGTAGAAATAAGCCCAAACCGTGCTCTGATACCAAGATGGTGCAAGCAAACCCGAGGGAAAGCTAAACACGAAGAAGACGCGGAAGAAAACAAGAACAAAAGATAAAAGCAAGACAAATCTTGCTTCGATTAGAAATAACAGTGAGGAACCTGTCTCAAAGCTCAATCGAATGAAGGTCGAGACGCACCTATGCTATGCAACAATCCTCAAGAAGAACAAGCTTCTTGCAAACTGAATGACCAAGAAGAAAATGTTCAATCGAAGACACCGAATGACACAAGTTCTTTAAATTCCCACGTCGGGGTTTGGCTCCATCGAAGACTCACAATAGCACTTGCTATGTATGATCATTAAACAATAACTTCCTCCTCCAAATGAAATGTAAATGGAGTATTTCTAGGCTACGCTAAGGATAAAACAGTAAATGGTCACAGGTGACCAATAAAATCAAACCATGCAGGGCTGCCTCAATGAGTGTTCGGTTACTTCTTTATCCGAACACGTGACTTCGAACACTTGAGCTCGAGCTTCTTCACTTCGGCACTTGGTTGTTCTGCTCAGCTCATTCTTGACATCAGTCGCTCTTTCTTCCTTCACTTCGGCGCTGTTGTTCGGTTGAGGTTCGGTCACCCCCCTCCTTCGAGCTCAAGCTTGTAGATGAAGCCTTCGGTTCTTGAGCTCGGATACGCAGCTTCGAAGTAGTTGCTTTCCTTCGACCAAGCCAAGTGAATGTGAACATCGTGGAGAAATTTGGCTTGGCTTCGTGTCATTGGCCTCGGTGGATCGAACACTTGATCAGCACGTGTTCGGGCTGCATTATCCACCTTGGGAACCGTGTCTAGAATTACACCACTCTTTGAATGTAATGAGCATGCATTATGCCGTAGGAAGGGCTCCCCATGAGCCGGCTAGTTTCCAACTTGTCCAAGCTACTTGACGGGTTTTTAACCCCAAAGGGACGTTTTGACATGCTTATGTGTATTTGAGAGAAAAGAAAAAAAAGAGTGAAAAGAAAAGTGAGATGAAGATAAAAATGCATTTTAATTTGTCCAATTATTCTCAAAAGGGGAGGGGGATTTTAATCCTTTACTTTCTTCTTTCTCTTTATAGGTCACAATGAGTCAAAAGTTCCACCGTTTTGGAATGACTATGGGTGCACCTCCTTATTTAACTAGTTGGTGGAATAATTTGTCATTGGGCGAGCAAACCGAAGTACGTCAACATTTGGGGTCATTTGGTTTCCCTATTAGAAATGGAGCCATGTAGAGAAATGATCTACATGGATTGAAGCGTCGGTATCATTTTGGGATGAAGAACTAAATGTGTTTAGATTTGGGGATGTTGAGTTAACGCCTTTGTTGGAAGAAATAGGAGGGTTCGTATCACACTCGGAGTTAGACAAATATCGTTGGCAAGGGGGTCGCATTCTAGCACCTAGTATCCCCACAGCTGAGGAGTTTCTTAATAAATTAGGGATGGTTGAAAGTGTTAATGTAGAAGTTTTACGACAAAATAAAATACCCTTTTCCTACTTTTACAACCGGTTTGGGTACACAGCCCGATGTCGATTTGTCATTTTAAATTAGCTGAGGGTACACAGCCCGAGGGGTCGACTGAGGGTACACAGCCTGATGTCGATTTGTCATTTTAAATTAGATGAGGGTACACAGCCCGAAGCGTCGACTTAGGATACACAGCCCGATGTCGATTTGTCATTTTAAATTAGCTGAGGGTACACAGCCCAAAGCGCTGACTGAGGGTACACAGCCCGACGTCGATTTGTCTTTTTAAATTAGCTGAGGATACACAACCTGAAGCGTCGATTGAGGGTACAAAGCCTGATGTCGATTTGTTATGTTAAATTTGCTAAGGGTACACAGCCTGAGGCGTCGACTGAGGGTACACGGGCCAACGCCGATTATGTCAGTTTATTTCTTGCGGAGGGTGCACAGCCCAATGCATCAACTGAGGATACACAACCCGATGTCGAATTCAACACTTTGCACAGCAAAGGACACACAATCAGGCATAGTAGACACACCTGCATACGGTAAAGAATTCTGGAAAGACAATCCAGCCCAATGGGAAGGTATGTTCTACATTTGACTATACACATAATATTTTGCAGACTTACCTTTATTGCAGGATATACAATCTAGCAACGCTAGCATTGCAATCTAACGCCTCGTCAATTCCCATAAGCCATAAGCATTTCTCTAGAGCCGCGACAAAATTAGTCGTTCTGTCAACGTCTTTGCCCGAAGACTTTCATCATCCCTGGGCAGCTGTTGACACCTAATTTTGTCCCTCCTGTCCCGATAACCTTTTACTCAGACAAATCGCACTGATAGCCACACAATTACCTCGTACTCACTCCTATTCGAGGTCATTACTTCACACACGCATGCAAGTTAGGCTAATTTTAAAAAAGGGGCATTCGCACAAGTGATTACCATTTTACAAAATTTTCATGCATCACTACAATTCCTCGTAATTATGCACATTTTAACAAAATTACCTAAATTTTTTTAAAACCTAAAATAATAGATTTTCTTAATTATTTAACCCGCACAATTAATTTTCTTATTTTTTATGTATTTTTATAAGTATTCTATTCATATTTTATACATATCTATATGTATTTTATACCCATTTATACATAATATATACACTTGATATACACTCCAATGTTACACCTCACACCCTCCTCACTTATCCATGTCATTTCCACCTCAGCTCCACGTCAAGCCCTCGTGATTTGATCTTAGCCTTCCATTTGTCCAATCCAACGGCTGAAATATCAATTTCAATTTCTAATTACACAGCACCCCCCAAAACCCTAAATATAATGTCATTTCTCCTCTCACCCTCGTCCCGATTCTCTCTCTCGGCGAAAACCTAATCGCCACTATCTACGGAAATTTTCGATCGATTCAGCCGGCGAAATCGAAAAAAAATAACATCACCATGATCCTCTCACTCTCCTCTGCAAAAACCCATATGGGTTTGTCACTATTTGATGAAAGTCGAAATCAACCCCTCGTCGGAGAAAATGGTGATCATCAGAAAATGTCTCCGACCTTGCCTAAACGGATCCTAAAACGTTGCTACCCCTAAAAGAGGCGGAAAATCCCTCATGCAAATACATTCGAGACGGGCCGAGATCAGCCCGACCCCGGTAATTGGTAACCTTAACTTGATTTCTTTTTTTTTTCCTCTATTTGTTCCTAGACCTGTGTGATGTTAAATCTAAAACTTGCCTAAGTTCTTATGTGAATAATCATGATTTGTTACTTGTTTAACGATTAGGGTAAAAGTCCACATGATTATTAGTTCTTGCCTAACATTGTCAAATTTGAGTATTTCTTGAACCTTCATGTGCCTGAACTTCAATGCAGCCTACATCCTGTGCTTTATTGATCAAATCCCTATCTTTAGGAACTATAACAGTTTGAAGCTTAACCCTGGCTATCCCACATATTTTGCAATGTACTCATTCACCTAGCCTGTTCAAATTACACAGTTCCATAGTTACACGACATTCCCTCAGGCTAATTGCCTACATGATTTTAGGGTCCTGATTTTTTTCATTTACACTCTTTGATTGGTATTTGAATGGAATTTGTTTTGGCAATTGACGTAGTATCAATTAGAGTCTTGATTGGAATCTGTTAGAATAATCCATGATTTCGAACCTAGAATAGCCTAAAAGCATACTTGTACACTGATTCTTTAACTTTGGACCCCATTACCATTTAGGATTAGTAAGACTTGCTGCCTAGAATTTTGTTTATGTGATTTTCCTTAAGTTTAGGGCTTTTGATTTAGCCTATATTTTGAAAGGATATTAGGAAATCTTTGCTAATCTTGGAAAATAATATTGACAGCCTTACATGCTCACCTATTTGAATTTAAACCCTACACCCACTATAACTATAAAAACTAGTCCTTCCTTTCACTAAAACAGAAAGAGACACTACACAATAGTCACACACTGATACTTTGGCACTATACTGAAAACTCTTTTTCTTGCTTTCAAAATTTCTGGAAAAGTCCTGTTCTCTTGCTCTATTCTGGATACTATTTCTGAAGGGTCCTAACACTGCTTAAACATTGTTTGCTTGCTTCTTATCATTCTAAACAAGGTATAAAACTCTTTAGGAATCTGTATTGTTCTTTGCCTGAACCTGCCTATGCCTATGACGTTTGCTTAATCTCTGTTGGTATGTCTGAGTGTTCAAAGTCCTCCCTTACCCCTTCCCATGCTAACATTTACCCTGCAGCATATATGGATAGCCTTAAGGGCTATACCAATACTTAATTTGCAGTTCTCTTGCATGCTTGTAATAGCCTATGAAAAGGCTCCTCCTATCTGGGAAAAACTAAGCCTAAACAGGCCCTACTTAGCTGTACAGAGGGCACTGCCCAGTCATTACCTTTCTCAGTTCTTTCCCCCTTAGAATCTGTCCCCATCTGTGTATGTTTATTAGTACCCCTGCTTGTACTTGCTTTAAGACAAGGCATGCAGTTATTAAGGCTACAATCATAGCTATCCAGGAGGCACTTCTAACCTTACTCCCCTATATGCTGCATAAATCATCTTGAAATCATGACTTTTATTGCCTAAAACTCGCATGACAATTACTAGAAACGAAACCTTGTAATAATCTGTGTTTACTTGTTTTCGATTAGAGTCTGGATATTGCTAGCATATACATGTTTTAAAGTATTAAACCGTAGCATTTGAAGTTTGTGTAAATCTGAAATTTTAAACGATAGGGGGCTGAATGTGTAACTTCTGCTTACTCTGCGACTGCTTTAGCAAATTAAACTGCCCCTCTCTGTGCATAAATGATACAGGCCCAAAACAGTTTTTAAACATGGCCTTTATATGTACTAAACTGATTTTCGACCTACTTTGACCTCTTATACATTAATCTAATAGTGTATAGTGGGTATAAGTATTGGGGCCATCTATACAACTATACAAGAATTTTCTAAAGCCTAATACTATCAATTACTCATGTATTTGCATGCCTATGCCTATATTTACGTGTGACAACACTTTATTTGCATTTATGTGCTTCTATTTAACTCATTTTTGAAAACAGTCCGCTCACCTATATATATTTCAAAACTAACCCCTAAATCAAAAGCCATTAAGGTTAGGGCTCGACAATTAATAACGAGTCACACCGACCCTAAATGGCTAACATTTTATTTCGAAAATAACCCCCATTTGGTTTTTGACAAAATCTGAAGCTATTTGTGAAAACCGCCAATTCTTGTAAAACTGCCCATTTGTGCAAATCTAACTTAGATGCTGAAATTGCACAAATAAGCTATATTTTTATACTCTTTGCAGATTTAGCCATATTTTTTATTAGACTTTTATATTAGAGGTCATAAACACGATTAGGCACGAAATTAGGTCGTATGTGAAATGCAATTGTGTATATGCTATCTAGACTTGCCTAATTGGACTTAGTACATAAATTGATTGAGAATTTGACCTTTTAAGTTAGTAATACATATGATAACACGTATTTGCATAGACATCCCAAAATATATAGACTCGGGCGGGAACCACCTTTCGTGGGACTTGGGAAAGTACCTAACACCTTCTTCCCCAAGTCATATGGACTTCTTACCCATTGAATCTTTGAAACTAGACCAGTTTAATAAAGAACTTGACTTTAGACACTTAGGTGACCTAATACGCCTTAGAAAACTATATTAGGTGGCGACTCCAACTCTTAACTCAAACGAGTTACCCAGTCAAAATCGAAACATGACTCGCTCCGAGTTGAGTCTAAAATCGGGTATGACATTAATCAGTTTATATATGCTCGTTTCTGTGTGGTGCGATTTGAACATAGCTCTAGTTTCTAAAATTTTCTCTTTTGACTGTTCGTAATGTAATTTAGTTAAATGCAAAATATTTATATGAAGTTGTATATAGTAGGATTGTTTACTGATACCGGATGGTATTGTTGTCTTCTTGAAATGAAGCTAGAATTTTTAAGTTGTTTATGTTATCGAAATGTGAAGATTAAATCTTTTGGTGTCATTGCTCTTACTGTTTTTCCTGTTAATCTCCTCTCTTTGGAACCTGAAAGTAGTTCAAAATGTCATAAAATTGCTTAACTATTAATAGGAGCAGTAATGTAGTATTAAGCTATCTATTAACTCGATCATAGATTTAATTTAATTATAAGATGGAAAGTTGTTATAGGGTCAGTTTAGCTTCCATTTCTGCTTGAGATGTTTGGTCAGTTTGAAGCCTTTTTAGTGCAGGTGTGGGATGTTGTCCTGGTTGTAGCAGGTAGATATGAGTAGTTCTGGTTGGTTTGTAGGTGTTGTTTCTGGTTTTTGAGTTACTGCAGGGAGCAAGAGGGAGTTTGAGGGAGTTCAGATGGTGTGAAGGGTGTTTCTGAAAGTCTACAGGTGATTAGGATAGAGGTCATGATTCTGCAGGTTTAAGATGTGGAGAGAGGCTGTTTCTGGTGTTGTGTTGAGGGTGCAGGATTTCAGTAGAGTTCTGTGGTGTTAGAGAAGGTGTAGGTCGTTTCAGGAGCTAGTAGGCAGTGGGTAGGTGTTAAGCGAGGTTCAGGGTATGTTATTGTAGAGGTTCAGAGTTAGCAGGTTGTAGTAGGTGTGGATGCAGTGGTAGAGGGTGTTCAGGTGGTATGAGTGTTTTCTTAGGGTGTGCAGGTGGTTCATTTGGTGTGAAAGGTATTCATGGAATTTGGTGGCTGCTCTGTTTGCTCTGTGTGTGTGTGCAGATGTTAGTCAGTTGGCATAGGGATGCCATTAGGTATTGCATTTAATACGGGGTAAAACCCACGGAAGCAAATAACAAGTAGCGGAAGCAAAAAGATAAACACGATAACCAAGAAATAAGGGACGGGGAAGAACAGAAATAGAAGAAAGAACGAATGAAACTAACCAAGTAGATTGATTCAAAGGGAGAAAGAGACTTGAACCACTAATGGGATCACACTAGTGGTGATCCACCATGGATTCCAAGTAAGAGATACATGAAGACAAGCTTCAACAAGAAGGACCTAGTCTCTTCTAATGTCTATTCTTCAATACTCAAATCTAGCTTCCCAAATAAAATGACTAAGTGTAGTATTTATAGGTTCACCACACTTCTAAATGAAATGTCTAAAAGTCCTCAAATGATATAAAAATAATACAAGCCTCGTAGGGCCAAAATAGGGATTACATGTCAAAATCCCATCCAAAACTAGGCAAAACAGGCGCCCCACCCCTGCAGAGTAGGCGCCCCAACCTGAGAAGTGGGCGGTCCGCCCCTTTTTCAGGCGCCCCAAAGTCCAGAGGCTTGAATTCAACTGGGCGGTCCGCCCCTTTGAGTAGGCGGTCCGCCTCTTCCTGGGAGGTCTTGAAATGTCTCAAAATTTGTCTCCCGAGCCTCTTCTTTGGAGCCTAGGTGGTCCTCCTTCATTGGCGCTCCTTTGCATGATCTTCAAGTCGCTTCCCGGAGCCCGTGATTTGTCTTCCTTGTGCTCTCAAACTTGGCTCTTGATGGTTGGCGCTTTGGCTCCAATTTTCCCCGCATCATCCTCCCCTTCTTGAAAGGATTTCGTCCTCGAAATCAAACCATCATAGCCTACATCCAAAGACAACACAAGCAAAACATCTTCTACTACAAGAGTAGGTTAGTGTCAAAAGTGTGGGAAAACACAATCTTATGATAGAGCCAAGCATCAATAACAAGTAAAAAGCTTATGTCTCAAAAGGAAACAACAAGTAGTTGAGTCCAAAGGAAAGTACATCAAACATAAGAACAAGCAAAGAGATCAATAGGACATGGAACATACAAGATATAGCAATCAAATTTCCTATGACCCCTAAGCTTATGATCAACACACCAAGCCTTCAAATCGATATTATCATAATATGACATATTGGCTTTGGCATGCTCAACACCCAAGGTGTGATCAATATATGGGGTGGAGTAAACAAAATAGTTCAATTGGCAACTAACATCAAATACTCCACTCCCCTTCTTGGAAGCACTCTTACACACACCAAGAGTGACTTCCTTACCTCCAAATCCACCTCCAAGACAATCCCCCTCACTTGACAAACTCCAAAGGAAGGTCTCAAAAATCGGTCCTTCATCATTATAGTCCACACAATGAAGGTTAGGACTACTAGAAGATGGTTCAACACAACCAATATCAAGACCACTCATCTTACTCGGAACTCCAAACAATGGATCGTCCATAGAGTCTAACCTTTCAAACCATGGAGGTTCTATTTTACTACCAACCCTAGTCCGATACAATTCGCTACCACAAATGAGATTATCTTCACTCAATGGAAATGTAAAAGCATGCACCTCAAATTCATGGTCACCCAAAAGCATGGTATCAAGACTAGGGTCTTCACTCTCACCCGAGGAGTCATTGAAGACAATTCGATCCATCTCATACTCTAGAGACTCCTCAAGGTCACAACCATCCTTACTACAACACATAGGTCCACCGTTATCAAGCAATTCATCAAGGGAAAGAATAGGATATTCATTCAACTCGTCTTCCCCTTTATCAAATATAGGTGGGGTGTCATAACAAGGTTCACAAGAAAGGTCAACTACACATTCTTCACTAATGAGAGGTTCAATAAAAACCGAGCTCACATCATGATGTTGCTTATCATACCTCTCAACTAGTGGTTCATAATCACACACAAGTTGACCCACCGACTCTTCATTAGTTGCAAACACATTTTAATCATACAAATCATCAACTAGTGTTGAGCTATCACAAACACTGCCATGAGACAAGGAAGTAACATGTTCAAGGGGAGAACTATCACATACCTTTGAGTGGCCATCTTGCTCACTCATTGTACTTGAAGTGTCATGAATTGTCTCTTCACCTTGAAGCTCACATTGAAGATTTTCTTGACCTTGTCCATCCTTCTTGGGACATGATTGAGGCTCCATTGGTTTGCCTCCAAGAGTACCTACACAAGTATTCACACAAGTAGAAGAAAAAAGAGAAAGGGTTAAGGTTAGAATAAGGGATTTCCTCACTATCAATGATTCTTTTTCCCTCTTTCTTTTCCCTCATTTTTCTTTCAAGGTCGGGTGTAGATTCGGGTGGTGACATCCCACTCACATCACTCAACACATCCTCTCCTTTTTCCACTCGAGGAATGTCACCGGTCACTCCCTTACTCCTCTCAATCTTTTGTCTCTCAAATTACGGGTGAATTGGGACGAGGCCCAAGAATACCCATAGCCGGAGTAGGTGGACTCTTAACATCGACCCGGAATCTAGGACTAAGAGACTCATCACTTGAGGTCTCTTGCTTCTTTGTTGGTGAACCACTTGGCTTTGGAGCTTGTGGTTTGGGGTTCACCTTGTTGACATTTGCCAACTCTTTTCTTGCACTAGTCCCACCATTGCTTGTGAATGTAGGAATTCTTGTTTGCTTCCTTTCATCCTTGGAATGAGATACTTGCTCCTTTCCTTTTTGCATAGGCCTAGAAGATGTACTAAGATAGAACTTAAACTTTGCACGGCAAGGTTCAAAGTCATAAGTTCTTTGCCCCTTGCTCACTTTGTACACATCCTTCATGAGATCATACCGCACCCTCTTGCCTTGCAACCACGATTTTCCTAGCCAAACACCATAATACTCCATGGGATACACATCACACCAAACATATTCCTTGTAACTCCCATGAGATATGAGTACCCGAGCTTCGCTAGTAACCCAAACACCTTGACATTCATAAGGATACTTCAATTCATAGCATGGTATCTTTAGTCTATCAACCCAAGAGTGGTTAACAAAATTAACATCGACTTCACTAATCTTGAGCAAGCATCCTCCTCTACCATTCACCTCAAAAATAAACCTACTTTCACACATGTCTTGTATAGGATCAAGTCCAAGAAAACCATCAACTCCAAGTTGGGTTCTCCTTATCCCACCACTAGTGGCAACACCACTAGAATAACCTCCACTTCCCGTCACTCTTCCAACATTAGAAGTGTTGTTGAAAGTCGAGGAAGGAGTACTACTATGGAACCCATAAGTGCCTCTTACCTTGGTTCCATAGCCCATAGCACCACTCCTACCACTACTACTAGAGCAATACACTCCATTAGTAGTAAGAGCAACACCATTTCTAGATCCACCCCTTCACATGGGAATAAGGAGTACTAGGTTGTTTAGCACAACTAGAAGATGCAAGCCTCCCGTTTCCCATGGAACAACCACCACCTCCTCCCATACTAATGGAAGGACCTCTACTACTCCCTTGCACACCATTAGCAACACCAAGAGAAGATGAAAATGAACAATTCATATAATTAACCTCATAATCAATTCTCTCTACGTCACTATCAACATTCTCATATTCATCACAAGAAGAGTAAGTAGGATCATCAACCTTGAAGCGTCACTATCTTCAAATTCTTGACTAGGAGCATAAGAATCTTCACATTCATTTTCGTAAGCCTCATAGCCTTCTTCATCTTCATAATCAACATTGTGACCCGCTTCATCATCATACGAGTCTTGGTTCCCCGAATCGTCATAGCAATACCCATCATCATCACCATTGGAACCATACTCTCCATCATCTCCGCATGAGTCATACCCTCCACAATCATCATCCGAAGCCATACTTGTAATCAAAGAGTAAAGGACCTCACAAATTCACTCCCTCACGTGTATCACTCAAAAGATGTCATTCAATTTTCTTTCCACTCGTGTATACACTCAAGGTCGTTGGCTTTTGTGACCTCACTCTATTGTTCTCACCACTCAAGCCTTTTTCCACTCAAGACCTTCTTGTTCTCTTAGTAATCACAATGGCAAGATCAATCAACTAATTCACCCAAGTAATGGTTCGGAATGGAGTTTATGTGACTCGATGTACGGGAGCTATTTAAATGCGCACTTGAAGCAAGCAAGTTCTACGACTTTAAGTAAAGACTCCAAGACACACAACACCCTAAAGGATCAAAGATTAGTGTTAATAAAGTAGGAAAAACGCCCTAGAAACACTAACCAAGAAGTACGGAAGAAAACGGAACACAAAAAGACACGAAACGAAGCCAAACGGAGACTCTCCAGGAGTGGGCGGTCCGCCTAGTCACAGGGGCGGTCTGCCTACTAATGTTCAGAGATTTCCAGGGGCGGTCTGCCTACTATTTGGGCGGTCCGCCTGGTGCCTGCTCCCAGCACCTTCGAAAACGTGTTTTTTGGTCTTTTGACACCCAATCTCCTATGTTTTCGAGGTGTTTTACCAATCTGAAGGTACCTAATGGTGTTTTCAACTAATACAACCAATTCCCAATAATTTATAACAACACCCAATCCATAACAAATCTAAATCAAAAAATTTCACTCAAATTCAAGGGTTTTTCAATTTTTGGGGTTTTTGATTTTTTTCAACTTTTGAATCTCAATACTAAATCATGTAACAAGGGTACCAAATCAACGGGTAATCATCATAGATCAATCTCCGATATCAAACAACCAACGGATTATCAAATCCAATCCACAATATGAATTTTTTTATATTTTCAACTGTTTCAGTTTTTTTGTTTTTTCTTCTTTTCTCCAAGAACAAGAACAACAATAAGAATAAACTAAACTAAAAGATAATATGAACAAGGATCGAGGGTTTGTAGGAACAACACCCGATCCGTGCTCTGATACCAAGATGATACGGGGTAAAACCCACGGAAGTAAATAACAACGGAAGCAAAAAAGATAAACACGATAACCAAGAAATAAGGGACGGGGAAGAACAGAAATAGAAGAAAGAACGAATCACACTAACCAAGTAGATTGATTTAAAGGGAGAAAGAGAGTTGAACCACTAACGGGGTGACACTATGCGGTGATCCACCATGTATTCCAAGTAAGAGATACATGAAGCCAAGCTTCAACTAGAAGGACCTAGTCTCTTCTAATGTCTATTCTTCAATACACAAATCTAGCTTCCCAATTAAAATGACTAAGTGTGGTATTTATAGGTTCACTACACTTCTAAATGAAATGTCTAAAAGCCCTCAAATGATATAAAAATAATACAAGCCTCGTAGGGCCAAAATAGGGATTACATGTCAAAATCCTATCCAAAACTCGGCAAAATAGGCGCCCTACCTAGCAGAGTAGGCGGCCCACCCTGCAGAGTAGGCACCCAGAGTAGGCGCTCCAACTTGAGAAGTGGGCGGTCTGCCCCTTTTTCAGGCGCCCCAAAGTCCAGAGGCTTGAATTCACCTGGGCGGTCCGCCCCTTTGAGTAGGCGGTCAGCCTCTTCTTGGGAGGTCTTGAAATATCTTAAAATGTGCCTCCCGAGCCTCTCCTTTGGAGCCTAGGTGGTCCTCCTTCCTTGGCGCTCCTTTACACGATCTTCAAGTCGCTTCCCAGAGCCCGTGATTTGTCTTCCTTGTGCTCTCAAACTTGGCTCTTGATGGTTGGGGCTTTGGCTCCAATTTGCCCCGCATCAGCATTTGTCTAGAAGGTCTGGGGAAGATAGGTTCTGGTATAGTTTTGTAGTGGGTCATATAGGTTGTTTCTGGAGATATGTGAGTGTGAGTTTGTGTGTGCAGGTGGCATGTGCGTGCAATTTAGTGTCTAGGCAGTGTGGAGGTGCGTGTTGGTGTTCATGGTGAGTTGCAGGTAGGTGTGCAGGTATTTTTGGTTGTTTGAGGGAGATGCAGGTGCTGCAAGCAGTTAACCAGGTTCTACTGTATTGCAGGCTTATAGAAGCAGGTCTGGTAGGTGTTTTATGTTGGGGAAAGATCTGTTGTTTCTTGTTTGTTAAGGGGCAATGAAGGTCCTCTTCCTAAGGGTCTGTGAGAGGTTTTAGGGGGTATAGGTCTTCTTTGTAGGTTTGATTTGATGAGGTGTTCTCTGGTTCTCGATGTTGTTTCGGGTTCAGCTCTATTCTGGGATGTCATTATCTTGTATTTCAAATTCCTGCCTTCAGTCATAGTAACTCTCAAAGTTTTCCCCCTAGTGTCTTGAAAAGAGTTCAGCTTGGTTTGGTTTCTACCTGCTTGAGGCATTACAAGTTCTGCATGTTTCTTTGCTTTTGACAATAAAAGTGATGGTCTTCTTTTACATATTGGACTTAGACGTCTTCATGTAGAAGCGATGTATTTATGAAAGTTAGTGATAACTATCAAGTTCTATTCTTAGATAGTTTAACCTGTTACCTCTCTTCTTAACGTTTGATTGTTTAGTGTTAAAAAAAAAAGAGAACTTATAATGAGTTATGGTTGAATCATTTGTTCTTTAAAAATAAGACACTTATTTTGCTGAATGGGATGGGATTTGCTTTCTTAAAATAAGAAGCTTATTTGTTAGACTTGTTTAGTCTTCCTGAAGTATGTATATCTGGAGAGCTAGCTTGCTATTTTCTTTTCTTTATTTTAGAGGTTAGTTCCTATATTAGAAATTAAGCTTGAATTATTTCTTCAAGTTTAGCTTTAAAAAAAGAAGCTTTTGAACACTTCGAATACTTTTTCCATTTAATCTAATCATATGATAGTATGACTGTACCGAATTTGACAAGTATTGCAGATTACATTTTGATATATTTTGCACACATTACTTGGTTTGATTTCTTCAGATATGAGTTTGAATATTCTTAGTTGGTTTGTTTCCGTTTATTCTTGTTTAAACACCTACTATGTGATTTGATAATTAATCTACTTTACTCTATCATGTATTAATTCCTTTTCTTTATTTTCTTTTGTTGTTTGTTTGCTGGTATGAATAATTACTGAGTATGAGTTCAAGATGAACTCAACTAGGCTCTAAGTTTAGGCCACATTTGCAAGTGCATTTATTCGTCCTTGGGCTGGTTGGAAATTCCACTTCTCAAGTTCGCTGATTGAACCAGAGTCTAGGAGGACGTTTCATTTTGGGTCTCCCTGTCATCACTTTATGTCTTCAGCTTTTAGCCACATTTCGGGTTCTATTTTTCACTCATCTCCTCATTTATTTTAGTAGATAAATTAGTTGTACTTAGACAATTTATTTGTAGAATAACTCATTTATTACTATACATATTTGATTTATTTGAGTTATTTATTCATCTTGTGTTCATTATCCTTTATTTTGGAGTTGTTATTTTAATTATTGAAAATTTTGGGCCATTTAGCAAAATGCGTAAACGTTAAGTTGGTTTTCAAAACAACGGTTGATAAATAACTGTAAGAAAAT
Organism: Petunia x hybrida; assembly: GCA_037355625.1. Lineage (NCBI taxonomy): Eukaryota > Viridiplantae > Streptophyta > Magnoliopsida > Solanales > Solanaceae > Petunia > Petunia x hybrida. The sequence goes on along the minus strand of JBBBVM010000657.1, from coordinate 986,071 downwards.
ACTTCTATCTTATTGATACTAAGTAGTTTCTTTAGAAAGTCAAAATTTATAAAGAAGTTTTAATTAACTTCTAAATGTCCCAAAATGACTTTGCAAAAAGCGACTTGAAATATAAGTCCCATCTTATGGTGAGACACTTATGTTTTAAAGTTGAAACTAAGCCAGTGCAATTTATGCGCTACCACATACAAGTTGGAAAAGAAATTAGGACTATCAAATCGTTCCTTTTTTCAAAAAGAAAATGCGCTTTATTTTATTTTATTTTATATTTTTAGTTATTTACTTAGTTATTTATCTTTAAAAGAAGTAAAGATTTTTTTTTTTAAAAATAAATAGTAAAATCTTTTGAAAACATCCTAATTTTAATTAGTTGAATTAACTAATAGTTCAATTGATTATTTTTCGATGATTTAGAAAAAGCGCGTAAAAAGCACTTGCAAATTAATTTTGAAACCTATCGGTGAAACGACCTCGGTCAGTCGTTTTGGAAGTTAGGACTCCGATTGGCGTGCCGATAATGGAAAAATATTCGTAAGGTCCATTAGGACCTGTCTGTAAAATTTGAGCTAAATCGGACTTCGTTTGGTAGATATCGGAAGAAGATTTCAGTTTTTATTATCGATAAATATTAAAAATAGATTTTCGAGCTCGATTTTGGCGAATGAATTTCAATTCGAAATCCGAAAGTGCCGTTAGATTTATATGATTATTTGTGACTTTTGTTAACTTTCGAAAGTGAATTTCGAGGTTGTTCGGCTAGTTTCCGCTAAAATGCCGAAAGTTAAATAATTTGATATTTTTCCATTTAATTTGCATATTGAGTTTCTGAAGTCCGATTTGAGATTCGCTTAGCAAGTGTGTAACATATATTTTGTGTAACTTACCTGAGAAATTGGGATAATTTCGAATTTCATAGAGTTCTGTTTTAATTTTCGTCGCGAAAAGAAAAGTAAAAAAAATAAAAGAAAAAGAAAAAGTAACTCATAGGTGGTGGACTTATTATGCTTTTAAAAGCTTAATTGAACAGTAACGAGGAAGCACAAAAATAGAAAGGAATAGGAACAGGAGAAGAGAAACAAAGAAAATGCTGGAAAATGAGAAAAGAAAGGAAAAAAGAGCCGGAGAAAAGTAGAATTTTCACCCCAAAACATTCAGGTAATGATCTTAATATATTATTTGAGTTTATTACATGGGTTTGAATATATTTTAACGGTAAAAATTGGGATTTTAGACATTATTTTAATAAGTCCTATTGATGGTTTAAAAGGTCAACTAGACCCCAATAATGGAATTGATTATATATTCGTACTCAGTGAGTTATGGGCAACATATAAATGTAATCTATTTAGAGTTTGGTTATGTGACTTTGAACCCTGTACATAGAGTTCCTAACCGGATTGCCCTAAGATGTGAGGAATGAATCATTTAGCCTAATTTAATATATTTTCTGTTTATTGAATAAGCAGGATCGTTTGGCAATGAATCCAAAGGGCAACGCGGTTGTTGAGTAGCTTTGTAACAAGGTAAGTGATTATATCCATTTCTTTGGAGGCCCTTGGCCTTGTGGATATTCTACCACGTGTTCCTCGCGTGTGTAGCTGCCGATAGGCGTACTCATTACGCCTTAGCTTTGGATTTACATTGTATATTATATGTTATGCCATGTTGTTGGTATTGCATTGAGCATATGAGCATTGCACTCTGGTTTTGAGCATTGCATATAATTCCTAGTAATCGATGAGAGTCCCAAGCCGGTGAAGGACCATTATTGCATATACTTCCCGGTAATCAATGAGAGTCCCGAGCCGGTGAAGGGTCATTATTGCATATACTTCCCGGTTGGCGATGAGAGTCCCGAAACGGTGAAGGTTTATTATTGCATATACTTCCCGGTTGGTGATGAGAGTCCCGCACCGGTGAAGGGTCATTATTGCATATACTTCCTGGTAATCGATGAGAGTCTCGAGCCGGTGCAGGGTCATTATTGCATATACTTTCCGGTAATCGATGAGCGTCCCGAGCCGGTGAAGGTATCAGGCACATGTGACTGCATTTCATCATACTGCATTCATCCCATCTGCATACTGACTAGTGTGTGACTATTGTGCTATGTTTTGTGTATGCGACATGTATACAATATTGTGGACATATTTCAGTTTGCCTATACGTTTCTGGCTATTTAGCGTCCTTAATTGGTTTATGTGCTTTAGTTATATAGATTGGGTTGCACGCCGCAACAGTATAAATATATGGATCGGGTTGCACGCCGCAACAGCATGAATATATGGACTGGGTTGCACGCCGCGGCAGTATGAATATATGGATCGGGTTGCATGCCGCGGCAGTATGAATATATGGATCGGGTTGCACGCCACGACAGTATGAATATATGGGTCTGCTTGCACGCCGCGACAGTATGAACATGAGGATCGGGTTGCACGCCGCGACAGTATGAATATATGGATCGGGTTGTACGTCGCGACAGTATGAACATGTGGATCGGGTTGCACACCGTGACAGTACTATGTTCGGGATACTTAAAACCTATATGTTCTGTCTATCTTATGTCCCTGGTTGTTTATGAGTTTATGATCCCATACGTGTTTCCAGTAATTGTCTGGCTCTGCCTTTTTATAATTTAACTAAGAGGAGTTTGGCTTGATTGTTTTTCTTCTCCCTGGCTAACTATCCTATTCTTTGAGGTGGCTAGTCCGCCCCACTTATTGAGTCCTTTTGACTCACCCCCCTTTTTGTTGTTTGTCCTTGTCTATCTATTTCGTTTCGGCAGGTTCGCTCCAGGATTGAGTTCGCCACGTTGTGAAGGAGCGAAGACGACTTCAGCTGTCAGGGTGAGCCAGCTTTTATTCAGGATGGCCACAGTTTCATGTTTATTATTTCAGTATCATTTTGCTCCCTTCAGGAGGTATCTGTCTTCTTTCGTAATCTTAGATATCTAGATTGGATAGCCCTAAACCTAGTATGTTAGGTAATCAGCTGTAATTTCTTTTGTACAGCTTAGGGGTATCAGTATGTCTGTGCTTTTTTCTAAGTCTTCTTCTTATTTATGAGTTGAATTTATATTCATTTGCCGAATTCAGTTGATAAGGGTTCGCCCGACGGGTTTAGGGGAGGTGGTCGGGTGGCCGGATTTTGGGTCGTGTCAGTTGGTACCAGAGCCCGGTATAAAGTCTATCCAGACTAAGACAGTGTCTAGTAGAGTCTCTTTGATGGGTACATAGACGTCCGTACTTATCTATGAGGGGATATGATGGCCTTTAGGAAGTTTCACTTTCTTCTTTTCTGATCATGCGCCGGTCTAGGATGCAAAGGTATTTTCGTTAATTCGTTCGTGGTAATTCTGAACCCTTGTGCGACAAATCAGCAAACGGTAGGAGTTCAGGACGAAGTAGTCTAGCCTGGGCTAGAGCTACTCAAGCCCCGAAATTTGTGGATCGTGCTGGCGATCTAGTCGCTCAGGCCCCAGCTGTACGAGCTCGCGATGGGAAAGGGAGCAGGGCCTTGTGGTTCCCTTGGCTCTCTATGATGCTTTTACGAGAATCTTGGCGACGCAGATACCGCAAGAACCTATTATTCCCTAGGCAGCTTATCAGGTTGCCGCAGATGGAGATGTTTGATTTCAGGGAGCTCCTGTTCCAGTCCCTGATATTGCCCAAGTAAATTATGTTCTAGAAGTAGCATGTGTTGTGCCTCTAGTTCTTCTGGCTGGTTAGCTAGCCCGAGTAATGGCTCGGTCCGAGTGTCTGAAGAGGCTGCATTGTTGTACCCAATTGAACCTTCTGATGTTCTTAGGCCATGCATCAAATAATCCCTGTGTAAGTTTTTTTATAATAAAATAATGTCAGCGTATCATTTAGGCTCTTGATTATATCGAGCGGTATGGTGTGGATTATTCTACATTCCAATTTCAGGGGTCCAACCTTGAATTGGTGGACCGCTCTCTTATTAGCTAACTTGGTTAGGTTTTTCTTGTAGATTCATGAAAAAGTTCCTTTCGTGCTGCGAGCGGGATGAAAAGTGTCGCCAGTTTGAGTGGATTGGACAGGGTAGCCTGTCCGTTTTAGAATATGAGATTAAATTCTTTAGGATGGCTGGATATGCACTAGAACTAGTCCATAAACCTTCTGAGAATGTTCAAAGATTTATTGGTGACCTTTCTCTTTCCTTGAGATCCTAGATGGCTCGAGAAATTGAGGTTGGGACTTCATTTGATGTTGTTGTTGATATTGGTCAGAGGTATAAGGCATACCATAAGTTAGAGCTGGAAGAGTTGGAGCGGGAGAGCAAGAAATCCCGTGGCCCTAGTGGGCAACCATGGTACCTCATTTGGAGGTAAGAGTTCTGATTATTTTGGGAGGTCACCTTCCAGGTTATCTCAGCTTGTGTCACGTTATTCTTAGAGTGCGTGGGTAGTTCATCAAGATTAGACTCAGCTTTCTCTTTGCAGCTTTCAACAATCTGTCCAGCTTCCATTTTCAGCGAAAAGGTGTTATCATTGTCGTGAGTCTGATTATCTTTTGAGGAGTTTTCCTGTTATCATTGTCGTGAGTCTGGTTATCCTTTGAGGAGTTTTCCCTTACTCCGGCAAGTAGGTAGTCGTCCTTCTTCTTGCCCTCAGGCACCTGCCCAGTTGCAGGGATTTCATTTAGATATCAATCAGCCAGAGAAATGCCACGATCCAGTAAAGGTTGAGAGCGTGGTGGCAGTTATTCTTTAGAAGGTAATTATCAGTGTAGCGGCTTAGTTCAGCCGCAGAGGCAGTTTTATGAACTGCCAGTCCGGCAAGATGCTGAGGCATCCGATGTAGTAGATCCATGTATTTCTTCTTCCCTTATATGTGAGTAAGATTTGATTCCTCCGATCGATCTAGAAATGGTCTGTCATATCATGTTTCCATGGTTTCCTTGGATATTGTTTCTATTAAGAATCGGTTGTGGTAGAGGGACGAGCTTCTAGTATGATTTATTCCTGGCATTTGTGAAACCCTACTAATTTATTTGGTCTAAATGTGAGAGATTTGGGAGCGAGTGTCGGTATTGTCTGCTTGACATCCTCTTGTACCACTTTCTCTTATTATGTCAAGTCAGTCTATCTCTCTTTGAAATTCACTGTTGATAGGATGGTGGGATTCTTAATCGTCACAATCAGAAAGTGTTATCATTTCTTCCGGTTCAAAGTGATTAGTTAGTAATATTCGATCTACGTATCTCCTCTTGGTTCAAAACGCTAGTAAAGTCATGTTATCCTATGAGCTTTTCTGGGTTATAAAAGGGTTTTCTGGTAAATGTCAGAGTTTCCTTCTTATTGGGAGATTAAATTGGCATAGATGTCATTCGATAAAGCTTATTTAATGTCTATTTCTTCAATTGCAATTCTCTGGCTAGCCTGACTCGGAAGTAGTCTAGCTCTGGTAGCCAAGTAAATAAGAAGATGACCTTCCTGAAGCTCTAATTGTTTCTTCATCGTCCGGCACTAGTGAGCTCGGGCAATTAGTAGCTGCTTGTGATGTTTCCTATGTTGAGACAGAGTGCGTGTCACGGTAGCCGGATAAGCACATTATTGTGTCTTAAGGCTACTAAGAGTAATGAGAGGCGTCATTTGACCTCTAAGTTGATCCATTAGGCGGTGGTGTCTACGACAAAGGTATGGAGTTGTGAACTCGAGAGTTGCAGCTGTTTGGCAACTCGAGAGGGTAATTTGGTCGCTCAGAGCCGTATTCTGTTTTAGCTAAGTTTTCCTTAATCCAGTAGACCCTTCGAGGATGCCTATTTTTATTCAACTTAGCTGTATGAGCTGAAGCTCTAAGTGGAGGAGTCTTCCTCCAATACTGAATTTAAATATTAAATATCTAAGGCGTTGCGAAAGCGTAAGCTAATTCTTAATTTCATCGACCTATTCTATATCGAAAAGCATATCAACGAGGTGATTCGTCGGCGGAATCATGTTAATCCATTCAAAGTTCCGTGTATCTTTGCTTCGAAAATGTAGAACTCTCCTCTCATGATCGAGAAAGGGTGAGCTTAGTCAGAATAAGTTGGACAACGGTGTTATGGTATAATCCAGATATATTTTATTCCAAGAGTTCGATATGCGTGTTATAGTTCTAATCCTGTAATAAGAAGATAATGCCCGTGGAGCAGTTTATGAAGGTCGTGCAAATTCTTTTATTATCAGTGTGAATGTTGCTTTAGACGGAAGCTCGTTCGAGGACGAACGTGAGTTTAAGTAGAGGAGAATGAAACGACCTCGGTCCGTCGTTTCGGAAGTTAGGACTCCGATTGGCGTGCCGATAATTTTAAAATATTCGTAAGGTCAATTAGGACCTGTCTGTAAAATTTGAGAAATCAGACTTGGTTTAGTAGGTATCAGAGTCCGATTTGAGATTCGCTTTAGCAAGTGTGTTATATATATTTTGTATAACTTACCTGAGAAATTTGGGATCATTTCAAATTTCGTAGAATTCCGTTTTAATTTTCGTCGCGAAAGAAATATGTAAAAGAAATAAAAGACAAAGGAAAAGATTAAAAAAGAAAGAAAAAGTAACTCATAGGCGGTAGACTTATTAAGCTTTTAAAAGCTTAATTGAACAGTAACGAGGAAGCATAAAAACAGAAACGAATAGGAACAGGAGAAGAGAAAAAAAGAAAATGCTGGAAAATGAGAAAAGAAAGGAAAAAGGAGACGGAGAAAAGTATAATTTTAACCCCAAAACATTCAGGTAATGATCTAAATATATTATTTGAGTTTATTGCGTGAATTTGAATATATTTTAACGGTAAAAATTGGGATATTAGACATCGTTTTAATAAGTTCCATTGATGGTTTAAAGGGTCAACTGGACCCCGATAATGGAATTGATTATATATTCGTACTTAGTGAGTTATGAGCAACATATAAATGTAATTTATTTAGAGTTTGGTTATGAGACTTTGAACCCTGTACATAGGCCTGGCCTGCGTATTGCGCATGCGAATAGGGTATCAGGTTCCAAACCGGATTGCCCTAAGATGCGAGGAATGAAGCATTTAGCCTAATTTGATATATTTTCTGCTTATTATATAAGCAGGATCGTTTGGCAATGAATCCAAAGGGCAACGCGGTTGTTGAGTAGCTTTATAACAAGGTGAGTGATTATATCCATTGCTTTAGAGGCCCTTGGCCTTGTGGATATTCTACCACGTGTTCCTTACGTGTGTAGCTGCCGATAGGCATACCTTAGCTTTGGATTTACATTGTATATTATATGTTATGCCATGTTGTTGGTATTGCATTGAGCATATGAGCATTGCACTCTAGTTTTGAGCATTGCATATACTTCCCGGTTATCGATGAGAGTCCCGAGCCGGTGAAGGGTCATTATTGCATATACTTCCCCGTAATTGATAAGAGTCCCGAGCCGGTGAAGGGTCATTATTGCATATACTTCCCGGTTGGCGATGAGAGTCCCGCACCGGTGAAGGGTTATTATTGCATATACTTCCCGGTTGGCTATGAGAGTCCCGCACTTGTGAAGGGTCATTATTACATATACTTTCCGATAATCGATGAGAGTCTCGAGCCGGTGAAGGGTCATTATTGCATATGCTTTCCGGTAATCGATGAGAGTCCCGAGCCGGTGAAAGTATCAGGCACATGTGACTGCATTGCATCATACCGCATTCATCCCATCTCATTGCACCGCATACTGACTAGTGTGTGACTATTGTGCTGTGTTTTGTGTATGCGGTATGTATACCATGTTGTGGACATATTTAAGTTTTTCTATACGTTTCTGGCTATTTACTGTCCTTAATTGGTTTATATGCTTTAGTTATATGGATCGGGTTGCACGCCGCAACAGTATAAATATATAGATCGGGTTGCACGCCGCGACAGTATGAATATATGGACCGGGTTGCATGCCGCGACAGTCTGAATATATGGATTAGGTTGCACGCCACGACAGTATGAATATATGGATCAGGTTGCACGCCGCAACAATATGAATATATGGGTCAGGTTGCACGCCGCGATAGTATGAATATTTTGATCGGGTTGCACGCCGCGACAGTATGAACATGTGGATTGGGTTGCACGCCATGACAGTGTTATGTTCGGGATACTTAAAACCTATATGTTCTGTCTATCTTATGTCCCTGGTTGTTTATGAGTTTATGATCCCATATGTGTTTCCAGTTATTGTCTGGCTCTGCCTTTTTATAATTTAAATAAGAGGAATTTGGTCTATCTGTTTTTCTTCTCCCTGGCTAGCTATCCTATTCTTTGAGGTGGCTAGTCTGTCCTACTTATTGAGTTCTTTTGACTCACCCTTGTTTGTTGTTTGTCCTTGTCTATCTATTTCTTTTCGGCAGGTTCGCTCCAGGATTGAGTTCGCCACGTTGTGAAGGAGCGAAGACGACTTCAGCTGTCAGGGCGATCCAGCTTTTATTCAGGATGACCACAGTTTCATGTTTATTATTTCAGTATCATTTTGCTCCCTTCAGGAGGTATCTGTCTTCTTTCGTACTCTTAGATGTCTAGTCTGGATAGCCCTAAACCTAGTATGTTGGGTAGTCAGCTGTAATATCTTTTGTACAGCTTAGGGGTATCAGTATGTCTATGCCTTTTTCTAAGTCTTCTTCTTATTTATGAGTTGAATTTATATTCATTTACTGAATTCAGTTGATAAGCGTTCGGCCGACGGGTTTAGGGGATGTGGTCAGGTGCCCGCACGGCCTAGCTGAATTTCGGGTCGTGTCAGTCGGATTAACCGGTGTTAACGGAGTTTCGAAAGTGTCTTACAAACCTTCTTTCGAAATTAACAAAACTTCTTACCATTAGAATCTCTGAAAGACCTCGCTTTTTCAAAAAATAGAGTCTTGCACGCATTTGCTTAATTTGGTTCCCAGTTTTTTCTTAAATGTGGTGGGGACTCCAAAAACTCCAAAAGAGTTTGTCCATTCAGTTGATATTCCTAAATTTAGCCTTTCGGAATTTTTTTTTGGGTTTCAACAGGGGGTTTCCCCTGATGTTCTCATAGTGATGCGAATCCACAACAATGCATATGGAAGGATCTCATGCCACTGCTTCTTATAACAATCATGATACCTCTCGATAACGTTCATGTTATGGATTCAAGAACTTGATAAAGAAATTTAAAGAAACACGCGGAAGCTAATAAAATATACCTAAAACAAATAAGAATTGAAAATAAAGATAGAATGAATTCTAGAAAAAGGTTTCTTGAATTCAATAACGGATCAAGAATCTCAAGAATGAAACTAGAAGTTCAAGACAAGTCTAAATCTTGAAAAGAGACTCCTACCAACAACAATTATACTAGCTAATCGTCTTTGGTAGAGAATAACCCAAGAATTAGATTATTGAATCCCGACCCCCCTAGAGTAACAAAGAACAACAGTAAAATAGAATTTACCGCCTTTCTTGAATACCTCAAAGTAATCTAAAGATTTAAGAAAAAATACCTCATCACCTAAAAGTGTCGACTTGAAGGTTGAAAGATAAATCCAAGAGTAGCCACACACACAAAAGTGCAAGATAAAACCTCTCAACTTTTATTCATCATAAATTCTATTATATGTTTCGTAAAACAAAGAAAATAACCCCTTTATATAGGAGTAGGGGCTGGCCATAGGCCTTACAAAATCCTACTCGAATATAGTTTCTAAGTAATAATAAAATAGGAAAAGAAACCAACTAGGAAAGAAAATCCTAGTAAAATAGGAAAAGGAAGTAAATTAAAACTAAACTAGGAAAAGTAAATAATATCCTAAATAAACATGATAAACTAATCCTAATTAACATTGGAATCAAAACCTAATTAATATAGGAAAATATATTCTAATTAATTTAGAAAACAAATCCCACTCTAACTAGGAAACCTTGATAGCAACTTGCAAGCAACTTAGAGTACACTTCATGGAAATCCTTTGGCCATCCTTTGCATGTTTTTGGGCTGAAACTAAGCATATTTTATGGGCTAAAAACGTGACCCTATATGGCTCTTCTTGGGCTTCAACTTTGGCACACTTTAGGCTACTTAATTAGCCCAAAAATAGACTGATTTGGAACCCAATTCTTCCACTTCAAATTGCAGTAATTTTTACTTGAATATTCATCACCTGTACCTCAATTTGGACCATATAATATTTTTATCACTTAGACAAAATATCATCCTTGGCTTGAGCTCTTCCTCTTCACAATTCAGGTGAAATCAGCTTGTTTTGAACTTTCTTTGTGTGAGATCTTGTCATATGCCTTCCAAGAGCTTCTAAAGCTTCATCCAAGTATTTCAATGGAGTTTTCCTTCCATGGATGCTATCAGCTTCGAATTATCAATCATTTTGTATAGTATCTTCTGGATGTTCTTGTTGGTTGCCTCGACTACTCCATTCATATGAGGTCTGTATGCAGTAGAATTGTGGTGCTTCATTTTGAAATGATAACACAAGTTTCTCTCATCATGTCATTGTTGAGATTAGACCTATTATATGTGACGATGGATTCTGGAAAATACCAAAACGACAGATTATCTTGTCTAGGACAAAATCAGCCACCACTTACTTCGCCATTGATTTGTACGATGCAACTTCCGCCCATTTGGTAAGTAATCAATAGCTACCAATATAAACATATGTCTGTTCGATGCAACGGGTTATATTGGTCCTATGACGTCCATTCTCCAGGCGCCAAAAGGCCAAGGTGATCCCATAATATTAAGCTCATTCGGAGGTACATGAATCATGTCTTCGTGCACTTGACATTGATGACACTTCTTCACATATTTTATGCAGTTGTGTTCCATAGTCATCCAATTGTAACATGCTCTCAGGATCTTCTTTGCAAGCATGAAGTCATTCATGTGTGGTCCACAAGCCCAGCATGTGCCTCTTCAAAAAACCACCCAGCTTCTTAAGCATCTACACATCTTAGCAAACCCAAATCAGGTGTTCGCTTATACAACACTTCACCATTCAGGAAGAAACCATTTTCCAATCTCCTTAACGGCTTCTTTTGAATGCTTGTAGCATTCTCTTGATAAGTTCTTTCTTTAAGGAGTCTTTTGATGTCATAGAACAATTGCTCCTAGTCCACTTCTTTTTCTATATGAAAATAGTAAGTTGGCTACTCCTTCAGTACTATAGCTATCAGATCAAGGTAATTCTTGTCTAGGTGCTGCATCATAGAGGGAATTGTGGCCAAAGCATCGGCAAACTCATTCTGTAATCTGGGCACATGCCGGAATTCTATCTTAGTAAATCTCTTGCTTAACTCTTTTTTGCACTCCAAGTACGACAGTATTTTGGTGTTCTTTGATGCGCTCTCACCTCGCACTTGGTGAATTAGTAAATCCAAATCTCCGATTGCTAATAGTTCCTACACATTCATTTTTACTGCCATTTTGAGTCCGAAGATGCAAGCTTCGTACTCCGCCATGTTATTAGTGCAAGGAAACGTGAGCTTAGCTGTGGCTGGATAATGCTGGCCTATTTCAAAAACTAATACTGCCCCAATGACAATTCCTTTGAAATTCACAACCCCATCAAAGAATAATTTCCAGCCATCGTACTCCTCTGTGATGTCTTCTCCAACAAATATGACCTTCTCGTCGGGAAAGTAAGTGTGCAAAGGTTCATAATTATCAACGATAGGATTCTCGGCCTTGTGATCAGCTAGTGCTTGAGCTTTCACTACTCTTTGAGTTACGAACGTGGTGTCAAACTCACTAAGTAACGTTTGCCGTTTAGAAAATTTCCCAGTTAACATAGGCTTATTGAAAAGGTATTTGAAAGGATCCATCCTTGAAATCACCAAAGTTGCGTACTGTTACACCCTGTATGTCCAAAGTGAGGTATATCCTTCTAATGATATGTTAAGAATGATTTAAGTGAGTTAAAGTCATAATATGACCATATATGATGTTTATATTTTGAATATAAAGTTTGGGAAAAATCGGATTTAAGTTGCGGAAAAACCGACAAAGGAATTGCCTTGTAACGAAGCTATTTCAGCAATTAATTTCGTGTGTTATATGAGGTCTTTTTGGGACATATCATATACCAAATTGAAGGTAACACTTTTGACGATTTGTTCATACAACGTATAGATAAAAAGATATGAGCATCAGAATTCAGGCCAGAAAGAGGGACATAAGCATAAAAGAGGACTAAAATTAAAATGTTTCAAGTATAAAAGGAAAATTCCTTTCATAATCTCGTCATTTCCAGAAAGATAAAGAGAGAAACAGTTCTCTCATTTAGTTTTGAGAAAATTTTATGATTTTGAAGGATGGACGTCAATCTTAACTCGAAATTGAAGACAAATTGCGTCAAAATACTCTACGCGATTAAGGTAACGTTATGCTACCTTCAATTTCGTCTATAGCTTGAGTTTTAGAATTACTTCATGGCTAAGTAAAGTACCCAAATTCTGAATTATAGCTTGTTTAAGTTTTAGAAGGTATTGAATTCAAGGGAAACAAGGTTTAGAAGCAAGAAGCATCAAAGGTATGTAAGACTAAACATTTCTTTTGGCAAGGGATGTATCTTTTAGCTTTGGAAGCTTTTCTTAGTTCTAAACTTAGTTTTTATTGTGAGAAACTTATATGGTATCAAGGAAACCTTGTATATACTTAATTTGGTACTAAAATCTAAGGTGAAAGACGTTTCAAATCAGCAAGACAAAACGTTTCAAAATCTGGAAAATCATTTTGATCTTTGTACAGCTGTTAGTATATTGATAATAACTCCTTGTACAAAATTGATATTAAGATGCTTTAAGAATTTCCAGAATCCTAAGACATATATCTAAAACTTTCATGTAGACTATGAAGTCTATATCTTTAATCTACACTCTGAAAATTAGGTCGAAATGCAGAACAGTGGTGCTGTCCAGATATTCTATCAGCGGATTTGTTATATCATCCAGTCGTCTCTTCTTGTTATCAATTTAACATGTTTATGTTATAATCAGTTTATCCGGGTATCCATTCCCGTGTGTAGTATAGTGCTGGTTCTGTTTTTGTGGATCATCCAGTTTCAGGGGAAACTCTGCCGAAAATTTTATGGAAATTCAAAGAGTTGGACAAATTCTGAGTTCTAGGTGGTGTCTACAATTCTATCCAGAGTTTTTTTCTCATTCCTTTAAGTCCATATCTATTGTTGCCACATGTGTTATGCCTCATACATGCTTATACTTATATTGTGATCATGTTATGTGTGATTTGGAGTCTCTCATAGAGGCTGGACATTGGACACACGGTCCGGTCGTGTGGGTATCAGGTTCCTAACCGGATTGACCTAAGATGTGAGGAATGAAGCCTTTAGCCCAAATTGATATATTTTTCTGCTTATTGAATAGAGTAGGATCGTTTGGCAAGGAAACCAAAGGATAAAGCGGTTGTTGATTAGCCGTACTAACTTTTGGAAGAGGTAAGTGTTTATATCCATTTCTTTGGAGGCACCTGGCCTCGTGGATTTTCTACCACGTGTTCCTTACGTGTGTAGCTGCCGATATGCGTACTCATTATGCCTTAGCTTTGGATTTACATTGTATATTATATATTATGTCATGTCGGTTGGTATTGCATTGAGGATCTGAGCATAGTACTCTGGTTGTGAGTTGGCATATATTTTCCAGCAGTCGATGAGAGTCCCACGCTGGTGATGGGTTATTATTGCATCATGTTGCATTCATATGCATTACATTGTATCATATTGAGGGGTAGGAGGATTCCGCCCCAGGAGCAGGAGGATTCTGCTCCATTGCATCATATTGAGGGTAGGAGGATTCCGCCCTAGGAGTAGGAGGATTCCGCTCCATTGCATCATACAGAAGGTAGGAGGATTCTGCCTTAGGAGCAGGAGGATTCCGCTCCATTCATTTGGCGCATGTGACCCTTTGCATCATATTTCATTTTATTTCATTTCATCTCATCTCATTTCATTTTATTTCATTTCATACCATTGTGTAGACTTGTGGTATGTAACTACTGATCTGCTTATATGTGCATTGCTTATTTGTGGGTTGATATGTTTCTGGCTCGTATCCCTAGTTGAGTTTATGGTTTCATACGTGTTTCCGGTTATTATCTTGCTCTGCCTTTTCATAATTTAAATAAGAGGAATTTGGTTTATCTGTTTCTTCTCCCTAGCTAGCTATCCTATTCTTTAAGGTGGCTAGTCTGCCCCACTTATTGAGTCCTTTTCACTCACCCTTGTTTGTTGTTTGTTTCTTGTCTATCTATTTCGTTTCGGCAGGTTCGCTCCAGGATTGAGTTTGCCACGTTGTAAAGGAGCGAAGGCAACTTCAGCTGTCAGGGTGAGCCAGCTTTTATTCCGGATGGCCACCAGTTTATTGGTTATTATTTCAGTTGCATTTTGCTCCCTTCAAGAGGTATCTGTCTTCTTTTGTACTCCTAGATGTCTAGTCTGGATAGCCCTAGACCTAGTATGTTGGGTAGTCAGCTGTAATTTCTTTTGTACAGCTTAGAGGTATCAGCATGTCTGTGTTTTTTTAAAGTCTTGTCCTTATTTATGAATTGTTATATTTATATTCCTGATTTAATTGGTAAGGGTTCGCCCGATGGGTCTATGGAAGGATGTCGGGTGCCCGCACGGCCTAGCCGAATTTCGGGTCGTGTCAGTTCTGCCGATATGCGTACTCATTATGCCTTAGCTTTGGATTTACATTGTATATTATATGTTATGTCCTGTCCGTTGGTATTGCATTTAGGATCTGAGCATTGTACTCTGGCTGTGAGTTGGCATATACTTTCCAGCTGTCGATGAGAGTCCCACGCTGGTGATGGGTTATTATTGCATCATGTTGCATTCATATGCATTACATTGGATCATATTGAGGGGTAGGAGGATTCCGCCCCAGGAGCAGGAGGATTCCGCTCCATTGCATCATATTGAGGGTAGGAGGATACCGCCCTAAGAGCAGGAGGATTCCGCTCCATTGCATCATACAGAAGGTAGGAGGATTCCGCCTTAGGAGCAGGAGGATTCCGCTCCATTTCATCATAATGAGGGTAGGAGGATTCCGCCCTAGGTGCAGGAGGATTACGCTCCATTGGATCATATTGAGGGTAGGAGGATTCCGCCCTAGGAGCAGGAGGATTCCGCTCCATTCATTTGGCGAATGTGACCCTTTGCATCATATTTCATTTTATTTTATTTCATCGCATCTCATTTCATTTCATTTCATTTCATTTCATACCATTGTGTAGACTTGTGGTATGTAACTACTGATCTGCTTATATGTGCATTGCTTATTTGTGGGTTGATATGTTTCTGGCTCGTATCCCTAGTTGAATTTATGGTTTCATACGTGTTTCCGGTTGTTATCTGGCTCTACCTTTTCATAATTTAAATAAGAGAAATTTGGTTTATCTGTTTCTTCTCCCTGGCTAGCTATCCTATTCTTTGAGGTGGCTAGTCTGCCCCACGTATTGAGTCCTTTTGACTCACCCTTGTTTGTTGTTTGTTTCTTGTCTATCTATTTCGTTTCGGCAGGTTCGCTCCAGGATTGAGTTTGCCACGTTGTAAAGGAGCGAAGGCAACTTCAGCTGTCAGGGTGAGCCAGCTTTTATTCCGGATGGCCACCAGTTTATTGGTTATTATTTCAGTTGCATTTTGCTCCCTTCAAGAGGTATCTGTCTTCTTTTGTACTCTTAGATGTCTAGTCTGGATAGCCCTAAACCTAGTACGTTGGGTAGTCAGCTGTAATTTCTTTTGTACAGCTTAGAGGTATCAGTATGTCTGTGTTATTTTTTTAAAGTCTTGTTCTTATTTATGAATTGAATTATATTATTTTCCTGATTTAATTGGTAAGGGTTCGCCCGACGGGTCTAGGGGAGGATGTCGGGTGCCCACACGGCCGAGCCGGATTTCGGGTCGTGTCAGTTGGTATCAGAGCCCGAGTTAGAGTCTATCCAGACTAAGATAGTGTCTAGTAGAGTCTTGCTGATGGGTACGTAGACGTCCGTACTTATCTACGAGAGGCTATGATGTCATCTAGGAAGTTTCACTTTCTACTTTTCTGATCGTGCGTCGGTCTAGGATTCAAAAGTATTTTCGTTAGTCCTTTAATTCCTTTGTGATAATTGTGAACCCTCGTGCGACAATCAGTAGATGGTATGAGTTCAAGATGAAGCAGTCTAGCCGGGGGCTAGAGCTACTCAAGCTCCGAGTGTTTTGATCGTGCTGACGATCTAGTTGCGCAGGTCCCAGCTGTACGAGCTCGCGATGGGCAAGGGAGGAGGGCCTTGTGGTTCCCTTGGCTCTCTAGGATGCTTTTACGAGAATCTTGGCAACGCAGATACCACAACAATCTATGATTCGCTGGGCAGCCTATCAGGTTGCTGCAGATGCAGACATTCGATCTCAGGAAGCTCCTATTCCAGTTCTTAATATTGTCCCAGTAAATTATGCTCCAGAGGCAGCATGTGTTGCGCCACTAATTATTCTGGTTGGTTAGCTAGCCCAAGTAATAGCATCCGAGTGTCCGAAGATGCTATATTATTTTATTAGGTTGAACCTTCCGATATTCTTAAGCAATGCATCAGATAAACCCCGTGAATTTTTTTAAAAAATAATGTCAGGGTATTTGTATCCTTCAGGCTCTTGATTATATCGAGCGGTATGGTGTTGATTATTCTGCTTTCCAGTTTCAGGGTCCAGCCTCGAATTGGTGGGCCGCTCTCTTATTAGCTAACTTGGTTCGGTTTTTCTTCTAAATTCGTGGAAAAGTTCCTTTCGAGTAGCGAACGAGATGAAAAGTGTTGCCAGTTCGAGTGGATTGGATAGGGTAGCCTGTCGGTTAGCCTGTTGGTTTCAGAATATGAGATTGAATTCTATAGAATGGCCGAATATGCATTAAAACTAGTCCATGGGACTTTCGAGAGATTCAAATATTTATTGGTGACCATTCCCCTTCCTTGAGATCCCAGATGGCTCGAAAAATTGAGGTTGGGACTTCATTTGATGTCGTTGTTGATATTGATCAAAGGTATTAGGTATACCATAAATTAGAGCGGGAAGAGTTAGAGTGAGAGAGTGAGAAATCCCGCGGCCCTGGTGGGCACCATACCTCGTTTGAAGGTAAGAGTTCTGATTATTTTGGGAGGTCACCTGCCAGGTTACCTCAGCTGGTAGAGCATAATTCTTAAAATACACTAGTAGTTCATTAAAATAGACCCAGTTTTTCTCTTTATAGTCTATCAACAATCTGTCCAGCTTCTATTTTCTCTAGAAAGGTGTTATTAGTGTCGTGAGCCTGCCATTTTTGGTGGAGTTCTTCCTTAGTCCGGCAAGTAGGCAGTCGTGCTTTCTCTCGTCATCAGGCACCTGCACAGTCGTAGGCGACTTCATTTAGATCTCAATCAGCCGGAGAAATGCCACCATCCAGTAGGGGTTGAGAACGTGGTGGCAGTGGTTCTTTAAAAGGTGATTATCAGGGTAGTGGCTCAGCTCAGCTGCAGAGGGAGATCTATGAACTGCTAGTCTGGCAGGATGCTGAGGCATCCCATGTAGTAGACCCAAGTATTTCTTCTTCCCTTAAATGTGAGTAAGATTTGATTCTTCCGGTCGATCTAGAAATGGGGTGTCCTATCATGTTTCCATGGTTTCTTTTGATGTCGTTTCTATTAAGAATTGGTTGCGGTAGAGGGTGAGCTTCTAATATGATTTAATCGTTGCATTTATGATGACCTTACTAGATTATCTGGTTTAAATGCGAGAGATTTGTGAGACAGTATCGGTATTGTTTGCTTGGCATTTTGTTGTGCCTCATTCTGTTATAATGTCAACTCAGTCTACCTCTCTTTGGAACTCAGTATCGGTAGGATGATGGGATTCTTATTTGTCACCATCAGAAAGTGTCATTGTTTCTTCCGGTGTAAAGTGATTAGTAAGTAATACTCGATCTATGTGTCTCCTCTTGGTTCGAGACGCTAGTAGAGTCATGTTATTCTACAAGTTTGTCTCGGTATAAAAGGGTTTTCTGGTAAATTGTCGGAGTTTCCTTTTTATAGGAAGGTTAAATTGATATAGATTTTGTTCCATAAAGCTCATTCAATGTCTATTTCTTCAATTGCGATTCTTCGGTTAGCCTGACTCATAAATAGTCTAGCTCTGGTAGCCAAATAAATAAGAAGAAGAGCTTCCTATAGCTCTAATTATTTCTATCCTCAGTCTGTTTCCATCTCTTCTTTTTTCGGCACTGGTAAGCTTAGGCGGTCAGTAGCCTCTTGTGATGTTCCCTGTGTTGAACCAGAGTGCGTGTCAAGGTGGCAGGGTAAGCACATGGTTGTTTTTCAAGGCTACTAAGGGTAATGAGAGGCGCCATTTGATCTTTGATTTGATCTATCAGGCGGTGGTGCTTATAGGAAATGTATGGAGTTGTGAACTCGAGAGTTGCAGCTGTTTGGAAACTCGAGAGAGTAATCTGGTAGCTCAGGTCTGAGCCGCGTTCTCTACTCAGCTAAGTCTTCCTTAATCAAGCAGGTTGTGCGAGTATGACTATTTCTATTCAAATTATTTATATAAGTTTATGCTCTAAGTGGAGGAGTCTTCCTCCAATTGATGCCGAATCATAATATTAAATCTCTAAGGCATTGCTGAAGCGTAAACTAATTCTTTGTTTCATCGACATGTTCTATATCGAAAGTATATCGACGAGGTGATTCGTTGGTGGAATCATGTTAGCCCATCAAGAGTTGCGTGTATCTTCATTTCGAAAATATAGAACTCTTCTCTCATGATCGAGAAAGGGTCAGCTTAGTCCGAATAAGTTGGGCAATGATGTTATCATATTATGCAGATATGTTTTATTCCAAGAGTTCGGTGTTCGTGTTATAATTCTGATTCTCCAATCATAAGATAATGTCCGTGGAATAGCTTATGAAGGTCGTGAAAGTTCTTTTGTTATCTGTGCATAACTTTCTTTAAACTTAGGCTCGTTCGAGGACGAACGAGAGTTTAAGTGGAGGAGAATGAAACGACCTTGGTTAGTCGTTTCGGAAGTTAGGACTCCGATTGGCATGCCGATAATTTTAAAAACTTCGTAATGTCCATTAGGACCTGTCTGTAAAATTTGAGCTAAATCAGACCTCGTTTGGTAGGCATCGGAAGAAGGTTTCAGTTTTTATTGTCGATAAATACTAAAAAGAGATTTTCGAGCTCGGTTTTGGTGACGAGCTCCGATTCAAAATCCGAAAGCGCTGTTAGGTTCGTATGATTATTTGTGACTTTTGTGTTTTTTCGAAAGTGAATTACGAGGTTGTTCGGCTAGCTTCCGCTAAAATGCCGAAAGTTAAATAATTTGACCTTTCACATCTCTTCACTACTACAAGTATGTAATGGATCGTTGCTTAATGCTTCTATGTACTTCATTTAACATTCGAGGACGAATGTTCCTAACGGGAGAAGATTGTTACACCCCATATGTCCAAAGTGAGGTATATCCTTCTAATGACATGTTAAGAATGATTTAAGTGAGTTTAAAGTCATAATATGACCATATATGATGTTTATATTTTGAATATAAAGTTTGGCAAAAATCGGATTTAAGTTGCGGAAAAACCGACAAAGGAATTGCCTTGTAACGAAGCATTTTCAGCAATTAATTTTGTGTGTTATATGAGGTCTTTTGGGGACATATCACATACCAAATTGAAGGTAACACTTTTGACGGTTTGTTCATACAACGTATAGATAAAAAGATATGAGCATCAGAAGTCAGGCCAGAAAGAGGGACTTAAGCGTAAAAGAGGACTAAAACTAAAATGTTTCAAGTATAAAAGGAAAATTCCTTTCATAATCTCGTCATTTCCAGAAAGATAAAGAGAGAAACAGTTCTCTCATTTAGTTTTGAGAAAATTTTATGATTTTGAAGGATGGATGCCAATCTTAACTCGAAATTGAAGACAAATTGCGTCAAAATGCTCTACGCGATTAAGGTAACATTATCCTACCTTCAATTTCATCTATAGCTTGAGCTTTAGAATTACTTCATGGCTAAGTAAAGTACCCAAATTCTGAATTATAGCTTCTTTAAGTTTTAGAAGGTGTTGAATTCAAGGGAAACAAGGTTTAGAAGCAACAAGCATCAAAGGTATGTAAGACTAAACCTTTCTTTTGGCAAGGCATGTATCTTTTAGCTTTGAAAGCTTTTCTTAGTTCTAAACTTAGTGTTTCTTGTGAGAAACTTGTATGGTATCAAGAAAACCTTGTATATACTTAATTTAGTACTAAAATCCAAGGTGAAAGACGTTTCAAATCAGCAAGACAAAACGTTTCAAAATCTGGAAAATCATTTTGATCTTTGAACAGCTGTTAGTATATTGATCATAACTCCTTGTACAAAATTGATATTAAGATGCTTTAAGAATTCTCAGAATCCTAAGACATATATCTAAAACTTTCATGAAGACCATGAAGTCTATATCTTTAATCTACACTCTGAAAATTAGGTCGAAATGCAGGACAGTGGTGCTGTCCAGACATTCTATCAACGGATTTGTTATGTCATCCAGTCGTCTCATCTTGTTATCCATTTAACATGTTTATGTTATCAGTTTATCTGGGTATCCATTCCCGTGTGTAGTATAGTGCTGGTGATGTTTTTGTGGATCATCCAGTTTCAGGGGAAACTCTGCCGAAAATTTTATGGAAATTCAAAGATTTGGACAAATTCTGAGTTCTAGGTGGTGTCTATAATTCTATCCAGAGTTTTCTTCTCATTCCTTTGAGTCCATATCTATTGTTGCCACGTGTGTTATGCCTCATACATGCTTATACTTATATTGTGATCATGTTATGTGTGATTTGGAGTCCCTCATAGAGGCTGGACATTAGACACACGGTCCGGTCGCGTGGGTATCAGGTTCCTAACCGGATTGCCCTAAGATGTGAGGAATGAAGCCTTTAGCCCAAATTGATATATTTTTCTGCTTATTGAATAGAGTCGGATCGTTTGGCAAGGAAACCAAAGGATAAAGCGGTTGTTGATTAGCCGTACTAACTTTTGGAAGAGGTAAGTGTTTATATCCATTTCTTTGGAGGCACCTGGCATCGTGGATTTTCTACCATGTGTTCCTTACGTGTGTAGCTGCCGATATGTGTACTCATTATGCCTTAGCTTTGGATTTACATTGTATATTATATGTTATGTCATGTCGGTTGGTATTGCATTGAGGATCTGAGCATTGTACTCTGGCTGTGTGTTGGCATATACTTTCCAGCTGTCGATGAGAGTCCCACGCTGGTGATGGGTTATTATTGCATCATGTTGCATTCATATGCATTACATTGTATCATATTGAGGGGTAGGAGGATTCCGCCCCAGGAGCAGGAGGATTCCGCTCC
Organism: Petunia x hybrida; assembly: GCA_037355625.1. Lineage (NCBI taxonomy): Eukaryota > Viridiplantae > Streptophyta > Magnoliopsida > Solanales > Solanaceae > Petunia > Petunia x hybrida. Next base: position 964,682 of record JBBBVM010000657.1, on the reverse strand, counting down.
ATTGCATCATATTGAGGGTAGGAGGATTCCGCCCTAGGAGCAGGAGGATTCCGCTCCATTGCATCATACAGAAGGTAGGAGGATTCTGCCTTAGGAGCAGGAGGATTCCGCTCCATTCATTTGGCGCATGTGACCCTTTGCATCATATTTCATTTTATTTCATTTCATCTCATCTCATTTCATTTCATTTCATTTCATACCATTGTGTAGACTTGTGGTATGTAACTACTGATCTGCTTATATGTTCATTGCTTATTTGTGGGTTGATATGTTTCTGGCTCGTATCCCAAGTTAAGTTTATGGTTTCATACGTGTTTCCGGTTGTTATCTGGCTCTGCTTTTTCATAATTTAAATAAGAGGAATTTGGTTTATCTGTTTCTTCTCCCTGGCTAGCTATCCTATTCTTTGAGGTGGCTTGTCTGCCCCATTTATTGAGTCCTTTTGACTCACCCTTGTTTGTTGTTTGTTTCTTGTCTACCTATTTCGTTTCGGCAGGTTCGCTCCAGGATTGAGTTCGCCACGTTGTAAAGGAGCGAAGACGACTTCAGCTGTCAGGGTGAGCCAGCTTTTATTCCGGATGGCCACCAGTTTATTGGTTATTATTTCAGTTGCATTTTGCTTCCTTCAAGAGGTATCTATCTTCTTTTGTACTCTTAGATGTCTAGTCTGGATAGCCCTAAACTTAGTACGTTGGGTAGTCAGCTGTAATTTCTTTTGTACAACTTAGAGGTATCAGTATGTCTGTGTTGTTTTTTTTAAAGTCTTGTTCTTATTTATGAATTGAATTATATTATTTTCCTGATTTAATTGGTAAGGATTCGCCCGACGGGTCTAGGGGAGGATGTCGGGTGCCCGCACGGCCTAGACGGATTTCGGGTCGTGTCACGTACTACGTCAGGTAGTGTCTCAACTTCTATGCTACCCAAGTCCACGGACAGCAGGTGCGCTCCACTAATATTTACTTTGACTCGTAAGGGGTAAATTTCATGCTAAAGTAATATATTGCTTGCTTTTTTTCTCCATGTTGCATCGTGCTGTGCTAGTACACACACAAATGCTGAATCCAACATAGACAGATAAAGTATCAAAGGTCGTTCTGGCTCAGGTGGAACCAATACAGACGGGCTAGAACATTATTCCTTTATCCTGTCGAATGCTTTTTGGCAATCTTCTGTCCATTTGATAATTGCATCTTCTCTTAGCACCTTGATAATTGGCTCACATATGACGGTAGATTGTGCTATGAAACGACTAATGTAGTTAAGACTCCCCAAGAAAATCATGACTTCTTTCTTGTTCTTCGGTCGTGGCAGCTCTTAGATAGCTTTGATCTTAGCTGGATCCAACTCAATACCCCTTCTACTGACTATGAAACCAAATATCTTCCCAGCCGGGACACCAAAAGCACACTTTGTCGGGTTCATTTTCAGGTTGTCTCTATGCAACCGATTGAAGAACTTGTGCAGATTGCCCAAGTTTCTAAACTCTTTCTTGACTTGATGATCACATCGTCTACATATACTTCGATCTTCTTGTGCATCAGATTATGAAACATTGTGGCCGTTGCCCGTATGTAGGTAGCTCCAGAATTCATTAAACCGAATGGCATCTTTTTATAACAGTAGGTGCCTAGGATTTGTTGAAAGCTATTTTCTCCGCATTGTCCTCATGCGTGAGAACTTGATGGTAACCAGCAATTCAATCCACGAAGAACTGTACTTCATGCTTAGCATAATTATCAATCAAGATATGTATGTTTGGTAAAAGAAAGTCGTCATTGCCGACCGCCTGGGGTGTTCTTCAGATTTCATAATGACGTGTTTTTTGATGGTTTTGCACCCAAATTTTCAACGATTTCAACCCGTTTCTCAAATCGAAAGAAACCCAAAGTTGTATTGAACTATTCTCAACAATCCCCAATAGTTTTTAGAATCAAACACCCAATAACAAGATCACAATCAAGATTCAAAGCCTTTCAAGCTAGGGTATCAATTTGGGGGTTTTCAAATTTAGTTAGGTATCAAATCTTCAAATTTAGTTCCACAACTCCAAATCATGTAAAAATTGTACCAAATGAATGGGTAATACAAACCCAAATAACAATCAATCAATGGGTAGTACAATCCAAGAAGTTCCAGCAATTTTTGATGATTTTTCAACTTTTTCAATTTTTTTGTATTTTCTTCTTTTTCAAAATACAATAACAAGAATCTAAACTAGAAACTAATGTAGACAGGATGAACAAGGATCGAGGGCTTGTAAGGACAAATCTTGAGCCTTGCTCTGATACCAAACTGATACGGGGTAAATTCGCGGAAGCAACAAAAAGTAGCAGAAGCAAAAAGTAAACACGATAACTAGAAAAGTAGGGATGGGGAAGAACAGAAATAGAAGAATGAATGGATAAACAAATAAACCATGATTGAACATCCGAGAGAGAGGAAGAAACTTGAACCTAACAAGGATCCATAGTAGGATGACATCCACTCGGTTCCAAGCTAATGGGGTACACGAAGCTTCAAGCTTCAACAAGAAGGGAGTGCACTTCATGGAAATCCTTTGGCCATCCTTTGCATGCTTTTGGGCTGAAACTAAGCATATTTTATGGGCTAAAAATGTGACCCTATATGGCTCTTCTTGGGCTTCAAGTTTGGCACACTTTAGGCTACTTAATTAGTCCAAAAATATACTGATTTGGAACCCATTTCTTCCACTTCAAATTGCAGTAATTTTGACTTGAATATTCATCACCTGTACCTCAATTTTGACCATATAATATTTATATCACTTAGACAAAATATCATCCTTGGCTTGAGCTCTTCCTCTTCACAATTCAAGTGCAATCAGCTTGTTTTGAACTTTCTTTGTGTGAGATCTTGTCATATGCCTTCCAAGAGCTTCTAAAGCTTCATCCAAGTATTTCAATGGAGTTTTCCTTCCATGGATGCTATCAGCTTCGAATTATCAATCATTTTGTACAGTATCTTCTGGATGTTCTTGTTGGTTGCCTCGACTACTCCATTCATATGAGGTCTGTATGCAGTTGAATTGTGGTGCTTCATTTTGAAATTATCACAAGTTTCTCTCATCAAGTCATTATTGAGATTAGACCTATTATATGTGACGATGGATTCTGGAAAATACCAAAACGACAGATTATCTTGTCTAGGACAAAATCAGCCACCACTTACATCGCCATTGATTTGTACGATGCAACTTCCGCCCATTTGGTAAGTAATCAATAGCTACCAATAAAAACATATGTCTGTTTGATGCAGCGGGTTATATTGGTCCTATGACGTCCATTCCCCAGGCGCCAAAACGCCAAGGTGATCCCATAATATTAAGCTCATTTGGAGGTACATGAATCATGTCTTCGTGCACTTGACATTGATGACACTTCTTCACATATTTTATGCAGTTGTGTTCCATAGTCATCCAATTGTAACATGCTCTCAGGATCTTCTTTGCAAGCATGAAGTCATTCATGTGTGGTCCACAAGCCCAGCATGTACCTCTTTAAGCAACCACGCAACTTCTTTAGCATCTACACATCTTTGCAAACCAAAATCGGGTGTTCGCTTATACAACACTTCACCATTCAGGAAGAAACCATTTTCCAATCTCCTTAACGGCTTCTTTTGAATGCTTGTAGCATTCTCTTGATAAGTCCTTTCTTTAAGGAGTCTTTTGATGTCATAGAACAACCGCTCCTAGTCTACTTCTTTTTCTATATGAAAATAGTAAGTTGGGTACTCCTTCAGTGCTATAGCTATCAGATCAAGGTAATTCTTGTCTAGGTGTTGCATCATAGAGGGAATAGTGGCCAAAGCATCGGCAAACTCATTCTGTAATATGGGCACATGCCGGAATTCTATCTTAGTAAATCTCTTGCTTAACTCTTTTTTGCACTCCAAGTACGACAGTATTTTTGTGTTCTTTACTGCGCTCTTACCTTGCACTTGGTGAATTAGTAAATCCAAATCTCCGGTTGCTAATAGTTCCTACACATTCATGTTTACTGCCATTTTGAGTCCGAAGATGCAAGCTTCGTACTCCGCCATGTTATTAGTGCAAGGAAACGTGAGCTTAGCTGTGGCTGGATAGTGCTGGCCTATTTCAGAAACTAATACTGCCCCAATGACAATTCCTTTGAAATTCACAACCCCATCAAAGAACAATTTCCAGCCATCGTACTCCTCTGTGATGTCTTCTCCAACAAATATGACCTTCTCGTCAGGAAAGTAAGTGTGCAAAGGTTCATAATTATAAATGATAGGATTCTCGGCCTTGTGATCAGCTAGTGCTTGAGCTTTCACTACTCTTTGAGTGACGAACGTGGTGTCAAACTCACTAACATTTGCTGTTTAGCAAATTTCCCAGTGGACATAGGCTTACGGAAAAGTTATTTGAAAGGATCCATCCTTCAAATCACCAAAGTTGCGTACTACGTCAGGTAGTGTCTCAACTTCTGTGCTACCCAAGTCCACGGACAGCAGGTGCGCTCCACTAATGTTTACTTAGACTCATAAGGGGTAAATTTCATGCTAAAATAATATATTGCTTGCTTTTTTTCTCCCTGTTGCATCGTGCTGCGCTAGTACACACACAAATGCTGAATCAAACACAGACAGATAAAGTATCAAAGGTCGTTCTGGCTCGAGTGGAACCAATACAGACGGGCTAGAACATTACTCCTTTATCCCGTCGAATGCTTTTTCGCAATCTTCTGTCCATTTGATAATTGCATCTTTTCTTAGCACCTTGATAATTTGCTCATATATGACGGTAGATTGTGCTATGAAACGACTAATGTAGTTAAGACTCCCCAAGAAAATCATGACTTCTTTCTTGCTCTTCGGTCGTGGCAGCTCTTAGATAGCTTTGATCTTAGCTGGATCCAACTCAATACCCCTTCTACTGACTATGAAACCAAATATCTTCCCAGCCGGGACACCAAAAGCACACTTTGTCGGGTTCATTTTCAGGTTGTCTCTATGCAACCGATTGAAGAACTTGTGCAGATTGCCCAAGTTTCTAAACTCTTTCTTGACTTGATGATCACATCGTCTACATATACTTCGATCTTCTTGTGCATCAGATTATGAAACATTATGGTCGTTGCCCGTATGTAGTTAGCTCTAGAATTCATTAAACCGAATGGCATCTTTTTATAACAGTAGGTGCCCAGGATTTGTTGAAATCTATTTTCTCCGCATTGTCCTCATGCGTGAGAACTTGATGGTAACCAGCAATTCAATCCACGAAGAACTGTACTTCATGCTTAGCACAATTATCAATCAAGATGTGTATGTTTAGTAAAAGAAAGTCGTCATTGCCAACCGCCTGGGGTGTTCTTCAGCTTTCACCAAAACGTGTTTTTTGATGGTTTTTGCACCCAAATTTTCAATGATTTCAACCCGTTTCTCAAATCGAAAGAAACCCAAAGTTGTATTGAACTATTCCCAACAAACCCTAATAGTTTTTAGAATCAAACACCCAATAACAAGATCACAATCAAGATTCAAAGCCTTTCAAGCTAGGGTTTCAATTTGGGGGTTTTCAAATTTAGTTAGGTATCAAATCTTCAAATTTAGTTCCACAACTCCAAATCATGTAAAAATGGTACCAAATGAATGGGTAATACAAACTCAAATAACAATCAATCAATGGGTAATACAATCCAAGAAGTTCCAGCAATGTTTGATGATTTTCAACTTTTTTAATTTTTTTGTATTTTCTTCTTTTTCAAAATACAATGACAAGAATCTAAACTAGAAACTAACGTAGACACTATGAACAAGGATCGAGGGTTTGTAAGGACAAATCTTGAGCCTTGCTCTGATACCAAACTGATACGGGGTAATTCGCGAAAGCAACAAAAAGTAGCGGAAGCAAAAAGTAAACACGATAACTAGAAAAGTAGGGACGGGGAAGAACAGAAATAGAAGAAAGAATGGATAGAAAAATAAAACCATAATTGAATATCCAAGAGAGAGGAAGAAACTTGAACCTAATGAGGATCCATACTAGGATGACATCCACTCGGTTCCAAGCTAATGGGGTACACGAAGCTTCAAGCTTCAACAAGAAGGGTCAAGCCTCGTCTAAGTTCTATTCTTCAATCTCAATATCTAGCTAATGATCTAATGACCTAAGTGTAGTATTTATAGATGTTCTACACTTTTAATTAAAGACTAAAATAACCTCACAAGTTGGGTAAAATAATAGAGACCACGTAGGGCCAAACTAGTAAATAATAGGCAAAATGGCTAAAATCCCCCTTGAACTATACATTTTTTCCAAGATGACACTTAAACTTTGCGGGGGTCCTAGTACCCCCTTGAACCCCTCCCTTCTCCCATTCCCCTAACTCCCTCCACCAAATCAGACGCCAAAGCCACCCGAGCACGAAATTTTATAACGACCCATTTGTTAATGATAGAGAGCAATGATGCTGAAAGACAATACCCAACAACTATACCATAAACTGATGCTTGGTGAATTATGCAACTATACCAGGTTGATTGGTGATCGGAAGCTGGTCAAGAATAAAGATTTTTTTTGGCGATGAACATACAAGAAAATTTTCTTAGAAGTTACGATCAAGTTCTAACAACTACTAAAGCTTTTAACCTTTACTATAAAAAAATACTATGTAGAAGTTAACACCTCTGCTTCATGAAGCCAAAGCCATACATCAGTTTGCATTTCAAAAATTCTCTGTAGAATTGCTAATGAATTGGGATTTAGAAAATTTTGAAAGTAATTATGGGGTGGTTCCAATGAACTGGTTGTACTCTAGCAAAGTGATTAATATGAGATTTTTTAGATGGGTCCAATGAAATTAGCAGAGAAAGAGCTTAACATTTTGAGATTTGTGAGTTTTGCATTGCAGGGAGTGGTACTAGTGAGATTTGTGCGAATGGAGAAAATAGAGAGGCAGAAAAGAGCGGATATAAGGCAGGGAATGGAGAGTTTGTCTAGTAAAGGAAAAGGAAAAAGGTGAAACCAAAAAATAAAAATTCACAGCTGGTAGGGGTGGTGGAGATGGAGGTGATAGAGTGGTGAAGATGGAGGCAACAGGTTGAGAAAGAATGGAAGAAGAGGAAAAAAGAAAAAGATTAAGGAAAGGGAAAAGACAAGAAAAATAAGTAAAAGAAAAGGAAAGAAAAAAGAGAAAAATACATTTAATTAAAAAAGTTTGCAAAAATAAAGTTTTACCCTTGGATTTTTTGTTTCTCACCCTCTTTAAGAGAGTGATATGCACGCTCAGTGCCATGTAGGCGAGCAAGGTCCTAATAATATCGGTCCAAAGTGGTTCAAGTGGGTACTAGGACCCCCGTAAAGTTTATGTGTCATATTGGAAAAAAATATATAGTTCAAGGGGGACTTTAGCCATTTTGCCTAAATAATACTAGACAAAAGTAGGAGTCCCGTCTTGGTTGAATGGGGAAAGAGGCGGAGCGCCTAGTGTAGGGGCAGAGCTGAAACGACCTCGGTTAGTCGTTTCAGAAGTTAGGACTCCGATTGGCGTGCTAATAATTTTAAAATCTTCGTAAGGTCCATTGGGACTTATCTGTAAAATTTGAGCTAAATCAGACCTCGTTTGGTAGGCATCGGAAGAAGGTTTCAATTTTCATTGTCGATAAATATTAAAAAGAGATTTTCGAGCTCGGTTTTGGCGAATGAGCTCAGATTCGAAATCCGAAAGCGCCGTTGGGTTCGTATGATTATTTATGACTTTTTTGAACTTTTAAAGTGAATTTCGAGGTTGTTCGGCTAGTTTCCGCTAAAATGCCGAAAGTTAAATAATTTGGCCTTTTTCCATTTAATTTGCATATTGAGTTTCGGGAGTCCGATTTGAGATCCGCCTTAGTGAGTACGTCACATAAATTTGGTATAACTTGTATGCAAAAGTTGGAATTATTTTGAATACCGTAGGGTACCGTTTTAATTTTCGTTAAGAAAAAAAAGAGGATCTTAATGCATTATTTGAGTTTATTACGTGTGTGTGAATATATTTTAACGGTAAAAATTGAAATATTAGACATCTTTTTTATAAGTTCAGTTAATAGTTTAAAGGGTCAATTGGACCCCGATAATGAAATTGATTATATATTCGTACTCAGTGAGTTATGGGCAACATATAAATGTAATTTATTTAGGGTTTGGTTATGTGACCTTAAACCCTGTACATAGGTCTGGCCTGCGCATTGCATATGCGAATAGGGTATCAGGTTCCTAACCGGATTGCCCTAAGATGTAAGGAATGAAGCCTTTAGCCTAATTTGATATATTTTCCTACTTATTGAATAGAGTGGGATCGTTTGGCAATGAAACCAAAAGATAAAGTGGTTTTGTATTAGCAGTGCTAACTTTTGGAAGAGGTAAGTGTTTATATCCATTTCTTTGGAGGAACCTGGCCACGTGGATTTTCTACAACGTGTTCCTTACATGTGTAGCTACCGATAGGCGTACTCATTACGCCTTAGCTTTGGATTTACATTATATATTATATGTTATGTCATGTTATTGGTATTGCATTGAGGATCTGAGCATTGTACTCTGGCTGTAAGTTGGCATCTACTTCCCGGTTGTCGATGAGAGTCCCGCGCCCAGGAACGGTTATTATTGCATCACATTGCATTCATATGCATTATATGACATTCATGTGCATTATATTGCATATCATATTGGGTGCAGAAGTATTCCGCCCCAAAAGAGTGCAGGAGTATTCCGCCTCTTGTTTATATCATATTGGGCCCCAGGAGCAGGAGTATTCCGCTCCAGTTGGTTATTAGATTGGATTCCCCTCGAATGCAGGAGAACTCCGCTTCGAAATGGGATTACGGGCACATGTGACCCTTTGCATCATATTTTATTTCATTTCATCTCATTTCATTTCATTTCATTTCATGCCATTATGTAGACTTGTGGTACATAACTATTGTTCTGCTTCTATGTGTATTGCTTATTTATTGATATGTTTCTGGCTCGTATTCCTGGTTGAGTTTATGGTTTCATACGTGTTTCTGATTATTATCTGGCTCTGCTTTTTTATAATTTAAATAAGAGGAATTTGGTTTATCTGTTTCTTCTCCCTGGCTAGCTATCCTATTCTTTGAGGTGGCTAGTTAGCCCCACTTATTGAGTCCTTTTGACCCACCCTTGTTTGTTGTTTATTTCTTGTCTATTTATTTCGTTTCGGCGGTTCGCTCCAGGATTGAGTTCGCCACGTTGTGAAGGAGCGAAGACGACTTCAGCTGTCAGGGTGAGCCAGCTTTTATTACAGATGGCCACCAGTTTTGTGTTTATTATTTCAGTTGCATTTTGCTCCCTTCAGGAGGTATCTGTCTTCTTTCTTACTCTTAGATGTCTTGTCTGGATAGCCCTAAACCTAGTATGTTGGGTAGTCAGCTGTAATTTCTTTTGTACAGCTTAGAGGTATCAGTATGTCTGTATTATTTTTAAGTCTTGTTCTTATTTATGAATTGAATTATTATTTATTTTTCTAATTTAATTGGTAAAGGTTCGCCCGACGGGTCTAGGGGAGGATGTCGGGTGTCCGCACGGCCTAGCTGGATTCCGAGTTGTGTCAGTTGGTATCAGAGCCTGGTTTAGAGTCTATCCAGACTAAGACAGTGTCTAGTAGAGTCTCGCTGATGGGTATGTAGACATCCGTACTTATCTAAGAGAGGCTATGATGGCATTTAGGAAGTTTCACTTCCTTCTTTTCTAATCGTGCGTCGGTCTAGGATGCAAAAGTATTTTCGTTAATTCCTTCGTAGTAATCGTGAACCCTCGTGCAACAAATCAGCAAATGGTATGAGTTCAAGACGAAGCAGTCAAGCGTGGGGCTAGCACTGACGAAGCCCCGAGAGTTTTTGATTGTGATGACGATCTAGTTACGGATGTACGAGCATGCGATGGGCAAGGTAGCAGGGCCTTGTTGTTCCCTTGGCTCTCTACGATGCTTTTATGAGAATCTTGGCTACGCAGATACCGTAAAAACCTATTATTCGTTGGGCAGCCTATCAGGTTGCCGCATGTGCAGACGTTCGATCTAAGGGAGCTCCTTTTCCGGTTCTTAATATTACTGTAGTGAATTATGTTCCAGAGACAGCATGTGTTGTGCCTCTAGTTATTTTGGCTGGTTAGGTAGCCCAAGTAATAGCTCGGTCCGAGTGTCCGAAGATTGTTCATTATTTTAAGCGGTTGAACCTTCCGATATTCTTAAGAAATGCATTAGATAAACCTCGTGATTTTTTTAAAATAAAATGATGTCATCATATCCTTCAGGCTGTTGGTTATCTCGAGCAGTATACTATTTTTTATTTTGCTTTCCAGTTTCGAGGGTCCAGCCTTGAATTGATGGGCCGCTCTCTTATTAGCTGACTTGGTTTGATTTTTCTTCTAGATTCGTGGAAAAGTTCCTTTCGAGTAGCGAGCGAGATGAAAAATGTTGCCAGTTTGAGTGGACTGGATAGGGTAGCCTATCGGTTAGCCTGTTGGTGTTTCAGAATATGAGATTGAATTCTATAGAATGGCTGAATATGCATTAGAACTAGTCCATGAGCCTTTCGAGAGATTCAGAGATTTATTGATGACCTTTCTCCTTCCTTGAGATCTCAGATGGCTCGAAAGATTGAGGTTGGGACTTCATTTGATGTCGTTATTGATATTGCTCAAAGGTACGAGGCATACCATAAGTTAGAGCGGGAAGAGTTAGAGCGGGAGAGCAAGAGATCCTGTGGCCCTAGTGGGCAACCATGGTACCTCATTTGGAGGTAAGAGTTCTGGTTATTTTGGGAGGTCACCTTCCAGGTTATCTCAGCTTGTAGAGCGTGATTCTCAGAGTGCGCGAGTAGTTTATCAAGATTAGACTCAGCTTTCTCTTGGTAGCTTTCAACAATCTGTCAAGCTTCCACTTTCAGCGAAAAGGTGTTATTATTGTCGTGAGTCTGGTTATCCTTTGAGGAGCTTTCCCTTACTCCAGTAAATAGGCAGTCGTCCTTTCTCTCATCATCAGGTACCTGCACAGTCGCAGGGATTTTATTTAGATCTCAATCAGCAAAAGAAATGCCACCATCCAGTAGAGGTTGAGAGTGTGGTTGTAGTGGTTCTTCAGAAGGTGATTATCAGAGTAGTTGTTTAGCTCAGCTTCACAGGCAGTTCTATGAACTGCTAGTCTGGCAGGATGCTGAGGCATACGATGTAGTAGACGTTAAACCCAAGCATTTCTTCTTCCCTGAAATGTGAGTAAGATTTGATTCTTCCAGTCGATCTAGAAATGGGGTGTCCTATCATGTTTCCATGGTTTTTTTGATGTCGTTTCTATTAAGAATTGGTTGCGGTAGAGGGGTGAGCTTCTGATATGATTTACTTCTGGCATTTATGATGACCCTACTAGTTTATCTGATTTAAATGTGAGAGATTTATGAGTGAGTATCGGCATTGTTTGCTTGGCATCTTGTTGTGCCTCATTCTGTTATAATGTCAAGTCAGTCTACCTATCTTTGGAACTCAGGGTCGGTAGGATGATGGGATTCTTATTCATCACCATCAGAAAGTGTCATTGTTTCTTCCGGTGTAAAGTGATTAATAATTAATACTCGATCTACGTGTCTCCTCTTTGTTCGAAATGTTAGTAACGTCATGTTATTATGTGAGCTTCTCTCAGTTATAAAAGAGTTTACTGATAAATTGTTGGAGTTCTCTTCTTATGAGATGGTTAAATTGGCATAGATGTTGTTCCATAAAGCTCATTTAATGTCTATTTCTTCAATTGTGATTCTTCGGTTAGCCTGACTCGTAAGTAGTCTAGCTCTGGCAGCTAAATAAATAAGAAGAAGAGCTTCCTAAAACTCTAATTATTTCTATCCTCAGTCCGTTGCCATCTCTTCTTTATTCGGCACTGGTGAGCTTAGGCGGTCAGTAACCTATTGTGATGTTCCCTGCGTTGAGCCAGAGTGCGTGCCAAGGTAGCCGGGTAAGCACGTTGTTGTTTTTCAAGGCTACTAAGGGTAATGAGAGGCGTCATTTGACCTTTGATTTGATCCATCAGGTGGTGGGGCTTATAGAAAATGTATGGAGTTGTGACTCGAGATTTGTAGCTATATGGCAACTCGAAAGGGTAGTTGGTAGCTTAGGTCTGCCTACATTCAGCTTTTAGCTAAATCTTCTTTAGTCCAGCAGACTGTGCGGGGATGATTATTCCTATTCAAATAGCTGCATGAGTTTGTGCTTTAAGTGGAGGAGTCTTCCTCCAAATACTGAATGGTAATACTAAATCTCTAAGGCATTGATACCACTTTTGTCACGACCCAACCTAGGGCCACGACAGAAACCTATAATGAGTATCGATCATTGCTAAACCCACTAATAATCTATTAATGATAGAGATAAGCTGGCAACCTGATCATATATACGTACCTATCTGGAAAGATGACACGACATAACAAATTCTGCTATGTCACACTTCATTCCGTCCCACCAATAAATCTGCTTAAGATCATGGTACATCTTAGTCGAATCTGGATGAACAGTGTATTTGGAATAATGTGCCTCTGTCATAATCTGTCCACGTAAATCTGCAACATCAGGAACACAAAGACTATCTTTATACATGAGAACACCGTCAGTAGTAACCCTGTATGGTGACTCCGGTTTTCTTCTGGCTATCTGTCTGTATTCAGCTAGAACTGGATCCTCATACTGACGCTGTTTTACTTCATGAAAATTTAGAGTTAATGGTCTAGTGCAGCTTGTCGTCCATCCATCATTGCATATCTCCTTCACACCTCAACTCTTTGAGAAGTTACTTTAGCGTTATAAGTGCGCATGTAATCAACTTTCTTGCTGGTATTCTGCCTCAGCTCATGGTCCAACTACATGTCTCTTTTATTTTCACTTTTTCAAGTCATAATACTTCCAATTCAAAGACAATACCCTGAAGTAGATGTTCAGTCTGAAGATCATTCCTGGTCTGCATCATACTATCCAGTAGTAGTTGCATGATCCTTATCCTTATATGATAGACCCTGCTCAGATGAACCTTTGACATACATTAGGATGTGAGTAACTACATTCCCACAAGGCGCGTGCTGAACAATACTAACATCAACTGAGATGTTGCATAGTACATTCGTAAAAATAATATAGCTTGCATCAAATCTTCTATAGTGTGTAGTGACAAAGTACTTCAAAAGCTCCCCCTATTGCATCAAGCATGAGCTAATTCTTAGTTCCATCGACCTGTTCTATATCGAAAGGTATATCGAAGAGCTGATTATAGGCTGAATCATGTTAATCCATCCAAAGTTCTGTGTATCTTTGTTTCGAAAATGTAGAACACTCCTCTCGTGATCAAGTAAGGATCATCTTAGTCAGAATAATCCAGACAATGGTGTTATCATATTATCCAGATATGTTTTATTCCAAGAGTTCGGTGTTCGTGTTATAATTCTGATTCTACAATCATGAGATAATGTCTGTGGAGTAGCTTATGAAGGTCGTGCAAGTTCTTTTGTTATCTGTGCGAATTTTTCTTTAGACCTAGGCTCATTTGAGGACGAACGAGAGTTTAAGTGGAGGAGAATGAAACGACCTCCGTTAGTCGTTTCGAAAGTTAGGACTCCGATTGGCGTGCTGATAATTTTAAAATCTTCGTAAGGTCCATTGGGACTTATTTGTAAAATTTGAGCTAAATCAGACCTCGTTTGGTAGGCATCGGAAGAAGGTTTCAGTTTTTATTGTCGATTAATATTAAAAAGAGATTTTCGAGCTCGGTTTCGGCGAATGAGCTCCGATTCGAAATCCAAAAGCACCGTTGGGTTCGTATGATTATTTATGACTTTTTTGAACTTTCGAAAGTGAATTTCGATGTTGTTCGGCTAGTTTCTGCTAAAATACCGAAAGTTAAATAATTTGACCTTTTTCCATTTAATTTGCATATTGAGTTTTGGGAGTCCGATTTGAGATCCGCCTTAGTGAGTACGTCACCTAAATTTGGTATAACTTGTATGCAAAAGTTGGAATTATTTTGAATATCGTAGGGTACCGTTTTAATTTTCGTTAAGAAAAGAAAAAAAAGGAAAAGACAAATTAGGCAGGCGGTGGGTTAAGGGATATTATTCCTTAGCTTATACTTTGTAGGTATACAAAAATACGGATGAGAAACATGAGGAACAAAAATGAGAAGCGCCAAGGAGAAAGAAAAAAAGCCAGAAAATGCGAAAAGAGCCGAAGAAAAATAGTATTTTTACCCCGAAACATTCAGGTAATGATCTTAATGCATTATTTGAGTTTATTGCGTGTGTTTGAATATATTTTAGACTTGTGTATTTTCACCCCGAAATATTAAGGTAATAGCTATTATGTAGACTTGTGGTACATAACTACTGTTCTGCTTCTATGTGTATTGCTTATTTATTGATATGTTTCTGGCTCGTATTCCTGGTTGAGTTTTATGGTTTCATACGTGTTTCCGGTTATTATCTGGCTCTGCCTTTTTATAATTTAAATAAGAGGAATTTGGTTTATCTGTTTCTTCTCCCTGGCTAGCTATCCTATTCTTTGAGGTGGCTAGTTAGCCCCACTTATTGAGTCCTTTTGACCCACCCTTGTTTGTTGTTTGTTTCTTGTCTATCTATTTTGTTTCGGCAGGTTCGCTCCAGGATTGAGTTCGCCACGTTGTGATGGAGCGAAGACGACTTCAGCTGTCAGGGTGAGCCAGCTTTTATTACAGATGGCCACCAGTTTTGTGTTTACTATTTCAGTTGCATTTTGCTCCCTTCAGGAGGTACCTGTCTTCTTTCTTACTCTTAGATGTCTAGTCTGGATAGCCCTAAACCTAGTATGTTGGGTAGTCAACAGTAATTTCTTTTGTACAGCTTAGAAGTATCAGTATGTCTGTTTTTTTAAAGTCTTGTTCTTATTTATGAATTGAATTATATTTATTTTCCTTATTTAATTGGTAAGGGTTCGCCCGACGGGTCTAGGAGAGGATGTCGGGTGCCCGCACTGCCTAGCTGGATTTCGGGTCGTGTCAGGAGCACCTGGACCTTGTCACATTTTTGGGCAGTGGCCAAGGTGGCCGGACGGCCTGGAAGTGGGCGAAGCGCCTGGTAGTCTTTGGGCGGAGCGCCTGCCTTTGTAGGCGGAGCGCCCACTTTCTTCGTGCATTGGGAGGTCCTCCTAGGTTCTTGGGCGGAGCACCCAGGCCTGGGTCCTCTTGACACTTCTTAAAATCACTCCTAAAGCTCTTGACTTCCCATCCTTTGCATCCTTCAATCCCAGTTCTTGATGGTTGGTTCTTAGTCTTGATTTGCCCCGTATAACAAATATTATTTGCAAAAGCTCACCCTTTATTGCAGGAAACAGCGTGATAGTGTTCCAGGGTATATAACCCGGCGCGACAAGCAATTATCTCCTAACAAGAGGTACTTAGCATCTCCGGACGAGAAAATAAATATTTCCCAAAGGAGAGGCATGTATTTTCTAGCCCTCAAAGCACCTGAAAACAAACAAGACAACTACATGACAAACAACTAACTTAGCTCAACAGGGAAGTTTACTTATCTTTATCTCTATTTGCCTTTATCTTGATTTTGCTGCAGGGCACTCCCCGATCTCTCGACAAACCCTTGAGCCAATTCCTATACTTTTATACTTGCTCCCGAAAATAACTACCCCATACAAAAATCGCAAAACATACCAGGCATCATTCCAAAACCCATTCAAGAAGCTTAGACCCTTCAACAATGTCCTTGCTACACCCACAAACTATCTACTTTGCCGAGTTCCAAAGCGCTCAAATCTACATTTCCATACTCGCACCGGTAGTCTACCTAATCTTTCATTTCTGATCGGATGGCAGTTTGTGTTCCTTCCTGTTCAGGCCTTTCTGAGTCAATCGTGTGTGTTCTCGTGCTTAATTGTGCCCATCTGTTTGAATCGTGCGCATTTACCGTGCTTTTACTTCTCAATATTCCCTAGTTTGACCGAGACAATATCGAAGGCAAGATGACACATTTATCGAAGTTGTAGTGGAAACTATGACCATATAAACTCCTCTTTATGGGTGTGTCGTGCACCACATCTTCATAAGTAGGATGATTAGAAGCCTCTTTTCCAAGCCCGATCTATCGATGTTACCTCGTCCTCGACAAAGCCTCTGTTAAATCCAGCAATCATATAACTCAACAAATCTCAAAGTACATTTAAATGTAAACTTTGCATACTTTGACAACTTTACTCCTGACATCTAAAATCATGCGTCATAAACATCTCACACAAGCAACATGGCATTCTAGAACTACACATGGCCTGATTCTCGTGAAACCCGAGATATGTTGACACGACCCGAATTCTCGGTTAGGCCGTGCGGGCAACCGACCATCTCCCCTAAACCTGTCGGGCGTACCCTATTGACTGAATCGATATAAATTGTGAAGAATTACCTTGAAATGAAAATGAACCAAACTTTAACAACATAAGATAACTCTCAAAGATAAACAAACATACAAGCTGTCTGAATAATACAACTAACTACCCAGAATAAACAGTTTTAACGGTTTCCAGATCAGACATCTAAGAAGGCCAAAAGATATACACACCTCCCGAAGGGAGCAAAAGTAAGGAAAACTATAATATCTAAAGTTGGTGGCCGCAATGAACAGGATGGCACACCGTAGATAGCTGAAAACGTACTACTCCTCAATCACGACGCGACTGGCTGGGTCCTGGAGCAGAATCTGCCGAACGAAAAGAAAAAACAAGAACAAATAGGGGTGAGTCATAAGGACTCAATAAGTGCGAACAAACTAGCAACCTCGAAAAATAGATACGCTAGTCAGGGAAACGGAAGCAGACAACAATCAACAAATAAGCAATGCACATATAAGCAGAACAGTAATCATGTACAGAAAATCTACACAATAGTATGAAATGAAATGAAATGAGATGAAATGAAATGAAATGAAATGAAATGAGATGCAAAGGGTCACATGTGCACGTAATCCCATCCCGAAGCGGAATACTCCTGCATTCGAGGGGAATCCAATCTGCTAACCAACTGGAGCGGAATACTCGTGCATTCGAGGGGAATCCAATCTGCTAACCAACTGGAGCGGAATACTCCTGCTCCTGGGGCGGAATACTCCTGCACCCGATATAATATAAATCAGAGGTGGAATACTCCTGTACTCTCCTGGGGCGGAATACTATTGCACCCGATAAAATTTAAAGCTGAGACGGAACACTCCTGCACTCAGTATGATATGTAATGTAATGCATCTGAATGCAATGTGATGCAATAATAACCCTTCACCGGTGCGGGACTCTCATCGACAGCCGGGAAGTAGATGCCAATCAAAGCCAAAGTACAATACTCAGATTCTGAATGCAATACCAATAACAGGACATAACATATAATATAGAATGTAAATCAGAAGCTAAGACGTAATGAGTACGACTATTGGCAGCTGCACACGTAAGGAACAGGTGGTAGAAAATCCACGAGGCCAAGTGCCTCCAAAGAAATGGATATAAACACTTACTGTATTCTAAAGCTAGTCCTGTTATTCAACAATTGCTTTTTCCTTTGGATTAACTGCCAAACGATCCCGCTCTATTCAATAAGCAGAAAAATTATATCAAATAAAGCTAAAGGCTTCATTCCTTATGTCTTAGGGCAATCCAGTTAGGAACCTGATACCCTATTCGCATAAGCAATACGCAGGCCAGGCCTATGTACAGGGTTCAAAGTCCCATAACCAAACCCTAAATAAATTACATTTATATGTTGCTCATAACTCACTGAGTACGAATATATAATCATTTCCATCATCGGGGTCCAATTGACCCTTTAAACTATCAATTTAAGTTATTAGGGCGATGTCTAATATCCCTATTTTTACCGTAAAAATATATTCAAACACACGTAATAAGCTAAGATAATGAGTTAACATCATTACCTGGAGATTTGGGGTAAAAATTCCACTATTTTTCCACCTCTTTTTCTCTTTTTTCCTCTTTCTTTTCGAAATTTTCCTTTCTCGTCAACTTTGTTGGAATGTTTCTGTTTCTATATGTATTGATGCTGCTAAGAGATTAAATCCCTTAGCTAACCGGCATAGTTAGTTAATTTTTTTTTTAATAAATTCGCTACGATGATTAAAATTAAAATGGAACCCTAGAGAAGTCGAAATGATCCCAAATTTTTCCAGTAAGTTATACAAAATATATGTAACATACTCACGAAGACGGATCTCAAATCGGACTCCAGAAACTCAAGATGCGAATTTAAAGGAAAAAGGTCAAATTATTTAACTTTCGGCATTTTAGCGGAAACTAGCTATGGGTGTCAAACGGGTAGGGGTCTACCCGTCAAAACCCGGACCCGGACTCATTAAAACCCGACCCCACCCGGACCCGCAAAAACCCGGACCCGAACCCGTAGACCCGCTAAAATACCCCTACCCGAACGGGTTTTTTTTTTCTTAACAAATACCCGTATCCGTTAAGACCCGTCAAAATTATGGGGTATTAATGGATATACCCGTACCCATACCCGTTAAAATAAACTGAGTAATAAAACTTGTACGTGGAGAGAAATGTATACACAAGTTTTCCACTCATGGTTTAATTTGTTTTGTGTCCATATTGTTAGTAGTAAAATATGTTCAAGAGAAACAAATTATTTATTTAATTAAAAAAATACTTTATATTCCATAATAAATCAACACTTTGAAGTTTGAATATATATTACTCTAATATGGTATAGAACTTCAACTATTAATTTCGATATATACCTCAGAAAATAAGCTACTTGGAGTCGGACAAAGTAATTATGGGATCGTATTTATTAGAAAATTACTTTGGACTTATAAAAATAAACCAGATTATATGGAAGCTGTATCAGATATCCGATTCTTGCAGCAATGGCCCGAGATGTTTTAGTTGTACCAGTTTCAACAGTTGCATCAGAAAGTGCATTTAGCCAAGGAAGACAAATGATAGGTGATACCCGCCACTCTTTGGGTAATAATGCTTTGGACGTTCTAGTTTGTTTACGAGACTAGATTAGATCGGAGCGAAAAATCAAGGAATTGAAGACTCACTAGAACAAGATGATAACCTTGAAGAAATTTTGTTAAGTGATCAAGCACCATCAATGGCACCTACACCGGAGCATGATGGAAATGACATGGAAGAAATTACACAAAGAATTAGGTATATTTAAATTTGTAATTTGAATTTTCATTATAGTTTTGATGTTGCACTTTTTAAATTTGGAAGTTTAATATTTAAGACTTTAATAGTTCAAGTATCTTAAATAAAGTAACTCTTTGAGTTTTTCCTATTGATCTTTTTTTTAATTTGTTTTAAGTATTTAAAATAATATTATTAAAAAATAAAATTATAATCCGTAGCCAAACCCGATTTGTTAAGACCCGACCCGTACCCCTACCCGCTAAAACCCGACCCGTACCCCTACCCGCTAAGACCCGAACCCGCACGGGTTTTTTTTTTTCTAGCCGAAACCCGTATCCGTTAAAAACCCGTAATTTAAACCCGTACCCGACCCGTACCCGGAACCTGTGGGGTTACAATTTTACAACCCGAACCCGGACCCGTATACCCGTTTGACACCCATAAAACTAGCCGAACAACATCGAAATTCACTTTCGAAAAATCACAAAAGTCATAAATAATCATACGAACCTAACGGCGCTTTCGGATTTCGAATCGGAGCTCATTCGCCAAAACCGAGCTCAAAAATCTCTTTTTAATATTTATCGATAATAAAAACTGAAACCTTCTTCCGATGCCTACCAAACGAGGTCTGATTTAGCTCAAATTTTACAGACAGGTCCTAATGGACCTTACGGATATTTTAAAATTATCGACACGCCAATCGGAGTCCTAACTTCTGAAACGACTGACCGAGGTCGTTTCATTCTCCTCCACTTAGACTCTCGTTCGTCCTCGAACGAGCAAGAGTCTAAAATAGATTTCACACCTTTAATTAGAATGCTTACACAAATTTTTCAATGACATTTACTAAGAAACCAAAATCATATACAATGATAAGAACTTTTAGGGTTTAAAGACCAAGTTCGAACATGAATCGTTGAAGAGGTAATGATACCTCTCACGCATACTGGACTCAAGCTCTCAAGTGTCCTCCTCACGAGGACGATTATTCCATCGCACTCGAACCATCGGAATCTGCTTCGAACGAAGTTTCCGGAAATCACGCGCAACTATAGCAACTAGGAACTCCTCGTAAGCTAGATTCACATCTAGCTGAGAAGGGTCTAATTCGATCACTTCGGAAGGATTCGGATACACTTCCGGAGCATCGATACATGGAAAATTAGGTGAACTGGCATAGAAGCTGGCAAGTCGAGCCGATAAGCTACCTAACCAATACGCTTCTCGATACGGAAAGGGCCAATGAACCTGAGACTAAGCTTTCCTTTCCTACCAAATCTCTTTACACCTCGCATCGGTGACACTTTCAGAAATACCATGTCCCCGACCTCGAACTCTAACTCTCGGCTCCTCCGGTTCGAATATGAAATCTGCCTACTCTGGGCAGTCCGTAAATGATCCTGAATAACACGAACAACCTCAAGAGCTGACGAACCATATCTGAACTCATCACCTCGGCATCTCGAGATTCAAACCAGCCAATAGGAGAACGACATCGACGACCATATAAGGCCTCAAATGGAGCCATCTGAATAGAAGACTGGTAGCTATTATTATAAGAGAACTCTGCTAATGCCAAATGATCATCCCAGTAACCCCCGAAGTCAAGTGCACAAGCTCTCAACATGTCCTCCAGAATTTCAATAACCCGCTCGGACTGACCGTCAGTCTGAGGATGGAATGCTGTGCTAAGCTGCACCTGGGTCCCCAACTCCCTCTGAAAAGACTGCCAGAACTGAGAAGTAAAATGGGAACCACGATCTGAGATAATAGATACAGGAGTACCATGCAGCCTAACCACCTGCTCAATGAAAATCCGAGCCAATCTTTGAGCTGAATCAATAGTCTTTACAAGGATAAAGTGAGCTGATTTAGTCAGTCTGTCGACAATGACCCAAACTGAATCGTGGTGCCGCAGGGTCTTTGGCAGACCAACTATAAAATCCATTGTGATGTGCTCCCACTTCCACTCGGGAATGGGCAATGTCTGGGCTAACCCTACTGGTCTCCGGTGCTCGAACTTAACCTGCGGACAGTTCAAGCAACGAGATACATAATCAAATACATCTCTCTTCATCCCCTTCCACCAATATAGCTCTCGGAGGTCTTGATACATTTTTGTAATACCAGGATGAATAGAATAGCGCGAGCTATGAGCTTCAGCGAGCACTAACTGCCTCAAATCCCCAACATCAGGAACACAGAGTCAACCATTAAATCAAAGAATTCCATCTGAATCAAGCTCGAAGGAGGGAACTCCTCCACTTAGGACACGACCATGCAACTCCTGCAGATGAGGATCCTCAAAATGTCTTCACTTAATCTGATTGACCAAGGAAGACTGAGCTGCAATACATGCTAAGACTCGACTGGAGTCTGGAAGAAGAAATCTCACGCCAAAGTCGCCAAGGGACTGCAATTCTCGGGCCAATGATCTCATGTCAGCATAAAGAAAAGCCATGCTGCCCATGGACTTCCTGCTCAAAGCATCTGCTACCATGTTCGCCTTCCCAGGATGATAATGGATGGTGAGATCATAATCTTTAATTAATTCAAGCCACCTCCACTGCCGGCCATTAAGATCCTTCTTAGAGAGAAGATATTGCAGACTCTTATGATCTGTATACACCTCACAAGGCTCGCCATAAAGATAATGCCTCCATATCTTCAAAGCAAAGACCACAGCTGCCAATTCTAAATCGTGAGTCGGATAATTCTTCTCATTCGGCTTCAACTGTCTGGAAGCATAAGCAATTACCTTCCCGTGCTGCATAATAACACAACCAAGGCCCACACGAGATGCATCACAATAGACTACAAATCCACCGGTGCCCGAAGGAAGGGATAACACTGGAGCTGAAGTCAATAAGGCCTTAAGCTTCTGGAAGCTTGCCTCAAACTCATCGGACAATCGAAACTGAACTGCCTTCTGCGTCAGGCGAGTCAGGGGAGCTGCAATAGTAGAGAACTTTTCCACAAACCTCCGATAATAACCTGCCAATCCAAGGAAGCTGCGAATCTCCGTCGGGGTGGTAGGACGAGGCCATTTCTGCACTACTTCAATCTTCTTCGGATCAACCTTGATACCCTCACTAGATACCACGTGACCTAAAAATGCCACAGAATCAAGCCAAAACTCACATTTCGAGAACTTGGCATACAACTTACGATCATGGAGGGTCTGAAGAACCACCCTCAGATGATAATCATGCTCCTCGTGGCTACGAGAATAAATAAGAATATCATCAATGAAGATAATGACAAAGGAATCAAGGAATGGCATAAACACCCGGTTCATGAGATCCATAAAAGCTGCAGGGGCATTAGTCAGCCCAAAAGACATAACTAGGAACTCGTAATGGCCGTAACGAGTCCTAAAAGCAGTCTTCGGGATATCTGACTCCCGAATCTTCAGCTGATGATAACCAGATCGCAGATCAATCTTAGAAAAGAATTTGGCACCCTGCAACTGATCAAATAAATCATCAATACGAGGCAAGGGATACTTATTCTTGATGGTGACCTTATTTAGCTGACGATAATCAATACACATCTGCATAGTCCCATCTTTCTTTTTCACGAATAGAATAGGAGCACCCTACGGAGAAATACTCGGCCTAATGAACCCCTTATCAAGCAAATCCTGCAACTGTTCCTTCAGCTCCTTTAACTCTGATGGAGCCATGCGATAAGGAAGGATAGAAATAGGCTGAGTTCCTGGCACTATATCAATGCCAAACTCGATCTCTCGATCAGGAGGAAGTCCTAGCAAATCATCTGGAAACACGTCAGGGAACTCCCTAACGACAGGAATAGAATCAAGAGATGGAATCTCCACAGTGGTATCTCGAACCATGGCAAGATACGCTGAAGACCCTTTATGAATCATCCGCTTTGCCTTCAGGAAAGAAATAACATGCCCCATGGATAGCAAATAAGAGCCCTGCCACACAACCGGTGCTGAACAAGGAAGAGACAACTGAAGACACTTGGCATGACAATCTAATGTGGCATGACACGACGCCAGCCAATCCATGCCAATAATAACATCAAAATCAACCATATCTAGAATTTGAAGATCTACTAGTGTCTCACGACCCCTAAAAGATATGGTACAAGCTGGATAAACTCGATTCACAATGATAATGTCTCTAATAGGAGTAGAAACACAGAACGGATCACGAAGATACATATAATCAACATGAAAGCCCGAAGCAAAATAAGGAGATACATATGAATATGTAGACCCCGGATCCACCAAAGAATATGCATCTCGACCACAAACAGATAAAATACCTGTAACAACAGCTGGGGATGCCTCGGCATCCTGCCTGGCCGGCAGTGCATATAGCTGTCTCTGCGGCTGAGCTGAGCCGCTACCCTGATGACCACCTCTAGCGGGACCACTAGTACCACGCCCACGTCCTCTACCGGGTGGTGGTGCACCTCTAGCTGGCTGAGACCCTAGAGGGGTACCCTGAGGCTGCTGCTGCATAGGCGCTGGAAGGCGAGGGAAAGGGCGGCTACTACCCTGCTGAAAGAGATAAGGGCAATCCTTCTTATGATGCCTTGGATCCTGACAGATAAAGCACTTTGGAGCAAATCTACGCTGATCAAACTGAGCCGGATCTCGCGGGCGAAACCAAAACTGACCCTGAGAAGAAGTAGGCGCGTTCTGAGAATCACGCGCTGGAAACTGAGCTGGTCTGACAGGAGGCCTACTCTGCTACTGATAACTCCTACCTCCATAAGAGGTACTAGAATGCCCTAGACCACGAGATCTCTTACTCTCCCGCTCTAACTCCTCCATCTCCAATCTATGATAGGCATACCTCTTGGCAATATCAACAGCGACATCAAATAGAGTCCCAGCCTCAATCTCACGAGCCATCTGGGACAATAAATGAGGAGAAAGTCCATCAGTAAAATGTCTGACCCTCTCAGAGGGCTCCTGCACGAGATCTGGAGCATAACTGGACATCTCTGAAAACAAAACCTCGTACTCCGTGACTGACAGATTACCCTGTCCAATCCTCTCAAACTGTCTCCTCTTCTCATCCTTCTGACTGTGAGGGAAAAACTTCTCCATGAATCGATGGGAGAACTCACTCCAGGTCAGCTTAGGTAAGCCCTGCCTAGCTGATCGGAGTGCGGTCAACCAAGCTAAAGCCGGACCCTCAAGCTGGAAGGCAGTATAATCAGCTCGGGCCTCTAAGATACGCTGACATTGATCAAGAAACTCACGAGGCTGAAGCTTATCTGATTTCTGACTAGAGAACTTCGGAGGACTAAGTCGGGTAAAATAATGCAGCCTTGCCAGATCATCAACTTGACCTGCTACCTGGACTGGCTAACCAGCCTGAACAATCGGAGGTATAACACCCGCTACCTCTGGAACATGACCACCTAGAACATGAACTGCTGGGGCTACATGTGGAGATGGAATGGGGGCTTCCTGAACCTGAGAACCAATATCTACCGCAGCCTGAGGAGCTGCCTGAGGGATAGGAGCATCTACGACAGCCTAAGGAATAGGAGCATCTACAGCAGCCTGAGGAATAGGAGCATCTACGGCAGCCTGAGGAATAGGAGGTCCCTGGGGCATCTGCGTCGCTAAGAATCTCATAAAAGCGTCATGAAGTGCGGGGGGAACGAATAAACCCTGCTCCCCCTGCCCAGCGAAAGCTGGCACTACCGGAACCTCTACAGCAGGATCAACATGATCCACCATCCTCGTGGCCTGGACAACTCTACCTCTGCCACGACCACGAGCTCTACCGCGGCCAACAGCATAGGGGCGACCGCTGGCTCCTCCGCCTCTCGCTGAACATTCGCGCGCGTTCTCACCATTTACTGCGGAGAATAAAAAATATTTAATTTCAGATAAGAAGACTCACGCACGACGAGGAAAGAAAGAAGGAAAACTGCCTAAATGCCATCATAGCCTCTCGTAGATAGGTACGGATGCCTCCGCCCGATCAGCGAGACTCTATTAGACACTGTCATGATCTGGAAAGACTCTAAACCGGGCTCTGATACCAACTGACACGACCCGAATTCTCGGTTAGGCCGTGCGGGCACCCGACCATCTCCCCTAAACCTGTCGGGCATACCCTATTGACTGAATCGATATAAATTGTGAAGAATTACCTTGAAATGATAATGAACCAAACTTTAACAGCATAACATAACTCTCAAAGATAGACAAACATACAAGCTGTCTGAATAATACAACTAACTACCCAGAATACACAGTTTTAAAGGTTTCCAGATCAGACATCTAAGAAGGCCAAAAGATATACACACCTCCCGAAGGGAGCAAAAGTAAGGAAAACTGTAATATCTGAAGTTGGTGGCCGCAATGAACATGATGGCTCACCGTAGACAGCTGAAAACGTACTACTCCTCAATCACGACGCGACTGGCTGGGTCCTGGAGCAGAATCTGCCGAACGAAAAGAAAAAACAAGAACTAATAGGGGTGAGTCATAAAGACTCAATAAGTGCGAACAAACTAGCAACCTCGAAAAATAGATACGCTAGTCAGGGAAACGGAACCAGACAACAATCAACAAATAAGCAATGCACATATAAGCAGAACAGTAATCATGTACAGAAAATCTACACAATAGTATGAAATGAAATGGAATGAGATGAAATGAAATGAATTGAGATGAAATGAAATGAGATGCAAAGGGTCACATGTGCCCGTAATCCTATCCCGAAGCGGAATACTCCTGCATTCGAGGGGAATCCAATCTGCTAACCAACTGGAGCGGAATACTCCTGCTCCTGGGGCGGAATACTCCTGCACCCGATATAATATAAATCAGAGGTGGAATACTCCTGTACTCTCCTGGGGCGGAATACTCCTGCACCCGATAAAATGTAAAGCTGAGACGGAATACTCCTGCACTCAGTATGATATGCAATGTAATGCATCTGATTGCAATGTGATGCAATAATAACCGGCGCGGGACTCTCATCGACAGTCGGGAAGTAGATGCCAACTCAAAGCCAAAGTACAATACTCAGATTCTCAATGCAATACCAATAACTGGACATAACATATAATATAGAATGTAAATCCAAAGCTAAGGCGTAATGAGTACGCCTATCGGCAGCTGCACACGTAAGGAACACGTGGTAGAAAATCCACGAGGCCAATTGCCTCCAAAGAAATGGATATAAACACTTACCGTATTCCAAAGCTAGTCCTGTTATTCAACAACTGCTTTTTCATTTGGATTAACTGCCAAACGATCCCGCTCTATTCAATAAGCAGAAAAATTATATCAAATAAAGCTAAGGGCTTCATTCCTTATGTCTTAGGGCAATCTAGTTAGGAACCTGATACCCTATTCGCATACGCAATACGCAGGCCAGGCCTATGTACAGGGTTCAAAGTCCCATAACCAAACCCTAAATAAATTACATTTATATGTTGCCCATAACTCACTGAGTACGAATATATAATCATTTCCATCATCGGGGTCCAATTGACCCTTTAAACTATCAATTTAAGTCATTAGGGCGATGTCTAATATCCCTATTTTTACCGTAAAAATATATTCAAACACACCTAATAAGCTAAGATAATGAGTTAACATCATTACCTGGAGATTTGGGGTAAAAATTCAACTATTTTTCCACCTCTTTTTCCCTTTTTTCTTCTTTCTTTTCTAACTTTTCCTTTCTCGTCAACTTTGTTGGAATGTTTCTGTTTTTATATGTATTGATGCTGCTAAGGGATTAAATCCCTTAGCTAACCGGCATAGTTAGTTAATTTATTTTTTTAATAAATTTGCTACGACTATTAAAATTAAAATGGAACCCTAGAGAAGTCGAAATGATCCCAAATTTTTCCAGTAAGTTATACAAAATATATGTAACATACTCGCGAAGACGGATCTCAAATCGGACTCCTGAAACTCAAGATGCGAATTTAAAGGAAAAAGGTTAAATTATTTAACTTTCGGCATTTTAGCGGAAACTAGCCGAACAACATCGAAATTCACTTTCGAAAAATCAAAAAAGTAACAAATAATCATACGAACCTAACAGCGCTTTCGAATTTTGAATCGGAGCTCATTCGCCAAAATCGAGCTCAAAAATCTCTTTTTAATATTTATCGACAATAAAAACTGAAACCTTCTTCTGATGCCTACTAAACGAGGTCTGATTTAGCTCAAATTTTACAGACAGGTCCTAATGGACCTTACGAATATTTTAAAATTATCAGCACGCCAATCGGAGTCCTAACTTCTGAAACGACTGACCGAGGTCGTTTCATATGTAAGCAATTCAGAGACCGGGGTTCGGCCGAAAATACCCCAAAACTTTCATTTTCAATTTTGACTTTGTCTGTCGTAACAAAATTGGCTACTCCGTCAACTATCTTTTCCTGAAGATTCTTTTCATCATCCCTGGACAAAAAGGGGCAGCTGTTGACACCCAATTTTGTCCCTCTTTTTTAATAATTGGCTATAATTTTACTTAGATGTGCAATTTAACTGTTTGAGCAAATTTTCATTAGAAGGCATGCATTTATGTGTGTTATCACCTACATATACATTATGTACCTAATTATGGCTATATTACATAATTTTTTCATCACTTAGGCTATTTTCCAAAACTATAATTGTTTGTACAATTTAGTTCATTTATAGCATTCAGTAAATTATTTGTACCTTTTTATACCTAATTAATTCAATACAACCACTTGTTTTTATGTGTGCATTTTGTTTTCTATATTATATAATATATACTTTTATTTTAGTGCCTTTAAGTTGAATACAAGTCTGATTATCCGCTCCAATTTTTTATTCGTTGATTCTTCTTTTTCACTTGAAATTTGAATTCTTTTGAATTTGAATTATTACTTATCTTCTTTATAAACGCCCCACCTTACAAGAATATTTTATTCTTTTACAAAAAAATTTCTTTGCTTTGAATGTAGACACAATACCTAACCAAATATACTTTCCACATTTAATTTGTGACCAAAAATATTCTTTTTAAATCCTACCATATATTTCATTCTCCTCAAATATCCTCCTCTTCCTAATTTCGAGATTGAGTCAAATCTTTCTCTCCTACTTTAATCTAGACATGAAAAATAGTCCAAGTACATTGTTCATTGTTCGAATGCTTGGACCAATTATCTTTCCGATAATTTCTCCCTAATTATCCTTAACCGATCGCCCAAATCACTCCTCTAATCCCTCAAATCTCTCCTTAATCCAGTCTCATACAATCAATATATACACTCAAGGTATCTATCCCACTTTTGATACCATGTACATCACACTCATATCTCCCTCAAAATCCTTCAATCTCTCCCATATCAGCAAAAAGAGCTCCCCAATCTCTTGTAATCTCCCTCAATCACTCCTAAATCCCCTTTTGCAATTCCTATAATTATTTTTCATATCAAACTTGAGCAACTTTCTTAACTAAATACATTCTCGTTATTTGAATTTTGAAAGAAATATTTCCCAAATCCTTTCCTTGATTTTATTATCTTTTTCAATCTCTCATTACCAAAATCTAACCGGCCCCAAGATCAGCTCACTCAAATCTTCCCCAATTATTGCAAAAATCCCTTAAAATGGGGATGCATCCAACGGCTAGTATATTTGATTAGACTAATTTTAAGAAGTTTTCCATTTATCTTTAAACTCTTCAACTATAAATATTGGTGATTTTGCCATTGTTTCGACCTCATATCATTACTCCTACACCTCTTTTCTTACAGACCTCATTATTGGCTTCCTACAATAATATGGCCTAATGCTATATCTCTGTAATTATCCCAACACACACATATAGACTACCAGCACCCCTCTTTCTTTGTTTCTCTCTTTCTTTCTGGTCTTCTCACTCATCCTTTTTTTGCCTGTCATTTATTTTACACCAATAAAGCTCCATTAAGATCTATTACTTCTCGTGGATGAGGCACTTGCCCAAGCGCACCAGTCTAAGGGGTTGTATTTTTCTAAGTATATCTGGCTTTTTAAATATGCATAATACCATGTGTATTGTCTCTCTTCGAATATGATTTTTGTTTGAATTTTAAATTGCATGTCGCTTATACATTTATTAGTTTTCTGACTTTATCACAATGTGGCTTTCATATTCTACTAACAAGTCAAGAGATGTAGTCTTTACATGTCCATAGTTTTGCCACAAAGATTAACTCATTCGCCTATTTCATCTAATTTATATGTTTAAATACACACTACAGTTAGCTCTTACATGCGTCATCTTTTAAGAATTGATGTACTCTCATATTAATTTTGTATCTTCCTTGCATGTACACCATGTTCGAGCGATCACATGGAATTCAGCCACAACGTTCAACAGAATGGGTACTTGGAGTTCAAGACGAACCACCGCGCCAAGCGGTGTAAGGTACGTTCAGGGATATCATGACATAGGCAGGCTAGTCGACTTCTTGAATGAAGAAAATATATTGCTTTTTTTACAAAAATAAAGCGACTCGTTACTCTCCCATTTTAATTTGATATGTCACTCTTTTAAGAGTTTTAATGAATTGATCATTCTTTTAT
Organism: Petunia x hybrida; assembly: GCA_037355625.1. Taxonomy (NCBI): domain Eukaryota; kingdom Viridiplantae; phylum Streptophyta; class Magnoliopsida; order Solanales; family Solanaceae; genus Petunia; species Petunia x hybrida. The sequence continues at coordinate 934,890 of JBBBVM010000657.1, read as the reverse complement.
TTTTAAGATTTTATTAAAACCATTTAACAATTTTTTAAAAAGTGGACACTACTGGTTTTTTAAGCTTTACATTTTATCGAATAGCAAACATATTATACTTCTACCATAAAAAAAAACTAAGCTATTTTGAGTTGTTCACTGCTTTCAAGACAAAAATATTGCTAAGCTCTTTTATCTTAAAAAGTTTAAAAGAGTTGATCATACAAAACTATAAAATGAGGCGAAGTAACATCGGATTGGACTCTTATCTCGCCTCGCCTATACCTGATCCCGCAATCTTTCAAATACTATACTTTAATTCATTGGTTGGTTAAGTTGTTTATTATTTTTCCATATTAAATTCACCACCAAGAATAAGGCGGCGTATGTTTCTACTAATACTTTTTGTTCCTTATGAAGTGTTACATTTGTTATAGAATATTTTCTGGAAATCTCGCTCTATCCATCCTACTTCGTACATAAAATATATATTATCGTAAAATTTTTTTTTTGGGGAATTAGGGTGATGTTAATTATTGCTAGCTTTTGACCCCCTTTAAGACACACATAATTCAATACTTTCTTAGTTAAAATTTCATTTGAATATTTAAAATTTTATGTCTAAATATTAGTTTAATTGCTTGACCTTTTGCATAGAATCCCAATTGTTTAGACCAGCCGCGAACCATATTTGGTGGAACCTGAAAGGTGCCTAACACCTTCCTTTTGGGTTAACCTGAACCCTTACCTAGAACTTTTAGTTTGCATGACCATCTTTTCGGAGTTAACATTAAAATTGGCTAGAAACAAAGTAAGTGCCCTAATACGCCTAGTTAAAAAATATGTTAGGTGGCGACTCTAAGTCTTACCCGTGAGTTCCAATAAGTCGAACCCTATTTTGAACTTTAACCGGCTCGAGAAAAATGGGTGAGGACAAGAGGTTGCCAGTGGTAGGTCTACGGAGAGGTAGAGGTAGACCGAAGAAGAACTGGGCGGAGGTGATTCGTCAGGACATGGCCTAGATCCTGATCACTGAGGACATGACCATAGATAGGAATGCATGGAGGTCGAAGATTAGGGTGGAGGGGTAAGTATTAGTCGAGTGTATGGGCTCTTGTTAGATGCAATATTATGTGTATATAGACAGTTTACTTCTTAGTCTTCACCCTTATATCTTCTGTTCTTGTCTGTTTATTTTGGATATGCTTTAGCATTATCATTCTTTCTAGCATTATATTGTTGCCCTGATTTTCTAAGTATTTTGTTTTCTAAAATATCTTTATTTTTCCTAACCGAGGGTCGATCAGAAACAGCCTCTCCACCTTGGTGGGGGTAAGGTCTGCGTACATCCCACCCTCCCCAGACTCTACATGTGGGATATACTGGGTATGTTGTTGTTATTGTTGTCTTCATCCATGATTACAGGACTCACTCAAGCGACCTATTCACGCCACTTGAGGACATATTCTCTGAAGCTTTCACTTGCCTTCTTTTTATTGCATCTAAAGAGGATCGATCTGACACGACTTCAATGTGGTACTTGTACTGGTCATAGAATGCCTTTTCCATGTCATCAAACACTTGCCATTTGGTTACATCATGCCTCATGAACCATTCAGCAGCTACACCTCCCAAGCTTTTAGAAAAATATGCTATCAACAACTTATCTTTCTTGACCCCTCTCATTTTGTTTATGCAGTAGGTTTTCATATGAACCCTTGGATCTTCATGCCTGGTGTATGGCTCGAACTTAGGAACTATGAACCCATCTGTCAATTGCAATTCAGGGAAAGGGCAAAGATCCACGAAAGAAGTATTGGCATGATCTCCAAACCCTTGCATAATTCTCGCAGCCTGTTCTAAACCCTTCCCTTTGTGCAAGACTCGCACTCACCCAGTTTTACTAATCGATCGAGCTCAACCTGAGACTCGTGATGGAACTCCTGATCATATGAGTCGCTGTGTCGAAAATTGGATTTATAGGGCTGATCATACTGAAGGTCCCCAGCCTGTAGATGTGGATCACCGTTTGACCTGGGCATGGTAAGCCTAGCAGGGCCCCCAAATACTGGAATATCAGCTCGAGGTGGGCCATACTGCCCTTATGCTGGAGGCAGTGATGGTACCAGATGGCGCACTTCAACTTCATTTGTTACACCATGGACACGGGCAAAACAAGAGGGGTGAGTTGGATCCTCAACTACAATAGATGTACCTGGTGCCTGTTGAACAGTTGTTAGCATAACCCATTTAATATGTCTGGCTTGGGAGGAGGTGTCTGTCCCATAGTATATGGGTGATGCATGTCGACCAAGAATTTTTTCAAGCTTTGGACCTCCCCAGTCAACCTCTCATTTTCAGCGCCAAGAATTCCTGAGCGCGGTTCTTAGATCTCTCTCCTTCATATACCATAATGTCTGGCGGAGTCACTAGTCCTTTTGATCTTGTTGTGTATGGGTGGATAGATGCCAGAATTCCATACGAAATCTCCCAAACTCCAAAACCTAATAAACAAATCGGGTTAACACAAAATAATAACATATTGAAAACATAGGGTTGTTATGCGTCATCCCGAAATAGTTTACGTCGTAATCCAGGTGTACCGATCGTACCACAAAGTGCTTGTCTACATGTTGCATTTACCAAAGCAAAGCGTGAATCATAGACGATACTTAATTCATAATAAGGACAAGCTTGAATTTTGTTACCCATTTTTTTCTTTCTTTTTTCCGAATATCCCTTTTATGACACAACAAACGTAATTTAAACGACACGAGACGGACTCAAAATAATGTTTAACATGAACCCATGAGTCAAAAAATATAAATAGACTAACATAATAATGCGCGGGTGCACCTGACTATGGAAATAACAAAACCCAATATTCGAGCGGAGTCAGATTATTGTAAAAATATCGATACAAAATACAATCCAATTCATTAAAAATGATCGTGTTTACCCTGATGTAACCTTAACGAACAAAACCGAAACCATGGTTTGACTTAGAACTTTTTTTTTTTTGAAACGTTAAGATTTGAGACGAGATTGGAGTGCAACTTTAGAACTAATCCCTTTTGTTTTAAAAAATGACTCAAAATTGAACACTGCAATGGTGTAAAAATGCACAAACCTAAATTAGATTTGCTAAATGCTTATAATTTGACTTGAAACATGCATCTCGAGGTATTTGCAAAACCGGCCCTTATGTCGACACAAAATGATACAGTTGAGATAAATTATTGACCTAAACATAGATACGACAAAATTTCCAAAATTTCGCCAGCATAACGGCATAAAACCCGATAAATTATTTTTAAAACTTAGGACTACAGTTGGACTCACATTTAAACACAAAGGGTTCAAAAAATTCACTATTATAATGACTCAAAATGATGACAAAAAATATTTTCTAATGCTTGGGATCAAACCCGAACATAGAATTAGAATCGAAAAGTTCTTAAAAAAAATTCGCCATTAAAATGACAAATAACAACTATTTCGAGACACGAGACTGAATCTCATTTTTTCTTTCATTTCTCCCTTTTTTCTTTTCTTTGTTCCCTTTCTTTCCCAAAGTTTGACACTTACGCCCAGGTAATCTATCGGCATAACAATCCTTTTACTAGAAAAATGTAACATATAATATGTCCATGATGTGTCTTTTTGAGAAGCGGGCCCCATCATGACATGAGGAGTCTGCCTAAGTTCGGTACCAGTGTACCACCTCACTAGGTCCAGTGATATGCAAATAAATCGGCCTAGAATAAGCGCGGGTTCAATTCTATGTGACTCAATGACTTCATGATCTAGTGTTTCAGTCATTTGGAAGTGCATCGGTCTATATCGGTTGACAACGTTTAACGGCCTTACCCAACGCACCTCCTTCTAATCAGGATAAACTCTTTGTGTCCTAAGACATGATAAAAATTCCACCGACAAAGCGAAACTGGTATGCATATGTGCAGTGTTCCAGAAGACACAAAGGTGTGCGAGAGAAGACAATTGTGTATATACATTGCACATAATATCAAAGTGGTATCAATCAAGGCAATATATAGAAACAATACTCAAAAAGCCCAAAGGTGACTAATTATTAATGCTTGAGATTGTCAATTTTCACTTTTTTTCCCCAGCGGAGTCGCCAAGCTGTCACACCCACTTTTTCAAAACAAGACATGTAATTTTTATATTAAAGGCTGTGACGGGTGTTCAAAAGTACACAATTAATTAAAATGAATTTGTAGTCGCCAATTGATAAGTTAAAGGTGTGCCAAGTCACCAAAGGGGTGTACTTAGAACACTTTTGACTCGTAAATGTTCTGCATTAGAGTTCCGAATAAGGATCTTGGTTGACTCTCGAAAAGGTATTAGGCACCGTCGAGTCCGATGCAGACACCACCCGAAATCCGGCTAGGCCGTGCGGGCACCCGACATCCTCCCCTAGACCCGTCGGGCGAACCCTTACCAATTAAATTAGGAAAATAAATATAATTCAATTCATAAATAAGAACAAGACATAGAAAAAGCACAGACATACTAATACCTCTAAGCTGTACAAAAGAATTTATATCTTACTACCTAACATACTAGGTTTAGGGCTATCCAGAGTAGACATCTAAGAGTAGGAAAGAAGACAGATACCTCCTGAAGGGAGCAAAATGCAACTGAAATAATAAACAATAAACTGGTGGCCATCCGGAATAAAAGCTGGCTCACCCTGACAGCTGAAGTGTTCTTCGCTCCTTCACAACGTGGCGAACTCAATCCTGGAGCGAACCTGCCGAAACGAAATAGATAGACAAGAAACAAACAACAAACAAGGATGAGTCAAAAGGACTTAATAAGTGGGGCAGACTAGCCACCTCAAAGAATACGATAGCTAGCCAGGGAGAAGAAACAGATAAACCAAATTCCTCTTATTTAAATTATAAAAAAGCAGAGCCAGATAATAACCGGAAACACGTATGGAACCATAAACTCAACCAGGAATGCGAGCCAGAAACATATCAACAAATAAGCAATGCACGTATAAGCTGAACAGTAGTTATGTACCACAAGTGGTGCAATGCAAACCCGAAGGAGTTGCTAGCACAAACGCGGAAGATAAACAATAAAAGGTAAAGATAGAAGCAAGACAAAACTTGCTTCTTTTGAAAGAACAGTGAGGAACCTGTCTCAAAGCTCAATAAAAAGGGGCACAAGAATCACCTAAACTATGCAGCAATCCTCAAGAGAACATTGCCTCTTGCAAATTGAATTATCAAAGAGGAATGTTCAATCGGATTCACCGAAAGCCACGAGCCCATAAAAGCCCTCACCGAGGTTTGCTCACGACGGAGACAAAAGAAATGTGCTCGGAACTTTCATTTAATTCATCAATGTTCAAAAACTAGGTCCTTACAATGAAAGGAAACAAGGTTTATATAGGAAATACTAAGGGTAAACTAGTAAAAGGGTCACAGGCGACCAATAGAAAGAAGCCACGTAGGGCTGAGTAAAAAATGTGTTCGGCAGTCTTTGACTTCGGTGAGCCTTGGCTTCGGTTCTCGATTGTCTGCTCGAACACACTTGTCCTCGGGCGCTTGACTTAGCTTCGAACACATGTTGCTGTGTTCGGCTCTGTGCTGCCCGGCGCCAAGAGCTGCTGTTCGGTAACCTTGTCCTCGGGCTCAAATTTGAAGATGAAGCCCTCGGTTCCAACACTTTGCAATTCTCCTCCCAACACATGCTTCCTCCCGACATAGCCAACTGGATGTGCACGTCATGGAGCAGCTTGGCTTGGCTTCGAGTGATTGGCCTCCTCGGTTGATCAGTACTTTGGGCTGCATCAACAAGTCTACACAATGATATGAAATGAAATGAGATGAGATGAAATGAAATATGATGCAAAGGGTCACATGTGCCAAATGAATGGAGCGGAATCCTCCTGCTCCGAGGGCGGAATCCTCCTACCCTCAATATGATGCAATGGAGCAGAATCCTCCTACCCTCAATATGATGCAATGGAGCGGAATCCTCCTGCTCTGAGGGCGGAATCCTCCTACCCTCAATATGATGCAATGGAGCGGAATCCTCCTGCTCCGAGGGCCGAATCCTCCTACCCTCAATATGATGCAATGGAGCGGAATCCTCCTGCTCCGAGGCCGGAATCCTCCTACCCTCAATATGATGCAATGGAGCGGAATCCTCCTACCATCCATATGATGCAACACCGGCGCCGGACTCTCATCGACTGCCGGGAAGTATATGTCAACTCACAGCCAGAGTATAATGCTCAGATCCTCCATGCAATACCAACACATGACATAACATATAATATACCATGTAAATCCAAAGCTAAGGCGTAATGAGTACGCCTATCGGCAGCTACACACGTAAGGAACACGTGGTAGAAAATCCACGAGGCCAGATGCCTCCAAAGAAATGGAAATAAACACTTACCTCTTCCAAAAGTTAGCACTGCTAATCAACAACCACTTTATCCATTGGTTTCATTGCCAAATGATCCCACTCTATTCAATAAGCAGAAAAATATATCAAATTAGGCTATAGGCTTCATTCCTCACATCTTAAGGCAATCCGCTTAGGAACCTGATACCCTATTCGCATACGCAATACACAGGCCAGGCCTATGTACAGGGTTTAAGGTCACATAACCAAACCCTAAATAAATTAAATTTATATGTTGCTCATAACTCACTGAGTACGAATATATAATCAATTTCATTATCGGAGTCCAATTGACCCTTTAAACTATTAATTGAACTTATTAAAACGATGTCTAATATCCCAAATTTTACTGTCAAAATATATTCAAACACACGTAATAAACTCAAATAATACATTAAGATCATTACCTGAATGTTTCGGGGTGAAAATACTATTTTTCTCCGGCTCTTTTCGTATTTTCTGGCATTTTCTCTCGTTGCTTCTCAGCTTTCCGCTTTCGTTTTGTTTCTGTTGCTCTCTCTCATTTCCCATTATCTATTCTTGTTTGACTATATATATAAGTGGATACCCACCGCCTCTTTCTCTTTCTTTCTTTCATTTACTCATTTTCTCTTTTCTTTTGTCTTTTCCTTTTTTTAATTTTATTTTCTTTTATAATTTCTTTTCTTTTCGAAAATTAAAACGGTACTCTATGATATTCGAAATAATTCCAACTTTTGCATACAAGTTACACAAAATATATGTAACATACTTGCTAAGGCGGATCTCAAATCGGACTCCCGAAACTCAATATGCGAATTTAAATAGAAAAAGGTCAAATTATTTAGCTTTCGGCATTTTAGCGAAAACTAACCGAACAATATCGAAATTCACTTTCGAAAGTTCACAAATGTCACAAATAATCATACGAAGCGAACGGTGCTTTTGGATTTTGAATCGGAGCTCATTCGCCAAAACCGAGCTCGAAAATCTCTTTTTAATATTTATCGTCAATAAAAACTGAAACCTTCTTCCGACGCCTACCGAACGAGGTCTGATTTAGTTCAAATTTTACAGACATGTACTAATAGACCTTATGAATATTTTAAAATTATCGGCACACCCATTGGAGTCCTAACTTCCGAAACGACTGACCGAGTTCGTTTCATTCTCCTCCACTTATACACAGATAACAAAAGAACATGAATGACCTTCACCAACTACTGCATGGACATTATCTCATGATTGTAAAATCAAAATTATAACATGCACACCAAACTCTTGGAAATAAACATATCTAGATAATATTATAACGTCATTGCCCAGCTTATTCTAACTAAGCTGATCCTTTCTCGATTACGAGAGAAGAGTTCTACATTTTCGAAACAAAGATACACGAAACTTTGAATGGGTTAACATGATTCAGCTGATAATTACCTCTTCGATATACCTTTCAATATCGAACAGGTCGATGGAACTAAGAATTAGCTCACGCTCGATGCAATAGGGGAAGCTTTTGAAGTACCTTGTCACTACTCACTATAGAAGATTTGATGCAAGCTATATTATTTTTACGAACGCACTATGCAACATCTCAGTTGATGTTAGTGTTGTTCTCCAAGCTCCTTGTGGGAATGTAGTTACTCATATCCTAATGTATGTCAAAGGTTCATCTGAACAGAGTCTATCATATAAGGATAAGGATCATGCAAATACTACTGGATAGTATGATGCAGACCAGGAATGATCTTCAGACTGAACATCTATTTTAGGGTATTGTCTTTGAATTGGAAATATTATTACTTGAAAAAGTGAAAATAAAAGAGACATGTAGTTGGACCATGAGCTGAGGCAGAATACCAGCAATAAAGTTGATTACATGCGCACTTATAACGCTAAAGTAACTTCTCAAAGAGTTGAGGTATGAAGGAGATATGCCAATGATGGATGGACGACAGGCTGCACTAGACCTTTAACTCTAAATTTTCATGAAGTAAAACAGCGTTAGTATGAGGATCCAGTTCTAGTTGAATACAGACAGATAGCCAGAAGAAAATTGGAGTCACCATACAGGGTTACTACTGACGGTGTTCTCATGTATAAAGATAGACTTTGTGTTCCTGATGTTGCAGATTTACGTGGACAGATTATAACAGAGGCACATTATTCCAAATACACTGTTCATCTAGATTCGACTAAGATGTACCATGATCTTAAGCAGATTTATTGGTGGGACGGAATGAAGTATGACATAGCAGAATTTGTGGCTCAGTGTTCTAATTGCCAGCAAGTTAAAGTCGTGTCATCTTTCCAGACTTTATGCTTTCAGCAGATAGGCACGTATATATGATCAGGTTGCCAGCTTATCTCAGTCATTAATAGATTCTTAGTGGGTTTAGCAATGATCGACACTCATTGTAGGTTTCTGTCGTGGCCCTAGACTGGGTCGTGACAAAAGTGATATCAAAACCTTAGAGATTTAGTATTACCATTCAGTATTTGGAGGAAGACTCATCCACTTAAAGCACAAACTCATGCAGCTATTTGAATATGAATAACCATCCCCACACAACCTGCTGGACTAAGGAAGACATAGCTAAAAACAGAATGCGGCTCAGATCTGAGCTACCAAATTACCCTCTCGAGTTGCCAAACAGCTGCAGCTATCGAGTTCACAACTCCCTACCTTTGTCAGAAGCACCACCGCATGATAGATCAACTCAGGGGGTCAAATGACGCCTCTATTACCCTTAGTAGCTTTAAAACACAACAATATGCTTACCCGGCTACCTTGACACGCATTCTGGCTCAACACAGAGAATATCACAAGCGGCTACTAATCACCCAACCCTACTAGTGCCGGAAGAAGAATAGATGGCAATGAACTGAGGATATGAATAATTAGAGCTTCGAGAAGCTCATCTTTTTATTTACTTGGCTACCAAAACTAGACTACTTATGAGTCAAAGTAGCCCAAGAATCGGAATTGAAGAAACAGATATTAAATGAGCTTTATGGAACAACATCCATGCAAATTTTACCTCTCAATAAGAAGGAAACTCTGACAATTTACCAGAAACCCTTTTATAGCCCAGACAAGCTCATAGGATAACATGACTTTACTAGCGTTTTAAACCAAGAGGAGATACGTAGATCGAATATTACTTACTAATCACTTTGCACCGGAAGATACGATAATACTATCTTGAAACGACCTTAGGTAGTCGTTTCGGAAGTTAGGGCTCTGATTGGCGTGCAGATAATTTTAAAATCTTCGTAAGGTCCATTGGGACTTATCTATAAAATTTGAGCTAAATCAGACCTCGTTTAGTAGGCATCAGAAGAAGGTTTCAGTTTTTATTGTCGATAAATATTAAAAAGAGATTTTTGAGCTCGATTTTGGCGATTGAGCTCCGATTCGAAATTCGAAAGCGCCGTTAGGTTCGTATGATTATTTGTTACTTTTTTGATTTTTCGAAAGTGAATTTCGATGTTGTTCGGCTAGTTTCCGCTAAAATGCCGAAAGTTAAATAATTTGACCTTTTTTCATTTAAATTTGCATCTTGAGTTTCGGGAACCTGATTTGAGATCCGCCTTAGCGAGTATGTTACATATATTTTGTATAACTTGTATGCAAAAGTTGGAATTATTTCAAGTATCGTAGAGTACCGTTTTAATTTTCGTTAAGAAAAGAAAATATAAAAGTAAAAGAAAATAAAAGAAATGAATCAAAAATGAAAAAGGGGAAAAAGACAAAAAGTGAAAAAAATAAAGGAAAGCAGAGGCGGTGTTATATTCGATTAGGAAAAATCGAGCAGAAACAGGACACGAGAAGCAGAGAACATGGTAAAGAGGAGAAAATGCTAGAAAATGAGAAAAGAGCCGGAGAAAAGTAGAATTTTCTCCCCGAAACATTCAGATAATGATTTTAATGCATTATTTCAGTTTATTACGTGTGTTTGAATATATTTTGATGGTAAAAATTGGGATATTAGACATCGCTTTAATCAATTCAATTAATAGTTTAAAGGGTCAATTGGACCCCGATAGTGGAGTTGATTATATATTCGTACTCAGTGAGTTATGGGCAACATATAAATGTAATTTATTTAGGGTTTGGTTATGTGACCTTAAACCCTGTACATAGGCCTGGCCTGCGTATTGCGTATGCGAATAGGGTATCAGGTTCCTAATCGGATTACCCTAAGATGTGGGGAATGAAGCCTTTAGCCTTATTTGATATAGTTTTCTGCTTATTGAATACAGCAGGATCATTTGGCAGCGAATCCAAAGGATAAAGCGGTTGTTGAGTAACTGTGCTAACTTTGTAACAAGGTAAGTGTTTATATCAATTTCTTTAGAGGCACCTGGCCTCGTGGATTTTCTACCACGTGTTCCTTACGTGTGTAGCTGCCGATAGGCGTACTCATTATGCCTTAGTTTTGGATTTATATTTTATATTATATGTTATGTCCTGTTATTGGAATTGCATTGAGAATCTGAGTATTGTACTTTGGCTTTGAGTTGGCATCTACTTCCTGGCTGTCGATGAGAGTCCCGCGCCGGTGAAGGGTTATTATTGCATCACATTGCATTCATATGCATCACATTGCATATCACACTGAGTGCAGGAGTATTCCGCCTCAGCTTTACATTTTATCGGGTGCAGGAGTATTCCGCCCCAGGAGAGTGCAGGAGTATTCCGCCTCCGGTTTATATTATATCGGGTGCAGAAGTATTCCGCCCCAGGAGCAGGAGTATTCCGCTCCAGTTGGTTAGCATATTGGATTCCCCTCAAATGCAGGAGTATTCCGCTTCGGGATGGGATTACGGGCACATGTGACCCTTTGCATTATATTTCATTTCATCTCAATTCATACCATTGTGTAGACTTGCGGTACATGACTACTGTTCTGCTTATATGTGCATTGCTTATTTGTTGATATGCTTTTTGCTCGCATCCTTGGTTGAGTTTATAAGTTTCATACGTGTTTCTGGTTATTATCTGGCTCTGCCTTTTTATAATTTAAATAAGAGGAATTTGGTTTATCGGTTTCTTTTCTCCCTGGCTAGCTATCCTATTCTTTGAGGTGGCTAGTCTACCCCACTTATTGAGTCCTTTTGACTCACCCCTATTTTTTGTTTGTTTTTGTCTATCTATTTCATTTCGGAAGGTTCGCTCCAGGATTGAGTTCACCATGTATTGAAGGAGCGAAGACGACTTCAGATGTCAGGGTGAGCCAGCTTTTATTCCGGATGGCCACCAATTTATTGTTTATTATTTCAGTTGCAGTTTGCTCCCTTCAGGAGATATCTGTCTTCTTTTGTACTCTTAGATGTCCAGTCTGGATAGCCCTAAACCTAGTATGTTGGGTATTTAGCTGTAATTTCTTTTGTACAGTTTAGAGGTATCAGTATGTTTGTGTTTTTTTTAGTCTTGTTCTTATTTATGAATTGAATTATATTTATTTTCCTAACTTAATAAGTAAGAGTTCGCCCGACGGGTCTAAGGGAGGATGTTGGGTGCCCGCACGGCCTAGCCGGATTCCGGGTCATGTCATATCTGATGGTGACGAATTAAGATCCCATTATCCTACCAACATTGAGTTTTGAGGAGAGAGGTAAACTGAATTGACATAATAACAGAAGGTGGCGTAACAAGATGCCAAGCAGACAATACCGACACTCACTGCCAAATCTCTCATATTTAAATCAGATAAACTAGTAGGGTCTCACAAATTCCCTGAATAAATCATACTAGAAGCTCACCCCTCTACCACAATCGATTCTTAATAGAAACAATATCCAAGGAAGCCATGGAAACATGGTAAGATAAACGAAGTTCAGACCGACTGGAAGAATCAAATCTTACTCACATATAATGGAAGAAGAATTACATGGGTGTGCTACATTGGATGCCTCAGCATTCTGCCAGACTAGCAGTTCATAGAACTGCCTCTGCAACTGAGATGAGACACTACCCTAATAATCACCTTCTAAAGAACCACTGCCACCATGCTCTAAACCTCTACTGGATGGTGGCATTTCTCCGGCTGATTGAGACCTAAATGAAATCATCTGCGACTGTGCAAGTGCCTGATGACAAGAGAAAGGACGACTGCCTACTTGCCGGAGTAATGGAGAACTCCACCAAAGATGACAGGCTCGCGACAATGATAACACCTTTTCAGTGAAAATTGAAGCTGGACAGATTGCTGATAGCTAAAAGAGAAAAACTGGGTCTGATATTGACGAGCTACTGGCGCACTCTAAGAATCGCGTGACACAAGCTGAGATAACCTGGAAGGTGACCTCCCAAAACAATCAGAACTCTTATCTCCAAATGAGGTACCATGGTTGCCTACTAGGGCCACAGGATTTTTTTGCTCTTCCGCTCTAACTCTTCCCGCTCTAACTTATGGTATGCCTAATACCTCTGAACAATATCAACAACGACATCAAATGAAGTCCCAACCTCAATTTTTCGAGCCACCTGGGATATCAAGGAAGCAGAAAGGTCATCAATAAATCTTTGAATCTCTCGAAAGGCTCATTGACTAGTTCTAATGCATATTAAGCCATTCTATAGAATTCAATCTCATATTCTGAAACACTAACAGGCTACCCTGTCCAATCCACTCAAACTGACAACACTTTTCATCTCGCTCGCTACTCGAAAGGAACTTTTCCACGAATCTAAAAGAAAATTCAAACCAAGTTAGCTAATAAGAGAGCGGCCCACCAATTCAAGGTTTGACCCCTGAAACTGGAAAGCAGAATAATCAACAACATACCGCTCGATATAATTAAGAGCCTGAAGGATACGCTGACATAATTGTATTTTAAAAATTTACACAGGGATTATCTGATGCATGGCTTAAGAATATCGGAAGGTTCAATTGGGTAAACTAATGCAGCCTTTTCAGATACTCAGACCGAGCCATTACTCAGGCTAGCTAACCAGCTGGAATAACTAGAGGCACAACACATGTTGTTTCCGGAACATAATTTACTGCGGCAATATTAAAAACTTGAATAGGAGCTCCCGGAGACCGAACGTCTACATCTGCGGCAACTTGATTAGCTGCCTCACGAATAATAGCTTCTTTCTGTATCTGCATCGCCAAGATTCTCGTAAAAGCATCGTAGAGAGCCAAGGGAACTACAAGGCCCTGCTCCCTTGCTCATCGGGAGCTCATACAGCTGGGACCTCCGTAACTAGATCGTCAGCACGATCAAAAACTCTCGGAGCTTCGTCAGTGCTAGCCCCAGGCTAGACTGCTTCGTCTTGAACTCATAACGTTTGCTGATTTGTTGCACGATGGTTCACGATTACCACGAAGGAATTAACGAAAATACTTTTGCATCCTAGACCGACGCACGATCAGAAGAGAAGAAAGTAAAACTTCCTAAATTCCATCATAGCCCCTCGTAGATAAGTACGGACGTCTACGTACCCATCAGTGAGACTCTACTAGACATTGTCTTAGTCTGGATAGACTCTAAATCGGGCTCTGATACCAACTGACATGACCCGGAATCCGGCTAGGCCGTGCGGGCACCCGACATCCTCCCCTAGACCCGTCGAGTGAACCCTTACCAATTAAATTAGGAAAATAAATATAATTCAATTCATAAATAGGAACAATACTTAGAAAAAGCACAGATATACTGATACCTCTAAGCTGTACAAAAGAATTTACACCTGAGTACCCAACATACTAGGTTTAGGGGTATCCAGAGTAGACATCTAAAAGTAGGAAAGAAGACAGATACCTCCTGAAGGGAGCAAAATGCAACTGAGATAATAAACAATAAACTGGTGGCCATCCGGAATAAAAGCTGGCCCACCCTGACAGCTGAAGTCGTCTTCGCTCCTTCACAACGTGGCGAACTCAATCCTGGAGCGAACCTGCCGAAACGAAATAGATAGACAAGAAACAAACAACAAACAAGGGTGAGGCAAAAGGACTCAATAAGTGGGGCAGACTAGCCACCTCAAAGAATAGGATAGCTAGCCAGGGAGAAGAAACAAATAAACCAAATTCCTCTTATTTAAATTATAAAAAGGCAGAGCCAGATAATAACCGGTAACACGTATGGAACCATAAACTCAACCAGGAATGCGAGCCAGAAACATATCAACAAATAAGCAATGCACGTATAAGCAGAACAGTAGCTATGCACCACAAGTCTACACAATGATATAAAATGAAATGAGATGAGATGAAATGAAGTATGATGCAAAGGGTCACATGTGCCAAATGAATGGAGCGGAATCCTCCTGCTCCGAGGGCGGAATCCTCCTACCCTCAATATGATGCAATGGAGCGGAATCCTCCTGCTCCGAGGGCGGAATCCTCCTACCCTCAATATGATGCAATGGAGCGGAATCCTCCTGCTCCGAGGGCAGAATCCTCCTACTCTCAATATGATGAAATGGAGCGGAATCCTCCTGCTCCGAGGGCGGAATCCTTCTACCCTCAATATGACGCAATGGAGCGGAATCCTCCTGCTCCAAGGGCGGAATCCTTCTACCCTCAATATGATGCAACACCGGTGCGGGACACTCATTGACTGCCGGGAAGTATATGTCAACTCACAGCCAGAGTATAATGTTCAGATCCTCCATGCAATACCAACACAGGACATAACATATAATATACCATGTAAATCCAAAGCTAAAGCGTAATGAGTATGCCTATCGGCAGCTACGCACGTAAGGAACACGTGGTAGAAAATCCATGAGGCCAGATGCCTCCAAAGAAATGGACATAAACACTTACCTCTTCCAAAAGTTAGCACTGCTAATTAACAACTGCTTTATCCTTTGGTTTCATTGCCAAACGATCCCACTCTATTAAATAAGCAGAAAAATATATCAAATTAGCCTAAAGGCTTCATTCCTCACATCTTAAGGCAATCCGGTTAGGAACCTGATACCCTATTCGCATACGCAATACGCAGGCCAAGCCTATGTACAGGGTTTAAGGTCACTTAACCAAACCCTAAATAAATTATATTTATATGTTGCTCATAACTCACTGAGTACGAATATATAATCAATTCCATTACCGGGGTCCAATTGACCCTTTAAACTATTAATTGAACTTATTAAAATGATGTCTAATATCCCAATTTTTACCATTAAAATATATTCAAACACACGTAATAAACTCAAATAATACATTAAGATCATTACCTGAATGTTTCAGGGTGAAAATACTATTTTTCTCCGGCTCTTTTTGGATTTTCTGGCATTTTCTCTCGTTGCTTCTCAGCTTTCCGCTTTCGTTTTGTTTCTGTTGCTCTCTCTCATTTCCCATTGTCTATTATTGTATGACTTTATATATAAGTGGATACCCACCGCCTCTTTCTCTTTCTTTCTTTCATTTTTTCATTTTCTCTTTTCTTTTGTCTTTTCCTTTTTTTTATTTTATTTTCTTTATTTTATAATTTCTTTTCTTTTCGAAAATTAAAACGGTACCCTATGATATTTGAAATAATTCCAACTTTTGCATACAAGTTACACAAAATATATGTAACACACTTGCTAAGGCGGATCTCAAATCGGACTCCCGAAACTCATTATGCGAATTTAAATGGAAAAAGGTCAAATTATTTAGCTTTCGGTATTTTAGCGGAAATTAGCCGAACAACATCGAAATTCACTTTTGAAAGTTCAGAAATGTCACAAATAATCATACGAACCTAACGGCACTTTTGGATTTCGAATCGGAGCACATTCGCAAAAACCGAGCTCGAAAATCTCTTTTTAATATTTATCGTCAATAAAAACTGAAACCTTCTTCCGATGCCTACCAAACGTGGTCTAATTTAGTTCAAATTTTACAGACAGGTCCTAATAGACCTTATGAATATTTTAAAATTATCGGGACACCCATGGGAGTCCTAACTTTCGAAACGACTGAATTATACAACAATCCTCAAGAAGACAAACCATGCTTCTTGCAAATTGAATTATCAAATGATGCAATCTAAATTATGGAAGCAAGAACAATGATAAAAGCAAGACACTAATTGAAAATTCAACAAAGGATTTAGTAGGAACTAGTCTACTCACCCCTTTGTTAGGATTCAAAGAGTACCTAGACTAAACGAACTATCCTTAAGACGGACCTGTGACTTGATAACAATTCGATCTAAGAGAAAAACGTTCAAATCTGACTTCACTCAAGAAGGAACGGTTTTCCAAGTGTTTGTAGGAAAAGCTCAAAAGCTGTGTTTTACGTAATGTCTAGGAACTAAGGAAATAAGACTAAGTGTTAGGCTTTTATATGAAAGCCCTACACGCCTCAAATGTCAAAGAACAGCCACGAAAAAGGCTAAATTTAAATGACCACGCAGGGCCCAATAAGTGCCATTCACCTAACTATGATCGTCTATGCAAAGTATCAAATAGGAGCTCGTTGAGAAGCTGCTCGAGTATCCTAAGTTGATGCCCGTTTTTGAAGCTCCCAACGCCCCAAGTATGAAGCTGCTCGTTGAGTAGTTCTGCTCGCTGAGTAGCTCTGTTCGATGAGTAGCTCTGCTCGTTGAGTAGCTCGCCGAGCTCTCTAAGTTTCGGCCTCAACTAGCTCCAAGCGTCCCTCCTTCCCCAATGCTAATCAACGCCTCTCTTGTCACCTCCAACATGCTGCCCGCTTCTTCCATCATCGCACAATCATAGCTCTTCATCACCATCAAGTGGACATCATGAAGCTCCTTAGCTTGACTCCTCTTAAATGGTCTCGAAGGCACGAACATAGCTTGATCAGGCTGGACTGCATCATTCTCCCTTTCTTGGGAAGATTTCGTCCTCAAAATCAAGCCATCATCATCGCTCAAAGCGGCACAACCTGCAACATAAGGAGTTAAGTCAGAAACATTGAAAGTTATAGAGACATTATACTCACCTGGCAGGTCTATAACATAGGCGTTATTATTGATCTTCTGAAGGACTTGGAATGGACCATCTCCTCTCGGGGCTAGCTTCCCCTTCTTTTGGCTCGGGAACCTCTCCTTTCGAAAGTGCACCCAAACCCAATCACCCTTCTTCAAATCCAGCTTTTTCCTCCCCATATTCTTCTTGCTCGCCACCTTCTCATAAGCTTCCTCCAAGTTTTTCCTTACCTTAGCATGCAACTCAAGCAATGCGGCTGCCCAGATTTCACCATCAAACTAATAGCTGCATCTCTAGGCAAATGAGTAAGATCAAGTGGAATCAAGGGGTTAAAGCCATAAACACATTCAAATGGAGTCATGCTAGTCATCCTATGCACAATTCTATTATAAGCAAACTCCATAATAGGCAACCTATAAGCCCACGTTCCCGCCTTGCCTTTGGTCATAGCCCTAAGAAGAGCTCCCAAGGTTCAGTTAACAACCTCAGTCTGACCATCAGTCTGTGGGTGATGAGATGTGATGCGGGGCAATGGAGCCAAGACACTTTCCGACATGTGCCAAGCTTGGAAGATGCAAAGGACTTGAAGTCAAGGGCTTTGGAAGTGTTCCGGATGGTTTCGGCATTAGGCCCCACGCCTAAGGAGGAGAAGGGAAGCCCAGCACAATCAGGCACCCCGCCTAGAAAGCTCACTGCCTAAGAGTGCAATTGTGCACAGGCGGGCCGCCCACCTAGGCGCCCCTACCCAGGCGCCCACCTGCCCAGGCACCCCGCCTGACCCAGGCACCCCTCCCAGCTCCAGGCGCCCAGCTTCAGCACAAACCAGGTGCCCCTCCCAGCTGCTGAACTTGTGTTTCTTTTACTGTTTTGCCCTACGTGGCTTATTTGATGAACCTTATTAGTAAGGGTATTTAAGTCATTGTGTAAGCTTGGGAAACACTATAAATAGCCAAGCCTAGCTTATTTTACACTTAGTTTATGTTGAATGATGAATTGAATATTGTAAAGAGGGATCTCTTTGGGTTTATGACAACCAACCTAAGTTTGGGACTTGTTACTTCTAGTGGATTCTAGTTGCCTAACAACCCCGCCCCGATCATTCTACTTGCGAGTTCTAGTTGACTCGAGGGTAGTTGCATAGCGTAGGTGATCCTTGACATCCACCCGGGGTGTATCGGAACTAGTTCTCCGGTGCTACTTGGGTCTTTGTTCGAGCCTCGTCTCGTTTCTATCTTGTTTTGTCTTTTTTCGCATTTTTCCCTGCATCATTTGGTATCAGAGCAAGGCTCGGGTTTTGTTCTTACAAACCCCCGACCCTTGATTCTTCGTGCCTACGTTAGTTTCTTTAGTTTTCTTGTGTTTGAAGTTATTAGAAAGAAGAAAATTACAAAAAAAATTGAAAAATTGAAAATACAAAAATTTGGTGTAACTTGTTGGTTTGTTGGATTCATGATATGGGTGTTATAGATTCTTGATCCTTGTTGAAACCCCGTTGTTTGGGTACCAAAAACACTTGGTTTGGATTGGATTTGTGAAATTGAAAAAGTTGAAACCCCAAAATTTCCTTAAACCCTTGATAAACCTTGTTCTTGATGATTTTGGCTTGATTCTTGGGTTGAATGGGTGTTTGATTGAGAACTTGATATTGGGGATTGATCTTCATTGAAAAACAAGCGAATCGGTACCAATTTTGTGGAATTTGAACATGTATAACACCAAATTTGATGAATCACAATCCTTGTTGAACCCCTTTGATAAACCCTTGTGTTCTTGAGTTCTTGGCTTTGAATCTTGAATTGATTGATTTTTTGGTTATAGATTTGATTGGGGTTTGTTAAGGAAGATCAAAGACAACTTTGGGTATCATTGGATTGTGAAAACAAGTTGAAAACATCGGATTTGTGGATTGGAAATCGAATTGGAACAAGTTTGGAACGGGTTGGAAACTGCTCCAGGCTAGGCGCCCCGCCTGACTTGGCTACTGCCTAAGACCTCAGGCGCCCCGCCTAGGTCCCAGGCGCCCCGCCTGATTGCCTGCACAATTTTTGGGTGCCCCTCCTGCTTTTAGGCGCCCCTCCTGAGTGCTGAAGGTGTTGATTTGGGTAGTTTCTTCTAGGATTCCTTGTTTCATTGTTTACCTAACCTCTAATTAGTGTTTATTCAAGTAACCTTCCTACTTGATCTACACTAGTTCATTAAGCTTTTAGGTGATTCGTGCCATAGTTGGAGACTAGAATTCAAAGAAGACTCGTAGCTTCTTTGGTTCAAGTCCTCACTTCAAAGTGCTTAGCGTTCATTGAGTCATATCAACTCCACTCACCCTGGAGTACAATTGGCTTGTGAATAGTTGGTTGAGTTGAGGATTGTTGGTCAACTACATGAAGCTTTTGGTAATCAAGTCCGAGTGAAATATCCACCACTACTAAACGAGTGAACCGAGTGAAACACTTGTGAGGGAGTGAGTGAGGTTATTTTACTAACGTTTTTTGCTTTTGTAGGTACAATGGCGAATGATGCAGATAATCCTATAAAGGACTTCATGGCTACCATCATGGCCAAGTTGGAGGACATATCTTTGAGGCTTGAGACCGTCGAGAGGAATCAAGTTGAGACCAGTGAGAGGAGGACCCCAAGTGTCCAAATTGAATCCGCAGAAGGCACAAGTCATAACACTCCTATGACTCCCGGACACTTTGTTGAGCTAACCAAGAAGTATGAACAAAGCAAAGTTGAAGCTCTATAAGAGCGTGGGTTGGGCAATCCCCGACAAGAGGGCAATCCCCTCAACTTGGGCAATCCCCAAGGAAATGCTCCACTTCAAAGACCCGTTAGATTTGTTCCACCACTTGAGCAAGTTGTTGAGGCTCAAGAAGAGGAGGAGGCCGAGTATGGTGATGAAGCCTATGGGTATGATGCTCCTTATTAACCTAGGAGGCCAATGAATTGGGGTCGAAATGTGGATAGGGGTAGAGGCCGAGGTCGAGGGCCACCCATGAGATTTGATGGAAGGAATACTAGGAGAGAATATGTTGCTCATGATGACCATTATGGAGGCCAACCGGAGCCTAACTATGGGGCACGTGACAACAACAACAACCTTAATAGTGTCAAGCTCAATCTTCCATCCTTTAAGGGAACTTGTGATCCGGAGGCATACATGGAATGGGTACTACTCATGGAGAGGGTGTTTGACACAAATGAGATGACCGATGAGAAGAAAGGTACTTATGCTATTTCATCTTTTGAGTCTTATGCTTCTACTTGGTGGGAGTCCATAAAGAGGACAAGGAGAAGAGCGGGTGTGCATGTGAACGTGACTTGGAATGAATTGAAGGACCTCATGAATACCAAGTATGTGACTCCTAGATATCGACAAGAGCAACTCAAGAAGCTCTATGATCTAAAACAAGCTGTCAAGA
Organism: Petunia x hybrida; assembly: GCA_037355625.1. Taxonomy (NCBI): domain Eukaryota; kingdom Viridiplantae; phylum Streptophyta; class Magnoliopsida; order Solanales; family Solanaceae; genus Petunia; species Petunia x hybrida. Next base: position 914,160 of record JBBBVM010000657.1, on the reverse strand, counting down.
CGGTTCATGAGTACTATGATGAGTTTGAGAAGATCCGGATGGCATTAGATATGGAGACCGAGGATGAAGAGCAAGCCATGATCCGTTTCAAAAATGGCTTGAGCTATGGTATAGCTTCACAATTGAGATTGCATTCTTATATTTCACTCCAAGATCTATTGGAAGCCGCTATTGAAACCGAGCAATGGCTTAAGGGAGAAAAGTCCAACCGTTACAAGAGTAGCACTCCTACTCCCGTGGACCAACCAAAAGAATGGAAGACTCCAAATGCAAACTTTCCAAGTGCAAGTACTAGCAAAGAAGTGAAGAAGCCATATGAGAAGTCTACACCACACTTGGAAGGTACTTCTAAAACTCGCTTGAGTAATCCTACTTCTACTTCTACTCAATGTTATAAGTGTAAAGGGTATGGACATATTGCTAAAGATTGTCCTACAAAAAGAACCATGGTTGTAGTTGGTAACTTGGTGTATGAGCAAGAAAGTGAGCCCGAGGGTGAAAAGTAGAGTGTGATGAGGAGGTTGATGTGGGGGAGGAAGCAATGGAGGATGATGGTCCCCATGCCTTCCTTGTTGTGAGGAGGAGTTTAGGTACCATGTTTTTAGAGGATGGTGAGACCTTGCAAAGGGAGAATCTCTTCTATGCTAGGTGTCGAGTCATGGGTATCGTTTGTTCCATGATTGTTGACTCGGGAAGTTGTGCCAACATAGTGAGCCAAACATTGATTTCCCAATTGAAGATACCCACCATAAAACACCCTAACCCATATCGATTACAATGGCTAAGTGAGTGTGGGGAATTGAAGGTCGTGAAGCAAGCATTGATTGAGCTTAGCATTGGGAACTATAAAGACAAAATCGTGTTTGATGTTGTCCCGATGCAAGCATGCCATCTATTATTTGGGAGACCATGGCAACATGATAGATGTGTAGTGCATGATAGCCGGACCAACTCCTACACGGTTAAGCAAGATGGGAGAAAGTATGTGCTTAGACCTTTGACTCCAAGGCATGTAAGAGAAGACTACAAGCGAATGAAGAAGTTGAGGGAGGCGGCTAAAGCAAGGTCACCCATTGTACTTGAACCCGAGGCAAGCAATCTTATTGCCTTGCCAATGCATGATGAAAATGAGAGTCACTCCACTTCAAATGAGAGAGAAAAGATAAAGAGAAGTGAGGGAGTGACCGGTGATAATCCAAGAGAGGAAAAAGGAGAGGATTTGAGGAGTGATGTGAGTGGATTGTCACCACAAACTACACTTGACCATGAGGTAAAATTGAGAGAGAAGAGAGGTGAGGAAAGAAAAATTGAGAGTGAGAGCACCCATTGTTCTAACAATTCTTCATCTTCTACTTTTTCTTGTGAAAGTTCTTGTGTAGGTACATTTGAAGACAAGCCATTGGAGCGTCAACCATGTGCTTGGAAGGAAAGACAAGAGGAGGAAAGTTCTCAATATGAGCTTCATGAAGAAGGAGTCCCACTTCAAGCCTTGTGAGTGATCCAGAAAGTACTACAAATGTAAGTGTTGCTCCACATTTTCATGAGCCTACTAGCTATTTGTCTTGTGAGGACTCAACACTAGTTGTTGCTTGTGATTCAACTAGTGAATACGTCACTAGTGAAGAGTCTAAAAGTCAACTTTTGTGTGCTTGTGTAGCATTAGTTGAGAGCCTTGCTAAGCCACATCATGATGTGAGCTCATTGTTCAAAGAACCTCTCACTAGTGTAGATTTGATGGTTGACAGTGATTGTGACCTTCGCTATGACACCCCACCAATCTTTGACGAAGGGAAGGATGAGATAGTTGATCATACCCTTATTGATATGCTTTTATTTGGTGGACCTATGTGCCGTAGTGAGGATAATTGTGACTTTGAGGAGCCTTTTGCATGTGAGATGGATCGATTTGCTTTCGATGACTCCTCGAGTGTGGGTAAAGAACCTAGTCTTGATACCATGCTTTTGTGTGACCGCATTTGAGGTTCATGCTTTTACATTTCCATTGTTTGAAGATAATCTTATTTGTGGTAGCAATTTGCATCGGACTAGTGTTGGTAGTAAGATGGAACCTCCATGGTGTGAGGGATTTGACTCCTTAGGCAACCCATTGTGTGAAAACTTGATCGAGGTAAATGACTCTTTGAGTGACCCTACTATTGCCTGTTGGGGTTATGATGAAGAAGAGGTCATTATTGATACCTTCCTTGAGAGCTTGTCTTTTGAGAGGGGTAGCCTAAGTGATGTAATTGGATGTGAAGAGGAATCCCTTGGTGTGAGTAAATATGCTCTAAAGAAGGGGAGTGGAGTACTTGATACCCCTTGGAGGTTGAGTTATTTGATTCACTCCACTCCGCTTGTAAATCACACCTTGGGAATTGATTGGTGTGTTGATCTTAAGCTTAAGGTTCAAGGGGATTTTGATAGCTTGATCTTGCATTTTCCATATCCCCATGGCCTATTTGATCACTATTGTGTTGAGTGCATGATGATCTTTAACCAAGTACTTATTGTTCTCTTTGGAGACTTGATATTTGTGCTTATCATTGATGCTTGGTTATATCACAAGAGTGTGTTTTCCACACTTCTTGCACTAACCTACTTTCAAAGTAGGAAATCTTGTGTTTGCTTGTCGTTGCTTGTAGGTTCTAAGCTCCATGTTAAGGCAAGGGAGATCTTGGAAGAAACCTATGTCAAAGTGACGATCAAGGGATACAAAGGAGGAGAGCATTGGGCACCCCGAAGAGATGATGCCATGGTCGTGCATGCATTGATTTCGAGGACGAAATCTCTTAAGAAGGGGAGGATGATGCGGGGCAATCGAGCCAAGACACTTTCCGACATGTGCCAAGCTTGGAAGATGCAAAGGACTTGAAGTCAAGGGCTTTGGAAGTGTTCCGGATAGTTTCGGCATTAGGCCCCACGCCTAAGGAGGAGAAGGGAAGCCCAGCACAACCAGGCGCCCCGCCTAGAAAGCTCACTGCCTAAGAGTGCAATTGTGCACAGGCGGGCCGCCCACCTAGGCGCCCCTACCCAAGCGCCCGCCTGCCCAGGTGCCCCGCCTGATCCAGGCGCCCCTCCCAGCTCCAGGCGCCCAGCTTCAGCACAAACCAGGCGCCCCTCCCAGCCCCAGGCGCCCCTCCCAGCTGCTGAACTTGTGTTTCTTTTACTGTTTTGCCCTACGTGGCTTATTTGATGAACCTTATTAGTAAGGGTATTTAAGTCATTGTGTAAGCTTGGAAAACACTACAAATAGCCAAGCCTAGCTTATTTTACACTTAGTTTATGTTGAATGATGAATTGAATATTGTAAAGATGGATCTCTTTGGGTTTATGAAAACCAACCTAAGTTTGGGACTTGTTACTTCTAGTGGATTCTAGTTGCCTAACAACCCCGCCCCGATCATTCTACTTGCGAGTTCTAGTTGACTCGAGGTAGTTGCATAGCGTAGGTGATCCTTGACATCCACCCGGGGCGTATCGGAACTAGTTCTCCGGTGCTACTTAGGTCTTTGTTCGAGCCTCGTCTCGTTTCTATCTTGTTTTGTCTTTTTCCGCGTTTTTCCCTGCAACAAGATGTAGAAAACAACAATTTGGTGCCAAGAGCACCCCACAAACACTTCCAAAAGTGACTCAAAAATTTCGAATTCCTATCACTAACAATAGTACGAGGTACACCATGCAGCTTTAACATATTAGCAATAAACAAGGAAGCAACATGTCGTGCATCATAACACTTTTTACAAGGAATGAAATGAGCCATCTTAGAGAACCTATCAACAACTACATAGATACTATCATGACCACCCCTAGAACGAGGCAGCCCCATCACAAAGTCCATAAAGATGTCTACCCACGGGCTAGTAGGGACGGGCAGAAGAGTGTACAAACCATGATTACTAGACCTAGACTTAGCCCGTTTGCAGTCTAAACAAGCACCACAAACACGCTCAACATCACGCCTCATCTTAGGCCAATGAAACTGCTCCCCAAGTATAGCCAAGGTCTTATTTACCCCAAAGTGAGCCATCAAACCCCCACAATGTGCCTCACGCACCAGCAGCTCACACCATGAAGACTCGGGTATACATACTCTCCCCTTCTTAAAAAGGTACCCATTATGCCATTGATATTTCTCTACTCGCTGTCCACGAGCTATGGCATCACATACACTCTTAAGCTTAGGGTCATGCATGTACATAGACTTAATACTCTCAAAACCCATCAGCCTAGATGCTAAAGTGGTAGCCATAGTAAATTTTTGAGAAGTGCATCAGCCACTACATTCTCCTTTCCCTTTTTGTAATGAATTACGTAAGGGAAACTCTCAATGAACTCAACCCATTGGGCATGCCTCTTATTTAGCTTCTCTTGGCCCTTAAGATGTTTGAGCGACTCATGATCACTCCTAATAACAAACTCCCTAGGCCATAAATAGTGCTGTCAATGAGCTAGAGCTCTCACGAGGGCATACAACTCCTTGTCATACGTGGAGTAATTCAACGCAGCCCCCTTCAACTTCTCACTAAAATAAGCAATAGGCTTCCCATCTTGCATTAGGACGCCACCTATCCCAACCCCTGAGGCATCACACTCAATCTCAAATGCCTTGCTAAAGTCAGGCAATTGCAACAATGGAGCAGAACTAAGCCTATTCTCCAACTCTTGGAAAGCCTTCTCTTGAGGCTCCCCCCACATAAATGGTGGATCTTTCTTTACTAACTCAGTGAGTGGTGCTGCTGTGGTGCTAAACTCTCTCACAAAACGCCTATATAAACTAGCTAAGCCATGGAAACTCCTAACATGCTAAACAGTAGTCGGAGTAGGCCAATCTTTAATAGCCTCAACTTTAGACTCATCTACCTCAACACCATTAGCACTAACTACAAATCCCAGAAAAACAACCCTCTCCACACAAAAGGCACACTTCTTATAATTAGCATAGAGCTTTTCAGCCCTCAACACATTAAGTACTTGCCTTAAGTGATCAACATGGTCATCTACACTTTTGCTATAAATCAGAATATCATCAAAGTAAACGACCACAAACTTATTAATGAACGGCTTAAGTACATGGTTCATTAGTCTCATAAACGTACTAGGTGCATTGGAGAGGCCGAAGGGCATCACCAACCATTCATATAGACCAAACTTGTTCTTGAACGCAGTTTTCCACTCATCACCCGGTTTCATACGGATTTGGTGGTAGCCGGACCTAAGATCAATTTTAGAGAATACACTTGAACCACTTAACTCATCTAGCATGTCATCTAATCTAGGGATGGGATGACGATACTTTACCGTTATTTTGTTGACCGCCTGGCAATCAACGCACATCCTCCAAGTGCCGTCTTTCTTTGGAACAAGGATCACGGGCACGGCACAGGGACTCAAACTTTCACGAACCAGCCCCTTAATTAGCAGGTCATCCACTTGACGCTGCAGCTCCTTGGTATCGTCCGGGTTACTCCGCTAAGCTGGTTTATTAGGAATTTGTGACCCCGGGAAGAAGTCGATTTGGTGTTCTATCCCCCTTAATGGAGGCAGCCCACTCGGCATCTCCTCGGGAAACATGTCCACATATTCCTGCAAGACATCATCAACAACACTAGGCAAGGGGTGAATATTAGTAGAAACATCATCATTAGAACTCAAATAAACACCCTTATGTACAAGGCAAATTAACAATTTAGAACTATCATTACCTCGTAAATACTCACCTGGCTGCATCATAGCACACACATTACCTCATAGGGCTGGTGAATTAGCATGGTCCACGGCCTTGGGCTTAGTTTCCATGGGCTGCTTTGCCTTAGCCGCTTCCTTGAGCTCCTTCATCCTCCTATAATCCTCACTAACCTGCTTGGGTGATAAAGGCTTGAGTGTGAAACTCTTGCCCTCCAACTTAACCGTATAGGTATTGGCCTTGCCATCATGAATCACCCCTTGATCATATTGCCAAGGCCTGCCCAACAACAAATGGCAAGCCTGCATGGGTACTACATCAAACATGAGCTCATCATTATAAGCGCCCACCTTAAATCTAATGAGCACTTGCTTCACTACCTTCAACTCACCACACTCATTCAACCAATGCAGCCTATAGGGATGGGGATGTTTCAATGTGGGCAGTCCTAGTTGTGACACCAACGATTGGCTCACTACATTGGAACAACTACCCGAATCAACAATCAAAGAGTACATTTTTCCCCGCACTCTACATCTAGCATGAAATAAATTCTCTCGCTGCACATTCTCTTCCTCCTCAATGGTCATAGCACTCAAATTCATACGCACTGCTAGAAACATGTTCACATCCTCATCCTCCGCTACCTCTTCCTCACACTCAACTAAATCAACCCCCTCATCTCCCTCAATCTCTTCGTCACTCTCCATCTCTCGGACAGTACCATCATCAAGAATAAGCATGGTTTTTCGCGTAGGACAATCCTTCGCAAAATGCCCATAGCCTTGACATTTATGACATTTAAAAGAGGAAGCACTAGGAGTATTAAGCTGAGTTTTAGAAGTACCTCCCGACCCCTTAGGATCACCTTTTGGCGTCACTTTGTCCGCTGGTTTTTTCACATCACGGCCCACACTTGCTACCCCGGGTACTTGGTGTCCTCCACTCCTTGTTTCGGCTCAGAGGAGTAGTAGGAGTAGAACTACCTCTATAGCGGGATGCCTTCTCCTCTTTAATCATCTTCTTGGCTTCAATGGCAGGTAGCAATGCATCATAAAGAGTCAAAAAAGTGTGTAGCCTCAACTGATTAGATATGTCACGATTCAGCCCATTCTTGAACCGTATGATAGCCTCGTCCTCTTCTTCTTCTTCTATGTCAAGTGATAGCCGAATCTTCTCAAATTCATCATGATATTCTTCAACAAATTTCAGCCCTTGTTTCAAGTCATATAACCTCCAAAGTTGCTCTTGTTTGTGCTTTAGATTGACATACTTCCGGGACATTACTTATTTCAATTCTCTCCAAGTTATGCGCACGGGCTGATTGTGTCTTGTTCTAGATCATTTCTCGGCCTCCCACCAAGTAGAAGCATAGGACTCAAAGGCTGCAATGTCATAGGTAGCTTTCTTCTCCTCAGTCATGTCATTAATCACAAAAATTCTCTCAACTTGACGCCTCAACTCTAAGAACTTGTCAGGATAACTAGTCCCCTTGAATCCGGGAACGGTAACCTTGACACTATTTAGCCCACTCTCACGAGCACCACGGGCTGGTTCATTATACCCCTCATAATATTCAGCATATTCATCAAATTCAGGCTCCAAATTCCTTCCACCATAGCCCCCAAAGCCCCCTCGAGGACCACGGCCAAACCCACGACGCCTCATATTTCCACGGCCCCCATAGGCTTGTCTTACCCTCAGGTTTTTCTGCCCCAATTCATCATCATCATACTCCTCAAGCTCGGGTTGATCATCATCATGGGCTGCTCTTACTTCGCCCCCCCCCCTCCCCGGGTACTATGTTTCTCCGGGCTGGCATCAATAGTGGTATATTGCCCTGGGGAATGCCCAAGGTTCTCAAATTACGAGCATCACTTTCTCTCAACTCTTGTTGACAAGCTACTTCAGCAAATTGTTCAGGCTTCACAGTCGAACCATCACTAGTTCCTTCCCCGGCATTGTTTTGAGCACTAGCTGATTTTTCAAGGTTTTCAACTCGTGTTCTAATGGCATCAATGGAACGTATCAAATCAGTCCTCATTGCTTTCATTTCAGCAAAAAGATTAGTCATGTACCTGCACAAAATCAAAGACTATAGAACGTGTTAAGGTTAGTAAAATACCTCACCCGCTCCCTTACTTTTGAATTACACTCGGCTTCACTCAAATTTTAAGGTAGGATCTCACAACTCGCTCCAATTGGCTTCCTCAGAATTGATCAAGTTTCTCAATGACCTTTAAGTCCACAAGTTCACAAGTTCTCTTCGGGTAGAGTGAATTGATGTGACTCTATAGGTGGATAGCTTTTAAAGTGAGCACGGGAAGCCAAAGAATCAACTACGAAAGTTGGAAATTCTGAGTTTTAGCACGAAGTCCTACAAGCTCAAAATTAGTAATTAACTTAAGTAGAAGAATTACCTAAGAATTAATAATTAGAAGTGATGTTCACAAAGAAAATAAGGAAATCCTACGAAAATTCTGATTTTCTATCCTTAAATAGGCGCCTAGAACAAGCCCCTTTTGAGTAGGATAAGTTTTCCCTCTTTTCCCTTGCTTTCCAACTCAAATTTGGACAAGTTTTACCATTCCTAATACACTTGATGGCCGAAATTCCCACTCCCTTTACCCTAGGATCAGCCGCCCAAACACTCTCCCAAAGCCAAAGGAAAACTAATTCCCTTACTTGAAAAGTGGGTAAATTTCTCCCCTTTGAATTGGGATTTGTTTCTCTCTTGAATTAGGCTTAGGGTTTCCTCCTTCTTTCCTTTATGTGCAGCCGTTCCAAGCTTCTTAAACAACAAAGAAATTCATCAATCAATCTCACCAATTCAGCGTGCAAAAGCTAGGAATTTCAAGATCAAATCAAGTTGTCTTTCAACCTATTCAAGAATAGCAAGTTGTTGATCAAGAACTACCAACTTCTAGCCAAGAATCATGTTTCAAAGGCTCATGGGAGATCAAGAACACGCTGCGCTTCTGTTTGTTTCAAGAACTCAACTTCATTTCAGGAATTCAACAAGATTGCTTCAAGAATCTTATTACACGTTTATTCTTTCACTTGTTTCCAATGTGTTCTAGTACTTTTGTAAAGAAATCTCAAGAACTCAATCAAGAACGTCCTAAATTATTCAAGAACAATTCAAGAACTCAAGAATATTAGTTCTACAAGTCCAAAAACGCAGCATCTATTCAAGATTCCAAGAAACAAGGCCAAATTCTTCAAGAAACAAACCAAGATTCAACTAAAACGTCAAGATTTCAAACCCTAAGTATGCAATATCATAAATCAACAACTAAACACGTCTGTTATTTTGTTCTTTTCACGTTTTTCTTCTTTTTTTTTTCTTTTTTTTTAACAAAACGAAAATTTCATGGAAACCTAAACTAAGAACCTAAAACTAGGGCACGAAGAATAGGATTGGGGTTGTAGAAACAAACCCTTTCCAAGCTCTGATACCAACTGATGCGATCTAAATTATGGAAGCAAGAACATTGATAAAAGCAAGACACTAATTGAAAATTCAACAAAGGATTTAGTAGGAACTAGTCTGCTCACCCCTTTGTTAGGATTCAAAGAGCACCTAGACTAAACGAACTATCCTCAAGACGAACCTGTGACTTGATAACAATTCGATCAAAGAGAAAAACGTTCAAATCTGACTTCACTCAAGAAGGAACGGTTTTCCAAGTATTTGTAGGAAAAGCTCAAAAGCTGTGTTTTACGTAATGTCTAGGAACTAAGGAAATAAGACTAAGTGTTAGACTTTAATAGGAAAGCCCTACACGCCTAAAATGTCAAAGAACAGCCATGAAAAAGGCTAAATTTAAACGACCACGCAGGGCCCAATAAGTGCCATTCACCTAACTATGATCGTCTATGCAAAGTATCAAATAGGAGCTCGTTGAGAAGCTGCTCGAGTATCCTAAGTTGCTGCCCGTTTTTGAAGCTCCCAACGCCCCAAGTATGAAGCTGCTCGTTGAGTAGCTCTGCTCGATGATTAGCTCTGCTCGTTGAGTAGCTCGCCGAGCTCTCTAAGTCTCGGCCTCAACTAGCTCCAAGCGTCCCTCCTTCCCTAATGCTAATCAACGCCTCTCTTGTCACCTCCAACATGCTGCCCGCTTCTTCCATCATCGCATAATCATAGCTCTTCATCACCATCAAGTGGACATCATGAAGCTCCTTAGCTTGACTCCTCGTAAATGGTCTTGAAGGCACGAATATAGCTTGATCAGGCTGGACTGCATCATCAAAGAAGAAGTTGTTCAAATGGAATCTACAGATTGACACAAGTTCTTTAACAATCCCATGACAGGGTTTACTCTCGACAGAGTAACAAGCACTCGGCTTATCATTCAATGTAAAAATCTACTAAAAATCCATCCAAATGAACTGAGCTAAATGGTTTATATAGATAGGCCCAAGGGTAAACTAGGAAAATAGTCACAGTCGTCCAATAAAACAATGCCACGTAGGGCCGAAGTAAACAATGTGCTCGGGCGATCGGTACTTTGATGTTCGGTTGCTCAGCCTCGACACAATTTATAACGGACACTCTCCTGCCTCGGGAAAATTGGTAGCCCTTCAGTCACTTTAGTGCTCGGCGTCATGGATTAGTGTTCGGGCACTTCCAGCCTCGGGCTCGAGCTTGTAAATGTAGCTTTCAAGTCTTGAGCTCGGCCACTCACTCACCAAACGGTTGCTTCCTCTCGGCCACGCTAAGTGAATGTGCACATCGTGAATGATTTTGGTTTGGCTTTGTATAACCAGCCTCGATGGCTCGAACACTAGTTCTGGCTTGGTTGATTGATCAGTACGGACACAGACTGCATCATCTTTCCCTTCTTGAGAAGATTTCATCCTCGAAATCGCGCCCTCTTCAATGTCCGGTGCTCGGCCTACATCAACATTGAATGTGTTTGATACATTATACTCACATGGGAGGTCGATCACATAACCATTGTTGTTGTTCTTGCTCAGTACTTGGAACGGACCATCCCCTCTTGGAGCCAACTTCCCTTTCCTTTGGTTCAGGAACCTCTGTTTCTGAAGTGAACCCAAACCCAATCTCCCTTCTTTATTACAATCTCTTTCGCCCCTTGTTCTTCTTCGAGGCCACTTTGGCATACGCTTCCTCAAAATTCTTTTTCACTTTGGCATGTAGCTCGAGCAAAGTAGTGGCTCGGCGTGTACATTCAAAATCAATAATAGCATCTCGAGGCAACAGAGTTAAATCAAGTGGAATCAAAGAGTTAAAACCATACACACACTCAAACAGAGTCATTCCAATCATTCGATGCACAGTACGGTTGTATGCAAATTCCATCACTGGCAGACGGTCTGCCCAGTTTACGACCTTACCTTTGGTTATAGCTTGAGCAGAGCTCCCAAGGTTTGATTGACTACCTCGGTCTGTCCATCAGTCTGAGGATGGTGAGACATCGAGAATAGTAGTCTGGTGCTAAGGGCACCCCATAGACATTTCCAAAAATGACTCAAGAATTTAGAGTCTCGGTCACTCACCATAGTACGAGGCACACCATGCAATTTCAACACATGAGAAATAAATAAAATGGTTGCATGTTGTGCATCATCACATTTCTTGCACGGAATAAAGTGAACCATTTTGGAAAAATGATCGACCATGATAAAGATGCAATCATGACCACCCCTCGACCTCGGTAACACCATCACAAAATCCATGGATATATCAACCCAACGGTAATTAGGCACGGGCAACGGAGTATACAAACCATGAGGGTTGAACCTCGATTTAGTTTTCTTGCAATCTAGACAAGCATTGCAAAGTTTTTCCACATCTCTTCGCATCTTGGGCGAGTAAAACTGCTCGGTTAAGATACCAAGAGTTTTGTCGACACTGAAGTGTCCCATTAAGTCCCCAGAGTGAGCTTCTCGAACCAAAAGCTCTCTCCAAAATAACATGGGCACACAAACTCTCCCATTCTTAAAGAGATAGCCATTGTGCCACTGGTAATTCATTACCCTTCGGCCACTCATACTAGAGTCACAGATACTTTTCATCTTTGGGTCGTGTTCATACATCATCTTGATACTTTCGAACCCCATTAATCTCGAAGTGAGAGTCGTCGCTAAGGCAAAATTCCTCGACAGCGCATCGGCCACAATATTGTCTATACATTTCTTGTAATGAATTACATAGGGAAATCTCTCAATGAACTCTACCCACTTGGCATGCCGCCAGTTCAACTTCTCTTGGCATTGGAGATGTTTTAAATATTCATGATCGCTTTTAATCACAAACTCATGGGGCCATTAGATAATGTTGCCAATGAGGAGTGCTCGAACGAGGGCATACAATTTCTTTTCATACATTGAGTAATTCAAAGTTGCACCCTTAAGCTTTTCGCTGAAGTAAGCGATTGGCTTCGATTCTTGCATAAGCACTCCTCCGATCCTAATCGCGGACGTATCACATTCAACCTTGAACACTTTGCCGAAGTTAGGGAGCTGCAATAACGGGGCAGAACTTAGCCTCCGTTTCAACTCTTGGAAGACCCTCTCTTGGGAATCTCCTCACTCAAATGGATGGTCTTTTTTTACCAGCTCAGTTAAGGGAGCTGCCATGGTGCTAAAGTCACGGACAAACCTCCTGTAAAAACTAGCTAACCCATTGAAACTATGGACTTGAGACACCAAAGTAGGGGTCGGTCAATCTTTAATTGCTTCGACTTTAGACTCATCGACTTCAACACAATTAGCACTCACAAGAAACCCAAGAAAGACTACACGCTTGACACAAAAGGCACACTTCTTGAAGTTAGCATACAATTTCTTGCTTCTAAGTGTATCAAGTACAAGCCTTAAATGTTCAACATGTCCCTCCACAGACTTACTATAAACAAATATGTCATTGAAATACACAACAACAAACTTATTTATAAACGGTTTAAGGACATAGTTCATCAATCACATGAAAGTGCTCGGGGCGTTAGAGAGGCCAAATGGCATCACTAACCATTCATAGAGACCGAACATGGTCTGGAATGCACTTTTCCACTCATAACCCGGTTTCATTTGGATTTGGTAGTAACCGGACCTGAGGTCTATCTTTGAAAAACAAGAAGAACTACTCAATTCATCAAGCATGTCATCTAATCGGGGAATAGGATGACGATACTTTACCGTAAATTTGTTGACTACTCGGCAATCAACACACATTCACCATGTTCCATCTTTCTTTGTGACATGTATAACAAGAATGGTGCACGGACTCAAGCTCTCTCAAACCAGTCCTTTGTTCAGCAATTCATCTACCTAACATTGGAGCTCTTTGGTGTCTTTGGGATTTCACCGGTAGGCTGGTTTGTTAGGTATTTGAGTGATATAAACCAAACAACAAGAAAAATGGAAAAATAACAAGAATGGAAAGATTGAAAGCAAGACCCAATTTTGATTAGAAAAGGATTAAAGAAGTAGATTAGGAAAAGTAATCTAAACACCCCTTTAATTGTCAAGCAAATTGAACCTATGATATTTTATCCTCAATTGGATTAATCCAATTGCAAATTAAGGACTTAACTGTGCTTAAGCAAACAAGCTTAGCCAATAACCTCACAATAATCAATGTCATCAAAATCTACCCTAATAAATAAGAGGTAAGGACCTTATATAGTGGTTCCCAAAAATGGCAATAATACCTTAATTGCCCTTGAAATGGGCTTACAATAAGTCATTAAAATGAAAGTAGTATTCTGATTATCGCCACAGCGCTATCATGCTAGGACAGCTTTGCGATCGCGGCTATGGTCACGCGATCACAAAGATAATTGTCTTCAAACATTGTCAGCTTCCTGCGCGATCGCGTCTGAGGCCTCGGAATCGCGTTGTTCCTCTTTTCCTCCTTGCGCGATTGCGTTTGGTATCTCACGATCACGTTGAGCAGCTTCCTGACCCTGCACGATGGCATCTGACAACTCGCGATTGCGATGAGCACTTTCTGGTTCTGAGGCAGTGAGCTTGCAAACAGGTCCTGAAGCCTCCAAAATCTGCCCCAGCAGCTCCAGTTGTGAAAATGTGGCCTGCAGTTGTTGCAACTCCCATGCTTGGCTTCTCGTAAATAGCTTGCTCACGCATCGGGTTGCATCATTCTCCTCATTTTGAAATGAATTCGTCCACGAATTTGCTTGTTCTTCGACTTTGAGGGGTGACAAGTCGCACACATTGAAAGTGTTGTGCACTTGGTAGTTGCTTGGCAAATAAACCTTGTATGTGTTGTCAATGAGGCGCTCAAGGATTTAGAATGGAGCATCACCCCTTGGCATCAACTTGCTCGCCCACTTGTTGGGAAATCTATCCTTCTGGAAATAAACCCAAACCCAATCTCCCGGTTCGAAGACTATCTTATTTCTTCCCTTGTTAGCCTTCTTGGCAACTTCTTGATTTTTCTTTTCAAGTTGCTTTCTCACTTGCTCGTGAAGTTCTTCATCTCTTGAGCTCTCACCTTGGCATCTAAGCTTAAAACAACATCTTGAGACAAAGGCATGAGATTCAAGGGGGTTAGGGGGTTAAAGCCTTACACAACCTCGAAAGGCGTCATGCAAGTAGAAATATTCATGGTTCTATTATATGCAAACTCAATCAAAGGTAAGTGTTCTTCCCAAGAAGCAAGTTTCCCCTTAACCAATGCGCTAAGCATGGCACCCAAGGTTCTATTGACAACCTCGATTTGGCCATTGGTTTGGGGATGGCAAGAAGTGGAGAATAACAACTTAGTGCCAAGCCTTCCCCAAAATTCTTTCAAAAAATGACTAAGGAATTTTGAATCCCTATCACTAACAATAGATTTAGCGACCCCATGCATTTTAAGTACATGTTCAACAAATAAATTGGCTACATGGGATGCATCATCAATCTTATGACAAGGAATGAAATGTGCCTTTTTGGAAAATCTATCCACTACCACAAACATGCTATCTTTTCCCCTTTTGGTCCTAGGAAAACCAAGTACAAAGTCCATAGAATTGTCAAGCCAATGACCTAAGGGAATGGGAAGGGGTGAGTACAAACCATGTGGAAGTAGCTCTGACTTAGCTTGCTTACACTCCAAGCATTGACCACACACCCTTAAAACATCCACACTCATCTTAGACCAATAAAATTTCTCCTTAAGAATCTCCATGGTCTTGCCCACTCCTCATTAATCCCCTACTATGTGCCTCCCTCACTAGCAAACTCCCTCCAAGATGAACTACGCATAGACAACTTCCCATTTCTAAATAAGAACCCTTCAAAATTATGGAACCTCTTTTTCTCCACATCACCACTAGGTTCCTCCTCACCACACAACCGATTGATCCTTCTCCCCCTTTCCTCTATATCACAATTAGCATATAGTTCCCCAAATTCTGGGTCATTCGCATACATCTCCTTCATACTTTCAAAACCCATGAGCTTGGACACCAAAGTATTCAACAACACTTGTCTTCTTGATTGAAGCACAAATTTCCTTGACAAGGCATCCGCCACCATATTTTATTTTCCCTTTTTGTAATGGATGACATAAGGAAATGTTTCAAGAAATTCCACCCATTTGGCATGTCTCACATTCAACTTCTCTTGGGATTTGAGGTGTTTCAAAGATTGGTGGTCGGTTCTAGTGACAAATTCTTTTGACCAAAGATAATTTTGTCAATTAGCCAATGCCCTCACCAAGGCATACAACTCTTTATCATAAGTGGAGTATTTAGTGGGTTCTCCCTTAAGATTTTCACTAAAATAGGCAATGGGTTTTTGATCTTGCATCGACACGGCTCCAATCCTTACCCCACTAGCATCACACTCAATTTCAAAGGTTTTATCAAAATTTGGTGATAGAAGGAGAGGTGTAGAGCTAAGCACTTCTTTCAATTTTGCAAAAGCCTCTTCTTGCTCCTTTCCCCCACACAAATGCCTTGTCCTTCCTTATCACTTCAGTTAATGGTGCGGCTATACTGCTAAATCCCCTCACAAACCTCCTATAAAAGCTAGCCAACCCTTGGAAACTTCTCACATCACCAATGCTTTTAGGAGTGGAACAATCCTTAATGGCCTCAACTTTAGCCTCATCTACTTCCACACCATTTGCACTCACCACAAAACCAAGGAACCCAACTTTTTCAACACAAAAGGAGCACTTTTTTAAGTTAGCAAATAATTGCTCCTTTCTCAAAACATCAAACACTTGTTTCAATTGATTAGCATGTTCATCAATGGATTTGCTATAGACATTAATGTCATAAAAGTAAACTACAGCAAATTTTCCAATGAAAGATTTAAGCACATGATTCATCAACCTCATGAAGGTTGAAGGAGCATTGGACAAGCCAAAAGGCATGACAAGTCACTCATAAAGACCAAAGTTAGTCTTAAAGGCCGTCTTCCACTCATCACCCGATTTCATCCGGATTTGGTGGTATCCACTCCTCAAATCAATTTTTAGAGAACACACAAGAACCACAAAACTCATAAAGCATATCATCTAACCTAGGGATAGGATGACGATACTTTACCGTTATCTTGTTGATGGCTCTACAATCCACACACATGCGCCAAGTCCCATCTTTCTTTGGTACTAGGATGATCAGGACTGCACACGGGCGCAAGCTTTCTTGCACAAGTCCTCTTTCAAGCAACTACTCCACTTGCCTTTGGAGCTCTTTAGTGGCCTCCGGATTGCTTCTATAGGCGGCCTTCTTGGGCAATTGGGAGCCCGGAACAAGGTCAATTTGATTCTCAATGCCTCTAAGTGGTGGCAATACACTAGGCAACTCCTTGGAAAGATGTCTTCATAACCTAGAAAAAGAGAAGAGATAGAGCGAGGCAAAGAAGTGGTTAGTTCATTAGTAAGCAAAACATGGTCCTTGTGTAGGAGGAGAATCATGGGCATTCCCTCCTTCACATCATTCAAACACTCCTTCTTTGACAAGAACATGTTCACTCCCTCTTTTGTTTCCTCACTCTTTTTTGTGACAACTCCCACTCTTTTATCCTCTTTGACTCCCTCTTTCTTTTCTTTCTCTCTTTTCAACTTCAACTCCCTTATCTTCCTATAGCCCTCACTCACTTGAGTCAGAGTCAATGGATTAAGAATAAACTTCCGACCTTCCAACTCTAAGGCATACATGTTAGTCTTGCCATCATGCTTGCTCAACGATCATATTACCAAGGTCTACCAAGCAAAATGTGACATGCTTGCATCGGAACCACATCAAATAAGAGCTCATCATGGTAGTCCCCAATCTTGAATTTGATCAAAGCTTGCTTGGTCACCTTTAGTTCACCACATTCGTTCAACCATTGTAGCTTATAAGATTGTGGACATTTCCTAGTGGGAAGCTTGAGTTGATCCATCAAAGTGGTTCTCACTACATTGACACAACTACCACTATCAATGATAAGAGAACAAATTGTTCCTTGGACCTTACAATAAGTATGAAACAAATTCTCCCTTTGATTCGACTCCTCCTTCACTTGCACTCCTATTATTCTCCTTACCACAAGAGTAGCGGATATGTCTTCCTCAAATTGGTTGCCTTCCCCTCTCCCCCCATCAAAGTCATCATCACAAAGAAATATCCCCATCTATCTCCTCAACATCACTATCACCCATTTGATAACCACCATCACCTAAAGCAACAATGGTTCTCCTATTTGGACAATCCCTCATCATATGGCCTCGGCCATTACATTTATAACATTGAATGTTAGACAAACTTTCAAGTTTAGCTTTGTAACCTCCCACCTTTAGCTCTTCTTTGGGCTTGGCTTTGTCAAATTAGCCCTTAAACTCTCGCTTGGGCTCCTTTGGTTTGTCCCATGGGGAATAGTTCTTCACATTATCCTTTCCTTTGCTCCAATTGGTAGAGATATTTTTGGACTTGTAGGACATGTCCAATTTAAGCCCTTCCTCCACCTTAAGCGCCGCTTGGAAAGCTTCATACAAGGAATCAAATTGGTGCAATTCCATGGGAGAAGAGATTTCCCTATTCAAGCCTCCATAAAATTTTGGAGTGAGGAATTGATCACCATCTTGAATGTTGGCCCTTATTCTTGTCTTCTCAAACTTATCAAAGTATTCCGGTACACTCTTGTTCCCTTGCCTCAAGTATAGAATTTCTTGATCAACTCATCTTCATAGTGGGTCGGTAGGAATCGAGCTTCCATCATGGCCTTCAAAGCCGCCCGTCCACCATTTTCAATTAGCCCTTGAGTCTCTCTTTGCCGTCGCTTGGACTCTTACCAAGTGGAAGCATAATTCTCAAATTGAGTAATGGCATACTTGACCTTCGTGGCTTCTTGAACATAGTTGGTTTGAAACATCCTCTCCATCTTGACAACCCACTGTAGATACTCCTCGGGATCACTTTCTCCATGGAAAGTTGGTAGGTTAATCTTGATTGTGTTCAACCCTCTATCATCATCATGATCTCTCCGATTTCCACCATGACTCCCATAGTCATAGTCACGTTCCGCTCTTCCTTGGTAACCTCTCCCAAATCGACAACCTCGACCCTTATTTCCTCTTTGTCGTGCCTCCCCCAGATAGAGAAAGGGGTCATCATCATAGTTTTCATGTGCATGAAAGGATTCGTCATCATATGGATGATCATTTTATAGCGGCACCATTCCTTCACGCCTTGGAGTCTCATTTCTTAGGGGTTTCATTTCTTGGAATATCATGAATGGGATCCTTCGCTTGTGGAGTGTCATTTGGAGAATAGGTGTCTTGGACAACCATGTGACAGTAGCGGTCATTAGCCCGAGAGATCGGACTAAGTCCATCACCCCACGCCCCCACGATTAGAGGTGTCTTAGCCACTTGCTTTCCCATTTCCCGAAGTCTATCTTTTCGGGATAGGTCATCAACCGTCTCCTTCATCCCTTTGAATTCATCTTGCATTGAGTTAACACTCGCCATCAAGGCTTGCAACATGGTTTTGACCTCCATGTCCGCCTCGACTTCCTTTTGAGCCATCGTACCTACAAACCATTAAACAAACAAAGGTTAGTAGAAAGAGTCCTCACAAATTCACTCCCTAAGTGTTTACACTCGACTTGATTGCACTCAATCTACTCGTGTTTACACTCAATGATTGGCTTTTACTCGCTCTAATACTCTCACCACACTTGTCTTTTACCTCTCTTGGCTAATGCAAGTTTGTTCTTCGCACACAAGTCCAATTCGACAATCAAACTAAATCTAATTTGGGATGGAAAGGAGTTGTTGAAGCAAGGAACAGACAATTAAAGCTAATAGATAGAATTTAGAAAAAGTCAAAGAAAGGAAAGAACAAAGGCACGAATCGAATTGGCACAAAACGGATTCGGATTTGGACGAAATTTTGTTTATGATCAAGAAACTCACTATACCAGATGATGAAATTGGAATTTTTTTGATTGAAACTGTTCAGGGGCTGTTGCAAGCAATCTGTCTAAGAAAATTGTTTTTTCAAAAATTGTTGTTCTATGCGATCGCGTTAGGACTGTTGCGATCGCGAAGAAGAACCTTTCGGCTGGGCGCGATCGCGTATACTTGGCGTGATCGCGAAGGGTCTTTAATTATCTGCCCTGCGCTATCGTGCTTGAACTCACGCGATCGCGTAGGCCTCTGAAGCCTGATGTAGAAACCATTTTCCAGCTACCCTTTTCGCTTGAATCTTCACAAACCAGCGTGTTTTTGCTCCAAATTTGAGATTTATGTTCCTTGTTGTTCCGTGAACGAACCCCAGTAGTTGAATCTTCCAAAAACAACAAAAATTTAAAACCCCAATTCTTTGTTGATGAACCCTAATTCTTGAATCTTCAAATCAACACCCCAAATGTAGTTTGTTGTTCGATTCCTTCAAGGAACAGCTTCTAGATTCATAAATCAACAGTTGGTAACAAAAATTTCACCCAAAAGAAACCTAGACATATGACTCAATTTTTTTTTTTTGAATTTTTGAATTATTAACTCTTTTTTTTTTGTGATTTTTCAGATTTGATAATAAAAAACCTAGTTAGTTACAAACACTAATCCGAGCTCTGATACCAAATGAAATAAATCAAACAACAAGAAAAATGGAAAAATAACAAGAATGGAAAGATTGAAAGCAAGACCTAATTTTGATTAGAACAGGATTAAAGAAGTAGATTAGGGAAAGTAACCTAAACACCCCTTTAATTTTCTAACAAATTGAACCTATATTATTTAATCCTCAATTGGATCTAATCTAATTGCAAATCAAGGACTTAAGTATGCTTAAGCAAACAAGCTTAGCAAATAACCTCACAATAATTAATTTCATCAAAATCTACCCTAATAAATGAGAGGTAAGGACCTTATATAGTGGTTCCCAAAAATGGAAATAATGCCTTAATTGCCCTTGAAATGGGCTTACAATAAGTCATTAAACTGTAAGTAGTATTCTGGTTATCGCCACAGCGCTATCGCGCTAGGACACGCGCGATCGCGTGGATTGAATAACCAGAGCTTCGCGATCGGGGCCATGGTCACGCGATCGCGAAGACAATTGTCTTCACCCACTGTCAACTTCCTGCGCGATCGTGTCTGAGGCCTTGCAATCGTGATGTTCCTCTTTTCCTCCTTACGCGATTGCGTTTGGTATCTCGCGATCGCGTTGAGCAGCTTCCTGATCTTGCGCGATCGCGCCTAACAGCTCGCGATCGTGATGAGCACTTTCTATTTCTGAGGCAGTGAGCTTGGAAACAGGTCCCGAAGCCTCCAAAATCTACCTCAACAGCTCTAGTTGTGCAAATGTGGCCTGCAGTTGTTGCAACTCCCATGCTTGGCTTCTCGTAAATGGCTTGCTCACGTATCGGGTTGCATCATTGAGACCCCGGGATAAAGTCAATTTGGTACTCGATTCCCCTCAACGGAGGCAATCCACTTGGCATTTCTTCAGGGAACATTTCCTCGAAGTCCTGCAAAACACTTTGAATAGCACTAGGCAAAGGGTTATCGTTAGTAAGATCATCATTAGAGTTCAAAAGGATACCCTTATGCATGAGGCAAATCATCAGTTTGCTTCGATCATTACCTCGGAGGCACTCACCTGGTTGCATAATTGGACAAATATTACCTGCCTCGGGCGGTGTCTCTTTGTTCTCGGCGACAATTTGTGTCCCCAAGGGAGACTTGGCTTTGGCCACTTCTTTCAGCTCCATCATTCGTTTATAGTCCTTACTGAATTGTTTTGGAGAAAAAGGTTTGAGAATGAAGTTCTCTCCAGTGAGCTTAGTTGTGTAAGTGTTGGTTTGGCCGTTATGGACAACGGATTTATCATGCTGCCACAGTTGCCCAAGTAGCAAATGACAAGCCTGCATCGGGACCACATCAAACACTAATTCATCTTGATAGGCTCCTACCTTGAATTTGATCAACACTTGCTTGGCAACCTTCAACTCTCCACACTCGTTCAACCATTACAAACGGTAAGGATGAGGGTGTTTCATCGTAGGCAGTCCCAATTGTGAAACCAAACTTTGGCTTGCCACATTAGCACAACTACCTGAATCAATAATCATCGAACGCACTCTCCCTCTCACTCGACACCTTGAATGGAAGAGATTTTTCCTCTAATTATCATCTTCATCTTCCATGATCATGGTGCTCAAGTTCCTACGAACCACAAGAAACATTTCTGGATGGTTAGCCACGGTAGCTTCTCGACCATCATCATTTTTAGCTCGCCAGTCTCCTTTCCGTTTTATTCCTCGGAGTCACTCGCTTGCTCATGGATGGTTCCATCTTCAATCAATAGCATAACTTTATGAGTCGGACACTCTTTTGCCATGTGACCATAACCCCTGCATTTATGACACTAAATATTTGAAGCACTATGAGTATTGAGTTGAGCTTCACCTCCCACCTCCTTGTAGTTATTAACAGTCACGCCCCTTTTGAAGGGCTTCTTCAAATATCGGCCAGTATTGGCACTTGTAGGATTCAGACTCTTCTAATCTTTACGTCAGTTCAAAGGAGTCGAACTAGTAACCCCTTGGCAATGATTTTTTTTGTCGTCCTTCACCCATTTCTCAGCATCAACGGCTGCATGGAGAATATTATCCAACATTTGATACACATGCAGTCGCAGTTGAGTTGACACATCTCGAATCAGTCCATTTCTTAACCGAATGATGGCTTGCTCATCATCTTCTTCCATATCAAGAGCCAATCGAATCTTTTCAAACTCATCATAGTATTCTTCAACCAATTTGGACCCTTGTTTCAGATCATAGAGCTTTCGAAGTTATTCCTGCCGATATTTAGCAGTTACATACTTGGCATCTCTCTCTCCCAAGTAATAATCTCTGGGTAAACATGTCTTTTTCTCATCCTCTTATCAGATTCCCACCAAGTAGAAGCATATGCCTCGAACGAAGCAATAGCATGTGCAGCTTTTCTTTCCTTGGTCATCTCATTTGTTTGGAAGATTCGTTCCAAACAAACCTTCCATTCTAGATATTGGTCCAGATCACTAGTTCCTCTAAAGGGTAGAATACTGATCTTGACACTGTTCAAGTTTGAATCTCGAGCACCTCGGATCAGTTCCGGAAACTCATCATAATAGTCATCAGCCTCACGCTTATAATTTCTATCAACATATGCACCTCGGCCTCGGCATCAACCTTGAGGGTTCCCACAACCTCGTTGAACCAGCCTTCGTTAAAAGAACGGTGGCTCATTCTCAACTTCAGCATCGGGAAACTCTCCATCATCACCCTCTTCATCAATGACCATGACTTGTCTTTGGGGCCTTGGACGTGGTATTCTATTACTTCGGGGATTGCCCAAGCTCAGGTGTTCAGCTTGGGGATTGCCCAATTTTTGTTGATCGGCTCGGGGAACGCACAAGTTTTGTTCAGCTCGGGGATTGCTCATAACATCATTTCGAACGGCCTCGTGATGCGGGACAAATTGAGCCAAAGAGCCAACCATCAAAAGCCGAACTTGAAAGACAAAGGAGATGCAAGATCAAGAGCTTATGCAATCCAAGTTGCCTCAAGATCATCTACTTGGAGTCGATCTAAAGAGATCCAAAATGCTCACCTCGCTTGGTTTGGAAGACCTTTGAAGATGGAGGCTTCGGGGAAGACTTGAAAAGTTTTAACTTGAGCGCTTGGAACACTACAGAGACAGGCGGACCGCCCACACTACTAGGCGGACCACCTACACCATGTTGCACACTTTGGATCTGGCTTAAGGAGGACCGCCTCTGCTGAAGGGCGGAGTGCCTAGTTCTTGCCACTTTGAATCAGGTGGAGCGCCTACTCTAATGGGCGGGGCCCCTACTCCTGTATTTTCAAGATGGGATTCTTGACTAGTTTTGAGTGTATTTCCTATTCTAGCCTTAAGTGGCCTTTTATGTATTGACCTAACTTGAGGGTCTTTTAGACATTTCACTTAGAAGTATGGGAAACCTATAAATACCACACTTAGTCGTTTCATTTCATTAGCTAGTTTATGAATCTTGAATAGAGAAGAAAGAACATTGAGAGGCTTAGCCTTCTTGTTTGGAGATTGAAGCTCATGTATCCCTTAAGACTTAGGAACCCGAGGATTGCATCCTAGTATGAATCCGGGATTTGGTTTAGGTTTCTCGTTCTCCGATTGAATTCAATCCACGTATGTGAGTTTGATTCATTTCTTTCTTCTTATTTCTGGCCTCCCCAATCCTTATTTCTTGTTATCCTGTTTTACTTGCTTCCGCTCATTTAGATTATCGCTTCCACTATTTTACCCCGCATCAGTTTGATATCAGAGCACAGCTAGGTTTTGTTCTTAAAAACCCTCGATCGTGCCATTTTATCTTTGTGTTTGTTGTTATTGTGTTCTTGTTGTTCTTGGAAAGAAAAAGAAACAAAAAAGTGAAAAATTAAAAAATAAAAAAAAATTGAGATTTGAGTTTTGAAAAGGGTTCCCCGTTCATTGAAAATTATTGGGGATTGATCTATGATGTATTCCCGCTGATTTGGTAAACTCTTATCACGTTTTAGTGTTACGGATTAAAAATTCAAAAATCAAAATCCCAAAATTTTGAAAACCCTTGAAATCACTTCAAACTTTAATCGAAGCTTATTATTGTTTTTTTGGGTGTAAAAACTAATGGGGATTGTTTAGATTCATTTAAAACACCTTTGGTTACTTTTCTATTGCAAAAACAAGTTGAAACCGTTTGGAATTTGGGTGCAAAACGAGCCAAAAACCCGTAGTTGAAAAGCTGCAGATTCATCTTTTGGCAGACCGCCTCAAGATTTAGGCGGACCGCCTCAGCAAGTCCTTCTCTGGACTTTGGTAGGCGGACTGCGTCCCCCTCTGAGCGGAGCGCCTCCCCCTGTTGCCTGCTTCCGGGTAGTTTTTTTATACGTTTTCACTTCTTCTTTGCCTCCGGGCTTCTTGAGTAATTGTCCTACTCCATTGACACTAACTCTTGATCGTAATAGGACATTCGTGCGTAGAGGAGATTAGAATTCAAAGAAGAGTCGTAGAACTTTCTTTGGCCTCAAGTGCGCACTTAAAATAGTCGTCCGTCCATAGAGTCCCATTAACTCCATTCCGAACCAATACTTGAACATACTAGTTGTGATCACCGGGGTTTCTAAGAGACTAAGGCCTTGCCCTTGAGTGTTCATATATTGAGTGATACACGTGAGGGAGTGATTTTTTGAGGTTCTTTCTCTTGGTGTAACAACTATGTCGGATGACGATTGTGGAGGTTATGACTCATGTGGGGATGATGCGAGTTGCCATGAAGATGGTAGAGACTATGGTTCCTACGAGGGTGATGATGGATATTGCTATGATGATTCGGGGAACTATGGATCGTATGATGATGAAGCAGGTTACTATGATGATCATGAGACTCATGAAGACTATGAAGCTTGTGAAGACGAATATGATGACTCTTATGCTTCTAGTCAAGAAGTCGAAGATGGTGACGCTTCAAGGTTTGATGTTCCTACTTACGCTTCTTGTGATGAATTTGAATATGAAAATAGTGACATATGAAATATTGATGAAGATTGTTATAGCGATTATTCATGTGCATCTTTTTCTCTTTGTGTTGCTTCATATAAACAAGTGGGTAGTAGAGGTCCTTCCATTAGTGTGGGATGAGATGGTGGTTGTTCCATGGGAAAGAGGAAGCTTGCATCTTCTAGTTGTGCTAAGCGATCTAATACTTCCAATTCCCATGTGAAGGGTGGTTTGAGAGATGGTGTTGCTCTTGCTACAAGGGGATTGTATTATTCTATCAATGCTGTGAGGGGCTTGGATAGTTGTAGTAGGAGTAGTGCTATTACCAATGGAACCAAGGCGAGGGGTTCTTATGGGTTCCGTGGCAAGGTTCCTTCCTCGACTTCAACAACACTTCTAATGTTTGAAGAGTGACGAGAAGTGGAAGTTACACTAGCAATGTTGCTAGTAGAGGAGGGATAAAGGATACCCATGTTGTTGGTGTTGATACTCGTGGGCATTCAAGTTCTCTCTTGGATGCATCTCTACGAAACTTGGATAGACGTAGGTTCGTTGTTGAGGTGAATGGTATTGGAGGATACTTGCTCAAAATTGGCAATACCGATGCCAATTGCATTAGCACCTCTTTGGTTGATAAGTTAAGGATACCATGTTGTGCGCTAGAGCATCCTTATGAGTATGATGAAGTGTGGGTTTCCAAGGAAGCTCGGGTCCTATCTCATAGGAACTACAAGGGATATGTTTGGTGTGATGTGTATTCCATGCAATATTTTGATGTTTGGCTAGGTGAGCCATGGTTGCATGAAAAGAGGGTGCAATATAGTGTTTTGAAGGATGCGTATCTTGTTGGCATAGGTCAAAGAGTTTATGACTTTGTACCTTATCGGGCAAAAGACCAATTGCCTACTAGTGCACCTTCTTTGGCTATGCAAGGAGCAAGGAGCGAGAACTTCATTCCATAGTTGAAATGGTGCAATCAAAGAGTCCTACAATCACAATAAATGGTGGGGCAAATGTAAGTGAAGGGTTGACAAATGTCAAAAAGGTGAACCCGAAACCACAAGCTTCAAAGCCAAGTGGTTCACGAACAAAGAAGAAGGAGACAGCAAGTGATGGGTCTCTAAGTCCTAGATTCCGGATTGATGTAAAAATTCCACCTACTCCGGCTATGGGTATTCTTGGGCCTCGTCCCAACTCACCTGAATATGAGAGACAAAAGATTGAGAGGAGTAAGGGAGTGACCGGTGACAACTCTCGAGTGGAAAAAGCAGAGGTTGAGTGATGTGAGTGGGTTGTCACCACCCGAATCTACACCCGACCTTGAAGAAAAAATGAGGAAAAAGAAAGTGGGAAAAAGAATCATTGAGAGTGAGGGCACCCCTTATTCTAATATTAACCCTTTATCTTTTTCTTCTACTTGTTTGAATTCTTGTATAGGAATTCATGGAGGCAAACCGATGGAGCCTCAATCATGTTCCGAAGAGGAAGACAAGGTGAAGATGATTCCAAATGTGAGCTACAAGGTGGAAAAACTATTCATGACACTTCAAGTGCATTGAGTGAGCAAAATGGTCACACAAAGGTATGTGTTAGTTCTTCTTCCTTTGAGCATGTCACTTCCTTGTCTTGTGATAGTATTTGTGAAAACTCATACTAGTTGATGATTTGTATGATTACAATGTGTTTGCAACTAGTGTAGAGTCGAATGGTCAACTTGTATGTGAATGTGAACCACTAGTTGAAAGGATTGAAAAGCCACATCATGATGTGAGCTCGGTTTTCATTGAACCTCTCTTTAGTGAAGATAGTGAAGTTGACCTTGTTTGTGACCCTTGTTATGACACACCACTTATATTTGATAAAGGGGAAGATGAGTTGAATGAATATCCTATTCTTTCCTTTGATTGCATATTTGATAATGGTGGTCTCATGTGTCGTAGTAGGGATGGATGTGACCTTGAGGAGTCTCTAGTGTATGAGATGGATCAAATTATGTTCGATGAGGGCAACTTCAATAGAAATGGTGATTTGTATCAAACTAGAGTGTGAGTTTGAACCTCCGTGGATTAGAGAGCTTAACTCTATTGACAATCCCTTGTTTGATTGTGATAGTGCATCTTCTAGTAGTCCTAATCTTGAGTGTGCGGACTATAATGATGAAGAAGCTATGACGAGAACCTTTCTTTGTAACTTGTCTAGTGAGGAGGATTGTCTTGGAGGCAAAAGTAAAGGTGAGGAGGTACCTCTTGGTGTGTGTAAGAGTGTTTTTAAGAAGAGGAGTGGAGTATTTGATGTTAGTTGTTGCTTGAACTATTTTACTTACTCCATTCTATATGTTGATCACACCTTGAGTGTTGAGCATGCCAAAGCCATTGTGTCACCTTATGATAAAATTCCATTGAAAGGCTTGGTGTGTTGGTCATGAGCTTAGGGGTCATAAGGAATTTGATTGCTTAATCTTGCATGTTCCATGTCCTATTGATCTCTTTGCTTGTTCTTGTGATGGATGCACTTTCTTGTTGAGTCAAGTACTTGTTGTTTCCTTGGGAGACATAAGCTTTTTACTTGTTATTGATGCTTGGCTCTATCATAAGAGTGTGTTTTCCACATTTTCGGCACTAACCTACTCTTGTAGTAGGAAGTTTGTTGGTGTTTTTCAATGCTTGTAGGTTTTGATGGTTTGATTTCGACAAAGAAATCCTTTCAAGAAGGGGAGGATGATGTAGGGAAAATTGAGCCAAAGCGCCAACCATCAAAAGCCGAGCTTTAAAGACAAAGGAGATGCAAGATCAAGAGCTTATGCAATCAAAATTGCCTCAAGATCATCTACTCGAAGTCAATCTAAAGAGATCCAAAATGCTCACCCCCGCTTGGTTTGGAAGAGCTTTGGAGATGGAGGCTTCAGGGAAGACTTGAAGAGCTTTAACTTGAGCACTTGGAACACTACAGAGACGGGCAGACCACCTACACCATGTTGCACTCTCTGGATCTAGCTTGAGGCGGACCGCCTCTGCTGAAGGGCGGAGCGCCTAGTTCCTGTCACCTTGAATCAGGCGGAGCGCCTACTCCAATGGGCGGGGGCCCCTACTCATGTATTATCAAGACAGGATTCTTGACTAGTTTTGAGTTTATTTCCTATTCTAGCCCTAAGTGGCCTTTTGTATATTGACCTAACTTGAGGTTCGTTTAGAAATTTCACTTAGAAGTGTGGGAAACCTATAAATACCACACTTAATCATTTTATTTCATTAGCTAATTTATAAATCTTGAATAGAGAAGAAAGAACATTGAGAGGCTTGACCTTCTTTTTTGGAACTTGAAGCTCATGTATCCCTTAAGACTTGGGAACCCGAGGATTACATCCTAGTATGAATCCGGGATTTGGTTCAAGTTTCTTGTTCTCCCATTGAATTCAATCCACGTATGTGAGTTTGATTCGTTTATTTCCTCTTATTTCTTGCCTCCCCAATCCTTATTTCTTGTTATCGTGTTTTAATTAATTCCGCTCGTTTAGATTATTGCTTCCTCTATTTTACCCCGCATCATCTCGTTTCTCAACCATTGTTGATGAGCCAGTTCAGCAAATTGTTCCGGTTTTATATGAGTTGAATTGCTAGTGCCAGCAGCGGACCCAGGTAAGGCCACAGACGCTTTCTCCTGCTCGAGATTAGCTACTCGAGCACTTACTCCTTTCACCTTGCACTGATGCCTTGTATCGCAGCCAAGAGATCGGCTAACGACACCTCGGGTGCTTCAAGGCCTTTCTCTCCGTTTCAAACATGGTACCTGCACAAACCAAAGACTAAGAAAATGTTAAGGTTAAAAATCACCTTACACATACTCCTTACTTTTGTTGGGTGGCGCTGGGGTCCACTAAATTTGTAGGATTCAGTCACTCAAGAACTTGTAACCAATTTCTTCCTCGGTTTGATCAATATCTCTAAGATCCTCCGAATTTGACAAGATTCGCTGTCACTTTCGAGAATAGTGAATTGATTTTGACTCGATGGAACGAACGTTATTTAATTGCACACAGGAGGTCAAGAATTTACTATGAAATTTGGACTTCAGTCACGCCACTCACGACTTCCTATAAGCTCAAACAAGCTAGTAGTAGCTCGAGCAGAAGAATTTACTCCAGAGATCTAGTAAGAAGATTCCACGGGCACAAAGAAAGAAAGATTCCACGGGCACAAATAAAGAAACCTCGGACATAACAAATTTTGTACGGACAAAAGTGGTCCCTCCTTTGGTACGGATTAGGAATTATCCTTATCCACTTTCCTCTTTCTATCAACAATTTTCACATGGGGGTTTTAGGCAACGACGCCTTCCACTTTCTTCTTCAATGGAACTTTCAACTCCGATGTATGGAAACTTTAAACTTTGTTCATAGTCCATCAACAAGGCTCGATTAAAGGTCATTCTCCGCCTACTATAACACTGAACGGAGAAAACCTAAGCTCCAAGCAAAGAACTGTACAGCTTCGCGACCGTACACTATTATGAATTTAACGAATTTTGGTGTAAGGACGGTGGATAAAGACGGAGCTTCAAAAGTGTTAAGCAAGACACGACCCAAATCAACCAATAACCACAAGTTTTAAAAATAAATAATCAAAACTCAACAAGGGTTCTTGAAACAATAACACTAACGTCGGACCGTACAATTCCTTGAGAAACCCTAGTCATCAAATGGTGTACAATGGGTATTTTCCAGAATCACAAGTCGACGGTGATCACTAATCTGTGGTTGTTTACTCCAAACAACCAACAATCAAACCAAAATTTTTGAATTTTCTTCTTTTACTTTTTCTTTTTGTAATAAGAACAACAACAGCACAGTAGCAAAACAAAAACACAAAACTGAAACTAAAGACACAAACATACAAAAATAAAAGATAACGTAGAACAGGATTGGGGTTGTAAGAACAAGCCCAAACTGTCCTCTGATACCAAGATGGTGCAGGGTAACTTGGAGCTTAGCAACTGAACAAACGACAATGGAAAAGTAAAGATGGAGATGGTAAAGATAGAAGCTAAACAATTCAAAGCTTCAACCCAGACGAACCCAAGGAACTAGTCTTTGGGCCAGTCGGTTTGAGAATCAAAAAAGCACCTAAACTATACAAAAATCCTCAAGAAGCAAACCATGCTTCTTGCAAATTGAATGATCAAAGAAGAATTTGTTCAAACAAAATCCACAGATTGACGCAAGTTCCTTAACAATCCTACAACGGGGTTCACTCTCGATGGAGTTATAAGCACTCGGCTTATCATTCAATATCAAAAATCTATTACGAAAACTATCTAAATGAACTAAGCTAAGGGATTTATATAGATAGCTCCAATGGTAAACTAGGAAAATGGTCACAGTCAACCAATAAAACAAGGCCACGTAGGGCCGAAGTAAACAATGTGCTCGGGCGATCTGTCCTTTGATGTTCGGTTGCTCAGCCTCGACACAATTTATAACGGACACTCTCCAGCCTCGGGAAAATTGGTAGCCCTTCAGTCACTTTAGTGCTCGGCGTCATGGATTAGTGTTCGGGCACTTCCAGCCTCGGGCTCGAGCTTGTAAATGTAGCTTTCAAGTCATGAGCTTGGCCACTCACTCACCAAACAGTTGCTTCCTCCCGGCCACGCTAAGTGAATGTGCACGTCATGAATGATTTTGGTTTGTCTTTGTATAACCAGCCTCGATGGCTCGAATACTAGTTCTGGCTCGGTTGATTGATCAGTACGGACACGGACTTCATCAGAAGTGCCCTAGACAAATTTGCTTGTGAGTGATAAGCTTTTTCTAGGATTTCCTTATTTTATTGATTTAACAACTTCTAGTTAGTATTCCTTGAGTAATCCTCCGTCAACTAATACTAATTCTTGAGCCTTTAGGAGAAACCGTGCCTTTTTATAATATTTCAAAGAACTACTCGTATAAATTTTCTTGGCTTCAAGTGCTCATTTAAAAAAACCATCCGTCCATCGAGTCACATCAATTCACTCTTATCCCAAAGAGGACTAGTGATTCTTATAGAACTTGGAAGGTCATTGAGGAAGCTTTTCAATTCGAGGAAACCTTTCGAAATGAGTTTGGGTGATCCTACCTTACTCATCGAGTGAGCCCGAGTGTTACCCAAAAGTGAGGGAGCGTGTGAGGATTTTTATAAGCTAATCTTTGTTTTCTAGTCTTTGATTGTGCAGTTACATGGTTGGAGAAGGTGATAAGGTTGTAGGCTTACCGACATATCTTTGGCTGACCTTTTGGCTGAGATAAGAGGGCTTGGAGCTGAGGTTCGAGGAGCGGGTTCCCGAGTTAACAATCTTGAGCAAGAGAGGGTACCATGGTTTGAAAAGAGGCCGGTGAAGGAACTAGTAATTCTTCCACCTTCAAACCGGCTCAGTTTAATGAGTTAGTTGTCAACAATGGTTGAGGGAAGAAGCTGCTCAAAACGAGAGAATCTTGGGCAATCCCCAAACCTTGGGCATTCCCCAAGGTAACATACCACCACTTATGAGACCCCAGAAAACATTATTCCCATTGAAAAGGGGGTAGAGTTCATGATTATATGGAATCTAAAATTGACGAGTTTGAACCACCATATCCAAGGAGGGGACAAGTCTATAGAGGCTCGGTCATCTAAGAGGTCGTGGAGCTTATGTGGGTAGCAATCTGAAGCGTGAATATGATGATGATTTTGAGGGTTATCCAAAACCATCCCGTGGTGGTCGAAAGAATAGCTTGAATAGTGTCAAGATCACTATCCCACCACTCAAAGGGACTAGTGATCCAAACACGTACCTTGAGTGGACAGTTTGGTTGGAGCGGATTTTTGAGATGAATGATACGATGGATGAAAAGAAGGCAACCTTTGCCATTGCATCATCCGAGGCATATGTTTCCACTTGGTGAGAGTCGGGGAAGAGAATGATAAGAAGACATGGTCTACCTGAGCATCCTACTTGGGTGCAATTGAAATGAGTTATGGATGCCAAGTATGTCATAGCCAAGCATTGTCAAGTGCAACTCTAAAAGATTTATGAGTTTAAGCAATGATGCAGGGTAAAACGAGCAGAAGCAATAGAAGTAGTGGAAGCAAAAAGGTAAACACGATAACCAAGAAATAAGGGACGGGAAAGAACAGAAATAGAAGAAAGAAAGGATAATCGAATCAAACCATGATTTGAATATCCATGAGAGCGAAAGAAACTTGAACCAATCACGGGATCACACTAGGTTGATCCACCATGGATTCCAAGTAAGAGATACATGAAGCTAAGCTTCAACAAGAAGGACCAAGTCTCTTCTAAATTCTATTCTTCAATCTCAAAATCTAGCTCCCAAATAAAATGACTAAGTGTGGTATTTATAGATGTTCCACACTCCTAATGAAATGACATAAAAGCCCCTACAAGTTGATTACACATAATAGGCCATGTAGGGCAAAATAGTAAATAACACATAAGTTGGAAAATCATTCAACGTTCCAGGCGGGGCGCCTGGAAGTTGGGCAGTGAGCTTGGGAGTCTCTTGCTAGGCGGAGGGCTTTGATCTAGGCGGAGGGCCTGGATCTAGGCGAAGGGCCTGGCTAGGCGGAGGACTTGGATCTAGACGGAGGGCCTGGCATGTGCTTGTGCCAGGCGGGGCGCCTGACTGTGCTGGGCATCCCTCCTCCTCCTTAGGCGTGGGCCTAATGCTGAAACCATCCAAAACATCTTCCAAAGCTCTTGACTTCTAACGACCCTTGCATCCTTCATTCCCGGCTCTTGATGGTTGGCGCTTAGGCTCGATTTTCCCTGCATCATCCTCCCCTTCTTGAAAGGATTTCGTCCTCGAAATCAAACCATCAAGACCTACATCCATAGACAAGCACAACCAAAAGCTCCTACTACAAGAGTAGGTTAGTGCAAGTAGTGTGGAAAACACATTCTTATGGTATTACCAAGTATCAATGACAATGATAAAGAGCATGTTTCCAAAGAAAACAATGAGTACTTGGCTTCCCCAATGGGTGCACTCAACACAAGATTAATCAAAGAGATCAATAGGGTAGAGAATATGCAAGATCAAGCCATCAAAATTCCTATGATCCCTAAGTCTAATAAGAACACACCAAAACTTTCTACTACAAGAGTAGGCAAGTCCAACCAGAGTGAGTGCAAGTGATGTGAAAATCACACTTTTGTGATAGAGCCAAGTATCAATACTAATAAAAATCTTATGTCTCCAAAAGAAATAATAAGTTTTTGGCTCAACAATGACAAGCACTCACTACCATAACAAGCAAAGAGATCAATAAGACATGGAACATGAAAGATTAAGCAACTAAGTTCCTTATGACCTCCAAGCTTATGGTCAACACACCAAGCCTTCAATGCATTACTATCACAATGTGACACATTGGCTTTGGCATGCTCAACACCCAAGGTGTGATCAACATGTGGAGTGGAGTAAACAAAATAGTTCAATTGGCAAGTAACATCAAATAATCGACTCCCCTTCTTGGAAGCACTCTTACACACATCAAGAGTGACTTCCTCACCTCCAAATCCACCTCTAAGACAATCTTTCTCACTAGGCAAACTCCAAAGGAAGGTCTCCAAAATAGGCTCTTCATCATTATAGTCCACAAAATGAAGGCTAGGACTACTAGAAGATGGTCCAACATAACCAATACCAAGACCACTCATCTCACTTGGAGTTCCAAACAATGGATTGTCTATAGAGTTCAACCTTCCAAATCATGGATGTTAAATCCAAACTGTTCTCTAGTTTGATATTCACCGTCACCTCTTTGAGAATTCTCTTCAAACAAAGGGTTAGTGAAAACAAACCCACTATCCATCAAAGGTGAAGCATCCAAACTTGAGTCATCATCTACACTTGAGGAGTCATCGAATACAATTCGATCCATCTCATCCACTAGGGACTCCTCAAGGTCACTACCATCCTCACTACAACACATAGGTCCACCATTATCAAGCAAATCATCAAGGGAAAGAATAGGATATTTATTCAATTCATCTTCCCCTTTATCAAATATAGGTGGGGTGTCATAACAAGGGTCACAAGCAAGGTCAACTACAAAATCTTCACTAAAGAGAGGTTCAATGAAAACCGAGCTCACATCATGATGTGGCTTATAATCCCTCTCAACTAGTGGTTCAGAATCACACACAAGTTGACCAACCGACTCTACATTAGTTGCAAACACATTGTAATCACACATTTCATCAACTAGTATAGAGTTTTCACAAACACTATCATAAGACAAGGAAGTAACATGTTCAAGGGAAGAACTATCACATACCTTTGAGTGGCCGTCTTGCTCACCCAATGCACTTGAAGTGTCATAAGTTGTTCCTTAACCTTGAAGCTTACATTGAAGATCTTCTTTACCTTGTCCTTCAATCTTGGAACATGCTTGAGGCTCTATTTGTTTGCCTTCAAGAATACCTACACAAGTATTCAAACAAGCAGAAGAAAAAGATAAAGGGTTAAGGTTAGAATAAGGGGTGTCCTCACTCTCAATGGTTCTTTTTCCCTCTTTCTTTTCCCTCATTTTCTTTTCAAGGTCGGGTGTAGATTCGGGTAGTGACATCCCACTCACATCACTCGAAACATCCTCTCCTTTTTCCACTCGAGGAATGTCACCGGTCACTCCCTTGCTCCTCTCAATCTTTTGTCTCTCTAATTTGGGTGAGTTGGGGCGAGGCCCAAGAATACCCATAGCCGGAGTAGGTGGACATTTAACATCAACCCGAAATCTAGGACTAAGAGACTCATCACTTGATGTCTCTTTCTTCTTTGTTGGTGAACCACTTGGCTTTGGAGCTTGTGGTTTTGGGTTCACCTTGTTGATATTTGTCAACTCTTTTCTTGCACTAGTCTCACCATTGCTTGTGATTGTAGGACTTCTTGATTGCACTCTTTCAATCATTGGGCTTTTCCTCAATGGTGTGCCACTATTTCTCATGTTCGTGGGCTTTATTACTTGTACTTCTTCTTTCCTTGGAAGGAGGAATTGTAACTTCCCTTGTGCTTTAACATGATAGCCACCAAGGTTTTTGTCGAACTTGAAGTATCTATGGAGAAGCCAAGGCTTTCCCAACATAACATCACATCCCTCTAAAGGACCCACTTTGCACTCAACTTCTTCTTCAAAGTTCCTTTTGAAACAACTACCCGGGCCATTCCATTAACACAAGGTATCCCCAACCTTCTCACTACAAGAGGACTAATCAAACTTGCTTCACCTTCATCCACTTGAAGCACATACCCACGATTCTCATTAAGGCTGACTATGAATTGACACCACTCTCTATTTCTTAAGAGATCATCTATGTAACGCTCTTTAGACATCCCATTAATAATATGATGCAGCCCAAAATGGCCTAAACGACAACCATCAAAAGCCAAGCTCGAGAGTACAACGGATACGAGTCAGGGCCTCCGGAAACAACTTGAAGATCATGCATTGGAGCGCCAACGGATAGAGGAAACAGGGCAGGAAACTGAGCAGCCCAAAACAGAGCAAAACAGGGGAGCAAACTGGGAGCTCACTACCTAAGAAAGAGGATTTCCTCTACGCAATCGCGACCTCACCTGCGCGATCGCGAAGAGTAGTTGAAGACCCAGCGCGATAGCGCGACCTGCACGCGAAAGCGAGGATGAACAATGCTGGGAAATGCTGGAACCTGCGCGATCGCGAGCCCTTGGCGCGATCGCGATGATTTGAGGAATGCCCAGCGTGATCGCGAGCCTCCCTGGCACGATCGCGAAGAAGAAGTATTGAGCAGCGAGGCAGAATCAGCTTCAGGGCCATTTTTGTCCATTTTCAGTGTAAATGTATATATAGCACATTTGGCTCTACATTTAGTTAGTTTCACCTTGTATTGAATATTGAGAAGAGAGAATTAGAGAAGAGGCCGAGCCCTTCTAGTTCGAAGCCCGAGGCTTCATGTATCTCGTTAACTTGGAACCTATGGCGATCGACACCTAGTTGAGTCCATTGTAAGGTTCGAGTTTCACTTTCTCCCTTTTGGATTATTAATTCATGTCTTGAATTCATTAATCCGTTCTTTCTTCTCGTTTCTTGACTCCCCAATCCTTGTTTCCCGATATCTTTGATATCACCTATCGTGTTATTTATCGCTTCCGCCTTGTTTGTGTCGTATGTTATTAGCTTCCGCGTATTTTACATTGCATCAGTTGGTATCAGAGCAAGGCTCGGGTTATGTTCTTACAAACCCCCGTTCCTTGTTCAACATGTTAGTATTGTTGTTGTTGTTGTGATTGTTCTTGAAAATTTGAAGAAAAACAAAAAAATTGAAAAACTAGAAAACTCAAGAAAATTTGGTAGATCGGGTTGGAATCAAAACCCCAAGTGTTAAAAAGTATTGGGTTTGTTCCTTATTGTATTCCCGTCATTTTGATACCCATATATCACAATTTGGTGTTACGAATCAAAATTTCCAAAATCAAAATCCAAAAAGTTTGAGAATTCTTGAAAACGCTTCAATCTTGAATCGAAGCTTGTTGTTGCTTGTTTGGAGTTGAAAACTATTGGGGATTGGTTATAATAGTTGTATACACCTTTGGGTATCATTGATTTTGTGTATCGGGTTGAAATCGAACCAAAAAGTTGGCCAAAATCACCAAAAACCCGTTGGGAAAAATGCTGAAAATCGCGTCCGGGCGGAGCGCCTGACCTTGGGCGGACCGCCCAGCCTTCTTGGCAGTAGGGGTAGCCAGGCGGAGCGCCTCACACCCAGGCGGGGCGCCTCCCACAACTGGGCGGAGCGCCTCCCCCACTGGGCGGAGCGCCTAGCCCTGAAACGGCTCGGTTTTGTTTCGTTTCGCTTCTTTTTGTGTTCCGTTGGTTTCCTAACTTCTTGGTTAGTGTTTCTAGGGTAATTGGCCTACTCCATTGACACTAATCCTTGAGCGTATTAGGACACTCGTGCGTAGAGGAGATTAGAATTCAAAGAAGAGTCGTAGAACTCCTTTGGCCTCAAGTGCGCACTTTAAAAAGCCGTCCGTACATCGAGTCTCATTAATTCCACTCCGAACCTTAACTTGGACATGCTAGTTGTGATTACCTTGGTTCCCAAGTTGATAAGACCTCGCTCTTGAGTGTACATATATTGAGTGATACACGTGAGGGAGTGACTTTCGGGAGGTTTTGTTCTTTGGTGATTGCAACAATGTCGGATAATGATGATGGAGTAGATTGTGGCTCATGTGGCGATGATGCGAGTTGCTATGACTCGTATGGTGATGATGGAGACTATGGTTCCTACGAGGGTGATGAGGGCCATTACTATGATGATGGAAGCCATGGCTCCTATGATGATGAAGCGGTTCACTATGATGATCGTGAGATTGATGATGACTATGAGGCTTGTGATGACGAATGTGATGATGCCTATGCTTCTAGTCAAGAGATCGAAGATGGTGACGCTTCAAGGTATGATGATCCTACTTACTCTACTTGTGATGAACTCGAGCATGATAGTGACATAGATAGAGTTGATGATGATGTTGATTATAGAAATTGTTCATATGCATCTTCTCTTGGTGTTGCTTGTGGAGTACAAGGGAGTAGTAGAGGACTTTCCATTAGCATGGGAGGTGGTGGTGGTTGTTCCATGGGGAATGGGAGATTTGCATCTTCTAGTTCCTATGTGCAAGGTGGAATGAGAAGTGTTGCTCTTACCGTTACGGGGGTACATTGCTCTAGTAGTGGTGGTAGGAGTGGTGCTATGGGCTATGGAACCAAGGCGAGAGGCAATTATGGGTTCCGTAGTGGTGATCCTTCCTCAACTTCCAACAACACTTCTAATGTTGGGAGAGTGACGGGAAGTGGAGGTTGTTCTAGTGGTGTTGCCACTAGTGGAGGGATAAGGAGAACCCAACTTGGGGGTGATGGGTTTCTTGGGGATGATCCTATACGAGACATGTGTGGATGTAGGTTCATTTTTGAGGTGAATGGTCGTGGAGGATGCTTGCTCAAGATTAGTGTAGAGATTAGTGAAGCCTACACTAATTTTGTTAATAACTCTTTGGTTGATAGACTAAAGATACCTTGCTATAAATTGCAACGTCCTTATGAGTATCAAGGTGTTTGGGTCACTAGTGAAGCCCGAATACTCATATCTCATGGGAGTTACAAGGAATATGTTTGGTGTGATGTGTTGCCCATGGAGTATTATGGTGTTTGGCTAGGAAAACCGTGGTTGCAAGGCACGAGGGTGCGGTATGATCTCGTGAGGGATGTGTACCAAGTGAGCAAGAGGCAAAGAACTTATGACTTTGAACCTTACCGTGCAAAGTTTAAGTTCCAACCTAGTACATCTTCTAGGCCTATGCAAGAAGAAAAGTGATAAGACCCAAACCGCCACAAGACCACTCACACGGAGCCAAGCTAAGTTAATCCAAGATACTCATCTTCACTTGACATGGAAGAGCATAGAAGAAGGCCCCAAGAGCAACTTGAAGACCATGCTTTGGTGTGCCATGGATGGAGGACCCTCGCGGACACTTGGAGAGGCTCAAGAGGCTCAAAATGAGACACCCCAAGGGGCTTCAGGAAGAGGCGGAGCGCCTCCCAGCTGAGGCGGGGCGCCTCCCAAAATCCAGCTCTCTGAAGTTCAGGAGGCGGAGCGCCTCAAGCAGATCCAGAGAGCTGACAGTCACTAGGCGGCCGCCTCCCCACCCTAGGCGGACCGCCTCCCCCTGTTACCCACATGCGGGATTTTAATGACTTTTGCTTGAACTTCCTATTTTAGCCCTGCGCGGCCTTTATTTGTTTTAGCCCACTTTGGGGGTATTTTAGACCTTTTATTAGTCCTAAGTGAAACCTATAAATACTTCACTTAGTCTCTTTCAAACATTACCTTACTTTGATTATTGATGAATGAAAATAGAGTTGAACTCTTTGGAAGAAACCTTTGTCTCTTGGTTGCTTGAATTCACTAGTGGAACCTAGTTGAGTCTTGAACCGCTAACCCGACCATTCGACTTGCGAGTCCGGTGTTGTCTCGAGGGTCGTTGCATAGTGTAGGTCCTCCTTGACGCCGATTCGAGGGTATCTCGGGACAAGTTCCCCGTGGTTACTTCGAAGGGAGTTCGAGAAGTGTCTCGCTCTTCTATCTTTTTTTATTCCGCGTATTTGATTCCTATCATCTTGGTATCAGAGCAAGGCTCGGGTTTTGTTTCTACAAACCCCCGACCCTTGATTCTTCGTGCCTAGGTTAGTTTCGTTTTTAGGTTCTTGTTTATTGTTGTTTAAAGAAGAAAACTACAAAAAAAAAAATTGAAAAATTGAAAATCAAAAAATTTGGTGAGTTTGTTGGTTTGGATGATTCTTCGTTTGGGTGTTATAGATTCTTGATCGTGGTTGAAACCCCGTTGTGTGGATACCAAAAACACTTGGATTGGTGGAGTTTGAAAATCGAAACCCTTAAACCCTTGATGAACTTGTTCTTGACAATTTTGATTGATTCTTGGATTGGATTGAGGTGGAATTGAGAACTTGTTATTGGGGTTTGATCCTTGTGTGATTCCCGTTCTTTTGGTACCTTAAACACCCGATTTAGAGTTGTATTACATGAATTGAGAATTTGAACCCTTTAAAAAAAATTTGAAAAGTCTTAAACCCTAGCTTTTGGAGATGGTGAACATGGTGATTTGCTTGATATTGATTGGGGTTTGATTTAACTTGTTGGGGTTTGTTCTTTGTGACTAATACAACGTTGGGGTACCTTTGAATTGCTTAAACAACGTGTGATTAGTAGAATTTTGGGTGTTAAGATCGAAAAACGCAAAGGAAAACTGTGCTGGAAAGTTGCAGAGGCGGAGCGCCTAACCTCTGAGGCGGACCGCCTGAATTTTGCCCACTCTCTGAAGTTCAGAAGGCGGAGCGCCTCCCCTGCAGAGGCGGAGCGCCTCCCCCTGTAGGTTTGGTCTGGGCGACCGCCTACCTTCCTGAGGCGGGGCGCCTACTTCCTGAAGCTTGGGAAACGGGTAGAAACTTCTAGGTTTTCGTGTTTTGTTGATTGCATTGCTTCTAATTAGTACTATTAGAGTATAATCCTACTTGTGTAGTACTAATTACTTTGAGCTATTAGGATCATCGTGCCTTAGAAAGGAGACTAGAATTCAAAGAAGATCCGTAGTATCTTTTGATTCAAGTCCTCATTTAAAGAGCTAACCGTTCCGATCGAGTCCTATTAACTCCACTCACCCCGGAGCTCATTGGACTTTTGAATTGAGTGGTTAAGTTGTGGTTTACTAATCAACTCCGTGAAGCTTTTGGTTCAAGCAAGAGTGAAAAATCCACCACCCCTTATACGAGTGACCCGAGTGAACTCAAGTGAGGGAGCGAGTGAGGTGTTTTAACTAACTCCTGTTTCTTTCTTTGTAGGTACCATGGCTAATGACGGACAAGATTTCATTAAGGAGGCCTTGGCTAAACTACTTGCCAAGGTGGATCTCATGAACGAAAGAATCGAGTCTCTTGAAAAAGGAGCCTCGAGTACACAAGGAGAACATGGAACCCCGAGCGTCCACAATGAAAGAGGGACCCCGAGTGTCCCAATTGAAAAGGGGACCCCGAGAGTCCCAATGGAGGCCGGGGAAGGATCAAATAGTCCTACCTTTACCCTGGAGCAAGTTGTTGAATTGCTCAAGCATCAACGGGTAAAGGAAGATAAAGAGCGGATGGATCAAATGTTGGGCAATCCCCAACGAACGGGCATTCCCCGTATCTTAGACAACCCTCCAAGAAACGTTCCATTGCCACAACCCATCCGAAACGTGCAACCTCTTGAGCATGTTGATGAAGCTCAAGAAGGGGAGGAAGCCAATTATGGAGATGACATGTATGGGTTTGATGACCACTTTCAACCGAGGAGGGGTATGAATTGGGGTCGGAATGTGGACCGGGGTAGAGGCCGAGGTCGAGGGCCACCCTTAGGACATGATGGAGGGAATGTTAGGAGAGAATATGGAGGTTATGGTGGTTATGGGGATCACTATGGAGGCCAACCGGAGCCATTCCAAGGGGGTCGAGATAACAACAACAACCTCAACAATGTGAAGCTCACTATTCCTTCTTTCAAAGGAAGTAGTGACCCGGTGGAGTACAAGAATTGGAAATTGGCTATGGAGCGAATATTTGAAACCAATGATATGCCCGAGGTAAAGAAGACCAAGTATGCAATATCTTCCTTCGAAACCTTTGCT
The DNA here is from genome assembly GCA_037355625.1 of Petunia x hybrida. NCBI lineage: Eukaryota > Viridiplantae > Streptophyta > Magnoliopsida > Solanales > Solanaceae > Petunia > Petunia x hybrida. Next base: position 873,231 of record JBBBVM010000657.1, on the reverse strand, counting down.
TCTACTTGGTGGGAGTCGGTGAAAAGGCATAGGAGGAGGACGGGGATGCCTATTAATCTTACTTGGGAAGAGTTGATCCGGGTGATGGATGAGAAATACTTGACTAGCCAATACCGGGTTGAGCAACAAAAGCGTCTCTATGAGTTGAAACAAGGTTCCAATTCGGTTGGGGAATACTTCAATGAATTTGAGCAAGTCCGAATGAGCCTTGACCTAGATGATGAAGATCATGAGATGGCCATAATCCGTTTCAAAGGAGGCTTAAACCGAGACATAGCTTCACAATTGAAGTTCCACAAATATGATGATATCCACAAGCTATGTGAGGATGCGGTTGAAGCCGAGAAATGGCTTAAAGAAGAGAAGTCCTTTCGCTACAAGGGTAGCACTACTACTCCAACAAGCAATACAAAGGGATGGAAGCCTCCTACCACAAATGCAAGGTTCCCAAGTACAAGTGGAACGAGTGGTGCCAATGCAAGCAAAGAAGTAAAGAAGCCATTTGAGAAGCACACACCTAATGTGGGAGGTAACTCTAGAACTCAATTGAATACCCCTTCTTCTTCTTCCATTCAATGTCACAAATGCAAGGGGTATGGGCACTTTGCCAAAGAGTGTCCTACGAAAGAACCATGGTTATTGTTGGTGATGATGTCTATGAAAAGGAGAGTGAGTCGGAAGGAGAGGGAGTAGATGGGGTAGAGGGAGATGAGGGGGTAGAGGAGGATGGTGAAGATGACACGGTGGAGGATGAGGAACCTCATACTTTCTTGGTAGTGAGGAGAAGTCTAGGAGCTATGATTGCGGAGGAGGGTGAGACCTTACAAAGGGAAAACCTCTTCCATGCGAGGTGTCGTGTTAAAGGTGTTGTGTGCTCTATGATTGTTGATTCCGGGAGTTGCACTAATGTGGTGAGCCAATCTCTCATAACCCAATTGAAGTTGCCTACCATGAAGCATCCCAAGCCCTACCGGTTACAATGGCTTAGTGAATGTGGGGAGCTCAAGGTAGTGAAACAAGCATTGATCAAATTCAAAATGGGTAGTTATGTTGATGAGCACTTGTTCGACGTTGTGCCAATGCAAGCGTGCCACCTTCTCTTTGGGACGCCGTGGCAATTTGACCGGCAAGTGGTTCACAATGGACGTGTTAACACTTACACGCTCCAACATGAGGGAAGAAAGTTTGTGTTGAAGCCCCTAACTCCTAAACAAGTGAGTGATGACTACAATCGAATGAAGGAGTTGAGGGAAGCGGCGAAGGCAAAGTCAATCATTGAGGCTAGTCCTTTGCCCAAAAGCATGGTGGCAATCCCACCTACTTCATCCACCGGTGGCATATGTGCCATGATGCAACCGGGCGAGCTCCTAAGAGGTAATGATGGCAACAAGTTTCTCCTATGCTTAGTGCACAAAGGTATGATCCTTAACTCTAATTGTGATGTTTCTTCTAGTCCTTTGCCTAGTGCTTTGAAAAATGTTTTGGAGAACTTTGGGGACATGTTCCCGGATGAGATGCCCGATGGCTTACCTCCCTTGAGGGGTATTGAACATCAAATTGATTTTATCCCGGGCTCTCAAATCCCAAATAAGCCGGCCTATAGAAGCAATCCCGAGGATACGAGGGAGTTGCAAAAACAAGTTGATGACTTGCTTTCAAAGGGCTTGGTGAGGGAAAGTTTGAGTCCTTGTGCCGTTCCGGTCATTCTTGTTCCAAAGAAGGACGGCACTTGGAGAATGTGCGTAGATTGCCGAGCCGTGAATAAGAAAATGATCAAGTATCGTCACCCTATTCCACGGCTTGATGATATGTTGGATGAATTGAGTGGGTCGCGTGTCTTTTCTAAAATCGACCTTAGGTCCGGCTACCATCAAATCCGGATGAAACCCGGGGATGAATGGAAAACCGCATTCAAGACCAAATTCGGTCTCTATGAATGGTTGGTTATGCCCTTCGGGCTATCCAACGCACCTAGCACTTTCATGCGACTCATGAATCATGTTTTGAAGTCTTTCATTAACAAGTTTGTCGTTGTCTATTTTGATGATATCTTGATCTATAGTAGGACAATTGATGAGCATGTTGAACACCTTAGGCAAGTGCTTGAAGCTTTGAGAGCCGAAAAGCTCTATGCTAACTTCAAAAAGTGTGCCTTTGGTGTAGAGAAGGTTGTCTTTCTTGGGTTTGTTGTGAGTGCCCAAGGAGTGGAGGTGGATGAGTCTAAAGTAGAGGCCATACGCGATTGGCCTACTCCTACTACCGTGACTCAAGTGAGGAGCTTTCATGGTCTTGCTAGCTTTTATAGGCGATTTGTGAAAGACTTTAGCTCCTTAGCCGCTCCACTCACCGAATTGGTCAAGAAGGACCAACCCTTTGTTTGGGGAGAGCCTCAAGAGAAGGCCTTCCAAGAGTTGAAAAGTAGGTTAAGTACCGCTCCCCTATTGCAATTGCCCGACTTTGGGAAGGCATTTGAGGTTGAATGTGATGCCTCGGGGGTGGGAATTGGTGGTGTTTTAATGCAAGATAGCAAACCCATCGCCTACTTTAGTGAAAAGTTGAAAGGGGCCTCATTGAACTATTCTACATATGACAAGGAGTTGTATGCCCTTGTGAGAGCCCTTGCCCATTGGCAACATTACTTGTGGCCTAGAGAGTTTGTGATCAAGAGTGACCATGAGTCACTCAAGCATCTAAGAGGCCAAGAGAAGCTCAATAAGAGGCATGCCAAATGGGTTGAATTTATTGAGTCCTTTCCCTATGTGATCCAATATAAGAAAGGGAAGGACAATGTGGTGGCGGATGCCCTCTCTAGGAAGTTCGCCCTTGCTACCACTCTCACCTCTAAGCTCATGGGATTCGAGAGCATCAAATTGATGTATGCTCATGATCCAAAGCTAAAGAGTGTCTATGATGCTCTAGAGAAAGGGGAGAGAGTTGAAAAATACCAATGGTCTAATGGATTCATCTTTAAAAATGGTAGAGTGTGCATACCCGAGTCCTCATGGAGGGAATTGCTTGTGCAAGAAGCACATTGTGGAGGACTCATGGGTCATTTTGGGGTAAGAAAGACTTTGGCCGTTCTTCAAGAACAATTCTATTGGCCGAAGATGAGGGTGCATGTGGAGAAGTTTTGCACTAATTGCCTTGAGTGCAAGCGTGCCAAGTCTAAATCCCACCCTCATGGGTTATACACCCCACTCCCCGTACCTACTAGTCCGTGGTTGGATATATCAATGGACTTTGTCATGGGATTACCAAGGACTAGGGGGGGCCACGATAGCATCTTTGTTGTTGTGGATAGGTTCTCAAAGATGGCTCATTTCATTCCGTGCAAAAAATGTGATGACGCCCAACATGTAGCTTCCTTGTTTGTTGAAAATGTTTTGAAGCTACATGGTGTGCCTCAAACGATAGTGAGTGATAGGGACACTAAGTTCCTAAGCCATTTTTGGCGATGTTTGTGGGGTGCTTTAGGCACCAAGCTTTTGTTTTCTACGTCCCACCACCCCCAAACCGATGGCCAAACCGAAGTGGTCAACCGAACCTTGGGTGCTCTTCTTAGGGCCATGACCCGAGGTAAGGCCGGGACGTGGATTGATAGATTGCCTATGATGGAGTTTGCCTACAATCGTACATTGCATAGTGCTATTGGCATGACTCCTTTTGAATGTGTTTATGGTTTTAACCCCTTGATTCCCCTTGATCTAACCCCTTTGCCAAGGGAAATGGTTGTTAATTTTGAAGGAAAAGCTCGAGCCAAGGCTTTGATAGAGCTACATGCTAAGGCGAAGAAGAACTTGGAGGAATCTTATGCTAAGGTTGCCTCTAAGAAGAACAAGGGACGAAAGAAGGTGGAACTCAAGAAGGGTGACTATGTGTGGGTGCACTTCCGGAAAGAGAGGTTTCCAAACCTTAGGAAAGGGAAGTTGGCACCCCGGGGAGATGGTCCTTTCCAAGTGCTCTCGAAGATTAACAACAATGCCTATGTGGTCGACTTGCCAAGTGAGTATCAAGTTTCTAATACTTTCAATGTTAGTGACTTGGTTCCTTTGAATGTAGGTAATGAAGAGGTCGTGAATGATGATGAAGAGGTCGTGGATGATGCTTCGATTTCGAGGACGAAATCCTCTCAAGAAGGGGAGGATGATAAGACCCAAACCGCCACAAGACCACTCACACGGAGCCAAGCTAAGTTAATCCAAGATACTCATCTTCACTTGACATGGAAGAGCATAGAAGAAGGCCCCAAGAGCAACTTGAAGACCATGCTTTGGTGTGCCATGGATGGAGGACCCTCGCGGACACTTGGAGAGGCTCAAGAGGCTCAAAATGAGACACCCCAAGGGGCTTCAGGAAGAGGCGGAGCGCCTCCCAGCTGAGGCGGGGCGCCTCCCAAAATCCAGCTCTCTGAAGTTCAGGAGGCGGAGCGCCTCAGACAGGAGGCGGAGCGCCTCAAGCAGATCCAGAGAGCTGACAGTCACTAGGCGGCCGCCTCCCCACCCTAGGCGGACCGCCTCCCCCTGTTACCCACATGCGGGATTTTAATGACTTTTGCTTGAACTTCCTATTTTAGCCCTGCGCGGCCTTTATTTGTTTTAGCCCACTTTGGGGGTATTTTAGACCTTTTATTAGTCCTAAGTGAAACCTATAAATACTTCACTTAGTCTCTTTCAAACATTACCTTACTTTGATTATTGATGAATGAAAATAGAGTTGAACTCTTTGGAAGAAACCTTTGTCTCTTGGTTGCTTGAATTCACTAGTGGAACCTAGTTGAGTCTTGAACCGCTAACCCGACCATTCGACTTGCGAGTCCGGTGTTGTCTCGAGGGTCGTTGCATAGTGTAGGTCCTCCTTGACGCCGATTCGAGGGTATCTCGGGACAAGTTCCCCGTGGTTACTTCGAAGGGAGTTCGAGAAGTGTCTCGCTCTTCTATCTTTTTTTATTCCGCGTATTTGATTCCTATCAAAAAGGAGCAAGAACCCCAACCTAGGGTTAAAAGAGTGCAAACAAGAAGTCCTACGAACACAAGCAATGGTGGGACTAGTGCTAAAAAAGGGTTGACAAATGTCAACAAGGTGAGCCCGAAGCCACTTCCAAAGCCGAGTGGTTCACCAACAAAGAAAAAGGAGACGTCGAGTGATGGGTCTCCAAGTCCTAGATTCCGGGTTGATGTAAAAAGTCCACCTACTCCGGCTATGGGCATTCTCGGGCCTCGTCCCAATTCGCCTGAATTTGTGAGACAAAGATAGAGAGGAGTAAGGGAGTGACCGGTGACATTCCTAGAGTGGAAAAAGGAGAGGATGTGATGAGTGATGTGAGTGGGATGTCACCACCCGAATCTACACCCGACCTTGAAAAGAAAATGAGGGAAAAGAAAGAGGGAAAAAGAAAAATTGAGAGTGAGGACACCCCTTATTCTAACCTTAACCCTTTGGCTTTTTCTTCTACTTGTTTGAATACTTGTGTAGGTATTCTTGGAGGCAAACCGATAGAGCCTCAATCATATTCCGAGATGGAAAGACAAGGTAAAGGCGATGCCAAATGTGAGCTACGAGGTGAAGGAACTACCCATGGCGCTTCATGTACATTGAGTGAGCCCGGATGCGACTCAAGTGTAAGTGTTAGCTCTTCTATCCTTAAGCATGATACTTCCTTGTCTTGTGAAGTTGTTAGTGACAACTCTAGGCTAGTTGATGATTTGCATGACTATAATGTGTTTGCAACTAGTGTAGAGCCTTTGGGTCAACTTGTGTGTGAAAATGAACCACTAGTTGAGAGGGTTGAAAAGCCACATCATGATGTGAGCTCGATTTTCATTGAACCTCTCTTTAGTGAAAATGTTGAAGTTGACCTTGTTTGTGAACCTTATTATGACACCCCACCTATATTTGATAAAGGAGAAGATGACTTGCATGATAATCTTATTCTTCCCTTTGATTGCTTAATTGATAGTGGTGGCCCTATGTGTCGTAGTGAGGGCGGGATGGATCTTGAGGAGTCTCTTAAGTGTGAGATGGATCGATTTATTTTCGATGACTCCTCGAGTGAGAGTGAAGGACCTAGTCTTGATTCTATGCTTTTGTGTAACCATGAATTTGAGGTGCATGCCTTTACATTTCTATTGTTTGAAGGCGATCTCATTTGTGGTGGAGAATTATATCGGACTAGGGTCGGTAGTAGAGTCGAACCTCCATGGTTTGTCAAGTTAGGCTCTATGGATGATCCATCGTTTGGAACTCCGAATGAGGAGAGTGGTCTCGGTATTGGTCATGATGACCTATCTTCTAGTAGTCCTAGCCTTCGTTGTATGGACTATAATGATGAAGGACCTATTTTGGAGACCTTCCTTTGGAGTTTGTCCAATAAGGAGGATTGTCTTGGGGTTGATTTAGGAGGTGAGGAGGTACCTCTCGGTGTGTGTATGAATGCTCTTAAGAAGGGGAGTGGAGTAGTCGATGTTAGTAGTGAATTGAACTAGTTTACTTATTCCATTCCATATGTTGAGCACGCCTTGAGTGTTGGACATACCAAAGCCAATGTGTCACATTGTGATAAAATTGATTTGAAGGCTTGGTGTGTTGGTCATGGACTTAGGGGTCGTGGGAATTTTAATTGCTTCATGCATATCCTTGATCTCTATGCTTGTTTGAAAAATGAGTGCTTGTTCTTGTCGAGTCAAGACCTTATTGTTTCCCTTGGGAACATACACTTTTTAATTGGTATTGATGCTTGGCTCTATCACAAGAGTGTATTTTCCACACCACTTGCACTTATTATTGTTGAGCTAACCCAATTGTGAAGTAGGAAATTTTGGTTGTGCTTGTTTTGATTGTAGGTTTTGATGGTTCAATTTCGAGGACGAAATCCTTTCAAGAAGGGGAGGATGATGCAGCCCAAAATGGCCTAAACGACAACCATCAAAAGCCAAGCTCGAGAGCACAACGGATACGAGTCAGGGCCTCCGGAAACAACTTGAAGATCATGCATTGGAGAGCCAACGGATGGAGGAAACAGGGCAGGAAACTGAGCAGCCCAAAACAGGGCAAAACAGGGGAGCAAACTGGGAGCTCACTGCCTAAGGAAGAGGATTTCCTCTGCGCGATCGCGACCTAACCTGCGCGATCGCGAAGAGTAGTTGAAGACCCTGCGCGATAGCGCGACCTGCACGCGAAAGCGAGGATGAACAATGCTGGGAAATGCTGGAACCTGCGCGATCGCGAGCCCTTGGCGCGATCGCGATGATTTGAGGAATGCCCAGCGCGATCGCGAGCCTCCCTGGCGCGATCGCGAAGAAGAAGTATTGAGCAGCCAGGCAGAATCAGCTTCAGGGCCATTTTTGTCCATTTTCAGTGTAAATGTATATATAGCACATTTGGCTCTACATTTAGTTAGTTTCACCTTGTATTGAATATTGAGAAGAGAGAATTAGAGAAGAGGCCGAGCCCTTCTAGTTCGAAGCCCGAGGCTTCATGTATCTCGTTAACTTGGAACCTATGGCGATCGACACCTAGTTGAGTCCATTGTAAGGTTCGAGTTTCACTTTCTCCCTTTTGGATTATTAATTCATGTCTTGAATTCATTAATCCGTTCTTTCTTCTCGTTTCTTGACTCCCCAATCCTTGTTTCCCGATATCTTTGATATCACCTATCGTGTTATTTATCGCTTCCGCCTTGTTTGTGTCGTATGTTATTAGCTTCCGCGTATTTTACATTGCATCATAATACCACCACTAGATGGGTACTTCCTTATTTCTCCACTACTAGCAACACCACAAAAATAGTGTCCACTTCCCGTCACTCTTCATACATTAGATGTGTTGTTGAAAGTCGAGGAAGGAGTCTCATCATAGAACCCATAGGTGCTCCTTGAAATAGGAGTTTGGTAGAAATCTCCTCTACCCTCCTCGGTTCCATAACCCATAGAACTGCTCATACAATTCTTTCCCTCGGTCTCATTCTCATCCAAATTATCCTCTAAGCATTGGATTCGAGTGCTTATTGCATCTACCTTGGTCATAATGTCCCGAAGGTAAGCTTGATATAACTCGGTCCTATTTACACTTTTCTCACCGTTCCCACTTCCATCCAAACCTCCCTTATGGCTCCTTGTACCTGCAAAAGATATTTTAAGAAAGTGCAAAGGTTAGTATAAACAACCTCACTTGCTCTCCCTTGCCTTTGGTGGTGGCACTCAACACTCTTTTTAGGGTGAACACTCCCAAACCCCCAACCAAAGATGCCCTTATATCTTTAGGAACCAAAATGTTAAGATCAGCAACTAGTACACCCAAGCAATGGTTCAGAATGGAGTTTATGTGAGTCGATGTACGCTAAACTCTTTAAAGTGAGGACTTGATTCAAATGGTTCTACGAGTCTTCTTTGAGTCCTACTCTCCACTAGGCACGAGTTGCCTAAAAGCTCAAAGAACTAGTACCAATTAAGTAGGAAGGTTACTTAAAGAAGTACTAGTTAGATATTATGCAAGCAAAGAAACACGAAACCCTAAGAAGAAACTACCCAAAGATCCACACAATGCTCTAGGCGGACCTCCTGAGGTGTAGGAGGGGTGCCTGAACAAAGGCTCTGCTAGGCAGGGCGCCTGGAAAACAAGGCAGTCAGGCGGGGCGCCTAGCCATTTTCAGCAGAATAGGCAGTGACCAATTCAGGCGGGGCGCCTAGCTCTGGAACAGTTCCAACTCGTTCCAAACTCGTTCCAACTCGGTTTTCAATCCACAAATTCGATGATTTCACCTTGTTTCTCAAAATCAAAGGTACCCAATTGTGTTTTCAACTACTACAATCAATCCCCAATGATTTATATCAACACCCAATCCATAACAAATCCAAATCAAGAAATTTCAATCAAATTCAAGGGTTTTTCAAACTTTGGGGTTTTTGATTTTTCAACTTTTGATTCTCAACACCAAATCACGTAACAAGGGTACCAAATCAATGGGTAATCATCACATAACAATCTTCAATAACAATAATCGAATGGGTCATCAAATCCATGAATTTCTAGCAATTTATTTGTATTTTCAACTTTTTCAATTTTTTTTGTTTTTCTTCTTTTCTCCAAGAACAAGAACAACAATAACAATAAAGTAAAGATACGAGATAGATGAACAAAGAACGAGGTTTTGTAAGAACAAATCCCGAGCCTTGCTCTGATACCAAACTGATGCAGGGTAAAACGAGCAGAAGCAATAGAAGTAGCGGAAGCAAAAAGGTAAACACGATAACCAAGAAATAAGGGACGGGGAAGAACAGAAATAGAAGAAAGAAAGGATAATCGAATCAAACCATGATTTAAATATCCATGAGAGAGAAAGAAACTTGAACCAATTACGGGATTACACTAGGCTGATCCGCCATAGATTCCAAGTAAGAGATACATGAAACCAAGCTTCAACAAGAAGGACCAAGTCTCTTCTAAATTCTATTCTTCAATCTCAAAATCTAGCTCCCAAATAAAATGACTAAGTGTTGTATTTATAGATGTTCCAAACTCCTAATGAAATGACATAAAAGCCCCTACAAGTTGATTACACATAATAGGCCACGTAGGGCAAAATAGTAACTAACACATAAGTTGGAAAATCATTCAGCATTCCAGACGGGGCGCCTAGGGTCAGGCGGGGCGCCTGGATGTTGGGCAGTGAGCTTGGGAGTCTCTGGCTAGGCGGAGCGCCTCGATCTAGGCGGAGGGCCTGGATCTAGGCGAAGGGCCTGGCTAGGCGGAGGACCTGGATCTAGGCGGAGGGCCTGGCATGTGCTTGTGCCAGGTGGGGCGCCTAGGTGCTAGGCGGGGCGCCTGACTGTGTCGAGCGTCCCTCCTCCTCCTTAGGCGTGGGGCCTAATGCTGAAACCATCCGAAATATCTTCCAAAGCTCTTGACTTCTCACGACCCTTGCATCCTTCATTCCCAGCTCTTGATGGTTGGCGCTTAGGCTCGATTTTACCTGCATCAAGCAAGGGCTCAAATAAGTCGAGGAGTATTTTGATGACATTGAGAAGAATAGAACGGCTCTTGACATGGAGAAAGATGACGAGCAAGACATCATTTGATTCAAAGGTGGGTTGAACCGAGATATATCATCCCAGTTGAGGTTGCATACATTGTACACTCTTGATGAGGCTTTCCATGTCGCCATTGAAGCTGGAAAAAGTGGCGAAGGAGGACAAAACTAGCAGGTATAGAGGAAGCACAACTTCTACTCCCTTGAGCCGAAACAAAGAATGAATGAGCCCAAGTTTGGGTAGTACTAGTGGAAGCCGAAAGGTGAAGAAACCCTTTGATATGGGTACGGCTAAGAGTGACTCTAAGGAGTCCAGAGATAAAACTCAACTTAACACTCCTAAGGCTTCTTCTATTCAGTGTCACAAATGGAGGGGGTTGTGGACACTTTTCCAAAGATTTTCCAACTCGTATGACCATGATCTTACTTAATAATGGCACAGCCCGTGAGCAAGAGGGTGACCCGGAGGGTGAGAAAGATGAAACTGCTGAACGTCTTTAGTGTGAGGAAGAGGTAGAGGAGGATGATGAGCTGAATATGTTTCTTGTGATGCGTAGGAACTTGAGCACCATAAGTATAGAGGATGAGTAAGATGTACAGCGAGAAAATTTATTTCATACGAGGTGTAGGGTGAGGGGTAAAGTTTGTTCATTGATCTTTGATTCGGTAAGTTGTGCCAATATTGTGAGCCAAATGTTGGTGTCACAATTAGGACTGCCCACATTAAAACATCCTCATCCCTACCGGTTGCAATGGTTGAATGAGTGTGGTGAGCTGAGAGTGGCAAAGCAAGTATTAATCAAGTTCAATGTGGTAGCTTATCAAGATGAGCTCATGTTTGATGTGGTGCATATGCAGGCTTGCCATCTGTTATTGGGCAGGCCATGGCAATATGATAGAGCCATGATGGTTGACCAACACTTATACGGCTAAGCTTGAGGGCAAGAGTTTCACACTCAAGCCCTTGTCACCTAAGCAGGTTAGCAAGGATCATAGGCGCATGAAGGAGCTAAAAGAGGCGGCTAAAGCTAAGTCTTCTGTGGGGACTAAGCCTGAGGGCGTAACCAATGCTATTGCACCTTCTATGTCAGGTAACATTTGTGCCATGATTCAACCTGGTGAGTATTTGAGAGGTAATCATCATGGCACTAAGTTGCTTATTTTTCTAGTGCATAAGGGTGTCCTCTTGAGTTCTAATGATGCTATTGTTTCTAATGCTACCCTTAGTGTTGTTGAGGATGTGTTGCAAGAATTTGAGGACATGTTTCCCAAAGAGATGCCTAGTGGGCTACCTCATGGACTGAGCACCAAATCGACTTTATCCCAGGGTCCCAAATCCCTAACAAACCATCCTATCGGTGCAATCCGGAGGACACCAAAAGTTGCAGTGTCCAGTGGATGAGTTGTTGAGGAAGGGGGCTCGTTCGTGAGAGTTTGAACCATTGTGTCGTGCTAGTGATTCTTGTACCAAAGAAGGATGGGACATGGAGTGATATGAAAATTAAAGACAAGAATTAAAAGTAAGACCCAATTGATTTAGAGAAGAATTAAGGAAGTTAATTAGGGAAAGATTAACCTAATTACCCCCTTAATCACCTAAACAAAAGAACCACTACTATTTGATCCTCAATTAGCTAAGCTAATTGCAAATCAAGGAAATTAATGAGCTCAAGCAAACAAGCTTAGCCAAATCCTCACAATTATCAATATCCATTAAAAACTAGGTCTACTAATGACTTTAGGAGTATTTATACATGGCACAAATGCCTTAATTAACCCTTAACAATGGGCCTTCAACTCATTAGCCACTGATGGGCTTTCTGATCCTCGTCTCAGCGCGATCGTGCAGTGGTGGTCACTATCGCGCTGTGTTTTAATTCATGCCCACGCGATCGCGGCTATGGCCACGCGATCGCGCAGGCAAGCCTTCAACCCGCCTCTTGCGCGATCGCGTCTGTGGACGCGCGATCGCGCAGCTCTACATTTTCAATTCCTCGCAATCGCGTATGACTCTCGCGATCGCGTAGGTCTTCTCCTTTGCCTTCCGCGATCACGTCTGTTCTCACGCGATCGCGAAGAACATTTTCAGTTCAAGAGGCAGTAAGCATGCAAAACTGCCCTAGAACCTCCAATACTTGCCCAATTAGCTCCAGCTGTGTGAACATTGCCTGTAGCTGCTGCAACTCCCTAGCTTGGCTCCTTGTGAAGGGCTTGGATGAGCGTCGGGTTGCATCATGGAGGATGTGTGTTGATTGTTGGGCAGTCAACAAGATAACGGTAGAGCATCGTCATCCCATTCCTAGGCTAGATGACATTCTAGATGAGTTAAGTGGTTCTAGTATCTTTTCAGAGATAGATCTTCAGTCCAGTTACCACCAAATTCAAATGAAATCGGGTGATGAGTAGAAAACTGCATTCAAGACTAAGTTTTGTCTATATGAATGGTTAGTGATGCCTTTTGGCCTCTCCAATGCACCTAGCACATTAATGAAGTTAATGAACCATGTACTCAAACTGTTTATCAATAAGTTTGTGGTTGTCTACTTTAATGATATCTTGATATATAGAAAAACTGTAGATGATTGTGTGCCTTTTGTGTGGAGCGAGTTTGTCTTTCTTAGATTTGTTGTAAGTGCTAATGGTTTCGAAGTCAATGAGTCTAAGGTAGAAGCTATTAGGGATTGGCCTACTCCTACTACTATATCTCATGTTAGGAGTTTTCAGGGTCTAGCTAGCTTCTATAGGTGCTTTATTAAGGCCTTTAGCACCGTGGCAGCACCTCACACTGAGTTAGTGAAGAAATACCTACCGTTTATGTGGGGAGAGTTTCAAGAGAATGTTTTCAAAGAGTTGAAGCGTAGGCTTAGTTCTACCCCATTTTTGCAATTGCTCGACCTTAGAAAGGCATTTGAGATAGTGTGTGATGCATTGGGGTTTTAGATAGGTGAAGTCTTAATGCAAGATGGGAAGCCTATTGCTTACTTCAGTAAGAAGTTGAAGGGTGAAACCTTGAATTACTCTACGTATGACAAGGAGTTGTATGCCCTAGTGCGAGCTTTAGCCCATTGGCAGCATTATCTATGGCCTAGGGAGTTTTTTATTAGGAGTGATCATGAATCGTTAAAACAACTTAGGGGCCAAGAGAAGCTGGACAAAAGACATGCCAAGTAGGTAGAGTCCATATAAAGTTTCCCTTATGGAATTCATTACAAGAAGGGAAAAGAGAATGGCGTAGCCAGCACACTTTCTAGGAAGTTTGCCTTAGCTAACACTCTTGCTTCTAGGCTAATGGGTTTTGATAGCATCAACTGGATGTATGAGCATGACCCTACGCTTAAGGGCATTTGTGATGCCATTGTGAGTGGACAAGTACCAATGGTTAGATGGCTACCTTTTTAAGAAGGAGAGAGTGTGCGTACATGAGTTCTCGTGGAGAGAGTTGATGGTGTGTGAAGCACATTGTGGGGGTTTGATGGGTCACTTAGGGGCGCATATGACCTTAGCCATTCTAGGTGAGTAGTTTCATTGGCCTAAGATGAGGCGAGATGTGGAATGCTTTTGTAGTGCTTGTTTAGACTTCAAGAGGGCTAAGTCTAGGTCTAGTCAATATAATTAGTACACACCCCTACCTATTCCTACTAGCCCATGAGTTGATTTTTTTATGGACTTTGTGACAGGGTTGTCATGGTCTAAAGTTTGTCATGATAGCATTTATGTTGTCGTTGACAGGTTTTCTAAGATGGCTCCTTTTATCCGTTGTAATAAATATGATGATGCACCTACATATTGCTTCTTTGTTTGTTGATCACGTGTGAAAGTTTCATGGTGTGCCTCGTACTATTGTTAGTAATAGGGGCTCTAAATTCTTGAGTCATTTTTGGAAGTGTTTGTTGGGTGCACTTGGCACCAAGTTTTTATTCTCTAGGTTGTGAGGAAGAACATGGAGGAAGCCTATGAAAAGGTGATGTAGTCCAAACTTATCATGTGACCTCGAGACCATTCACACGAAGTCAAGCAAAGGAGATTCAACATGTGCATCTACACTTGGTATGGAAAGGCTTGGATGAAAGAAGTTTCGAGGATGATTTGAAGATTGTTCACTGCAACACCCTTGAGGTGGACCGCCCAGAGCTAGGGCAGACCGCCCCAGCATTCCTCAGTAGCTCCTGCACTGTGGCAGGCCCAAGGCGCACTGCCCGTAGTCCAAGGCAGACCGCCTCCCATCTTTTCCTCCGAAAATCGACTAAGTGTCGAAATCACAACTCTCTGAAGTTTGAGGGCGGGGTGCCTCCAAGCCAGGGCACAGCACCCCTCAAAAATCTGCTCTCTGGATTTTCACAGGGTGGAGCGCCTCCACCCTATGGCGGACCGCCTCCCCTGGAAGCTGGCGAGACGGGATTTGTTTTACTTTTGAGACTTCTTTGATAGTTGACCCTACGTGGTCTTTATTTAATTAAGCCAACTTGTGGGCTATTCTTTATAAATATAGTACGTGTGGGCAAACCTATAAATACCATACTTACGCTTTTATTTCACTAGACACCTTTCAATGTTGATAATCAAAACTTGGAGATTCTCTCTCAAGAAGAACCCCTTTGGGACTTGATTTCTTTTGATGATTCCAATTGAACTTCAATCCTCTTTGATAAAACTTTTTGCAAGGATCTTCGTGTCCTTTGACTCTAATAAGGACGTAACGAGAGTAGTTCCTCATTGATTCCTTGTTCTTGTTCAAAATACGTCTCGTTTCTATCTTTTATCGCTTCAGTGTGATTTATATTGCATCAAATGGTATAAGAGCAAGGAAAGGATTTGTTTCAGCAATCCCAATTTTGTTCTTCGTGTCTAGTATCATTTAGTTTCCTTTGAATTTCATTTTTGATTTTAAAAAAGAAAGTTGAAAAAAATAACAAAAAAAGGATTGAATCTAATCTCCTATTCATTGATTGTTACTGAGGATTGTTGTGCTAAGTTTTCCCAATCGTTTGGTACCCTTGAATTGTGATTTGGTGTTATGGTTGAATATTTTGAAAGATTGAACCCAACTTTAGGAACCATAGTTGAAATTACTTCAAAATTCTGAAAATTGAGCGTTGTTATTGATTGACTGTGGTTGGAAATTATTGGGTATTGTTAGAAACCATCAAGAGCACCTACTGACATCATTGGGGGTTAAAAACAAGTGAAAAACGATTCGAATTTGGTGAAAAAAACGGGCGAAAACCAGACCTAAAATGAAGTTGCAGGTTGCAGGTTTCTGCCAGGGTTGAGCGCCCCAGATAGAGGCGGACCGCCCCAAGTGTCTGAGGTAGAGCGCCCACTTACCAGGGCGAGGCACCCTAGGGAGTAATGTAGATGTAATCCATGGAGGAGAGAAGATAAAAATCCATTGTTGCCGTGTTGATGATGGTTTGGTTTTAAGGACGAAATTCTTTCAAGAAGGGGAGGATGATGCAGTCCAAATTGAGGATGATTCTAACAGTCGGGCTAAGGAGTTATCAGACCTTCATCAATCTTGGGTGATAGCTTGGAGAAAATTTTTTGGAGAACATTTGTCCGGTCGTATGTTAGAAGAACCTTAGGATTCATTGGTTAGCATTGGAGAAGGGGCGTTCTAGAAGAAGGCTTGGCGCGTGGTACTCGCGTGGCACGCGGCCTATATTTTCTAGACAATTCAGCCGCGTGGTGGGCTCATTTATTGGCCTTAATGCGCTGTATTTTTTATGACTTTTTCATGCTTTTGCATAGCTAGACTTATTTATTTTGATGCTACTTATTTAGCCCTGCATGGCTATTGACATTCAGCCTAATTTATGACTATTTCTTCACTTTTTAGGCGTGTAAGGCTCCATTATAAAAGCCTAACACTTAGTCTTATTTCAGCAGTTCCTAGACATCAAAAAACAAACGCAGCTTTTGAGCTTTTCCTACAAACACTTGGAAAACCGTTTCTTTTGAGTGAAATCAGAATTGAACGATTTACTACCATTGATCGAATTGTTATCAAGTCACAGGTTTGTCTTGAGGATAGTTCGTGTAGTCTAGGTGCTTTTTGAATCCTAACAAAGGGGTGAGTATACTAGTTCCTACTAAATCCTTTATTGAATTTTCAATTAGTGTCTTTCTTTTATAACTGTTCTTGCTTCCATAATTTAGATTACATTAGTTGGTATCATAGCTTGGAAAGGGTTTGTTTCTACAACCCCAATCCTGTTCTTCGTGCCTTATTTTTAGGTTCTTAGTTTAGGTTTCCATTAAATTTTGTTTTATTTAAAAAAAAAGAAGAAAAACGTTAAAAAGAACATAAACAGCCGTGTTTAGTTGTTGGTTGATGATATTGCATGCTTAGGGTTTGAAATGTTGAAGTTTTAGTTGAATCTTGGCTTGTTTCTTGAAGAATTTGGCCTTGTTTCTTGGAATCTTGAATAGGTGTTGCGTTCTTGGACTTGTAGAACTAATATTCTTGAATTCTTGAATTGTTCTTGAAGAATTTAGGAAGTTCTTGATTGAGTTCTTGAGAGTTCTTGACAGAAGTACTAAAGACACGTTCAAAACAAAGTAGAATAAACGTGTAGTAAGATTCTTGAAGCAATCATGATTAAATTCTGGGAAGATAGTTGAGTTCTTGAAGGGGAAACGTTGGGGTCCTGAAAGAATAGAGGTGCAGCGTTTTTCTTGATCATTCTTGAGCTTTGAAACGTGATTCTTGGCTAGGAATTAGTAGTTCTTGATCAACAACTTGTTGTTCTTGAATAGGGAGAAAATAACTTGAATTGATCTTGAAATTCTTAGCCTTTGTACGTTGGATTAGTGAGATTGAGTGCTTAATTTTTTTGTGTTTAAGAAGCTTAGAGGGCTGCACGTAAGGGAAAGAAGAAGAAAAACCTAAGCCTAATTCAAGAAGGAAAAAATTCCTAAATCAAAAGGGGAAAAGTTTACCCACTTTCCAAGTCAATTAGTTTTCCTTTGGCTTTGGGAGAGTGTTTGGGCTGCTGATCCTAGGGGAAAGGGAGCGGAATTTCGGCCTTGGAGTGTAGAAAAAGGGGTAAAAGTTCTCGAAATTAGAGTTGGAAAGCAAGAGAAAAGAGGGAAAACTTATTCTACTCAAAATGGGGCTTGTTCTAGGCGCCTATTTAAGGGTAGAAAATCAAATTTTCGTAGGATTTCTTTATTTCTTTGTGAACATCACTTCTAATTATTAATTCTTAGGTAATTCTTCAACTTAAGTTGATTACTAATCCTTGAGCTTGTAGGACTTCATGCTAAAACCCAGAATTTCAAACTTTCGTAGTTAATTCTTTGGCTTCCCGTGCTCACTTTAAAAGCTGTCCGCCTATAGAGTCTGTGAACTTGTGAACTTAAAGGTCATTGAGAAACTTGATCAATTCTGAGGAAGCCATTTGGAACGAGTTGTGAGATCCTACCATAAAATTTGAGTGAACTCGAGTGTCATTCAAATTGAGGGAGCGGGTGAGGTATTTTACTAATCTTAACATATTTTGTAGTCTTTGTTTGTGTGCAGGTACATAGCTGGAGTAGTTGATAAATAAGAGGGTGTTCCCGAGCTTACTTTGGCTGATCTTTGGGCCGAGATGAGAGTAATGAAAGCAAACTTAGGGCAATATATTGACAGAATGGGAGCCCGAGTTGATAATCTTAAAAAGGAGCAGCTATCTTTTACTCCAAAATCTTCTTGTAATGAGTTAAACTTGGGCAATCCCCAAGTAGTTATGCCAACACCGAGGTTCCACAAGTTAAGGGTGAATGTTTGTGGTTATAAGGGCTTTAATCTAGAGCTTAACGGCTTGAATGAAGCCATGCTTATTTCACCGGAAGTGGTTAATCTTTTGCACTTAACATGGGTGAGACGAAGATATCCATATCTCTATGATGGATATAAGGTTGAGTGGAAGGTCAAGGTAATAGTGACACGAGGAGAATACCTTGAAACGGTTTGGTGTGATGTGTATCCTCTTCAAACATGTGACTTGTATTTTGGGCAGCCATGGTTCTTACATCGCAATATTCCATATGTGCGAGATTGGATAAGGCATATGGTGGACGATGAAGGATGGGCTCTAATGCCATTCCCGCTTACAAAGAAAAGTCCCAATAGTACCTATGCCTCTTTTATGCATGTAGAGGAGTGTAATAATCAAAAAGAAAAGTTTGGGGTGAATAATGTAGTTGGGCTGCCACCAAAGAGACAAGAGGATGCAGTTGAAAAGAATATGCGAGAAAAGAAAGAAGAAAAGAAAAGAGGAGAACTTTTTCACTCTAACACTTGTAATTCTTCTTTTTCCTCTAGTTGTTTAAATTCTCTTGCAGGTACCATTGGAAATAAGCTTGGCAGTGAACACCACTTACTGGAAGTGCAAGAAGAATGCATTTTAGGGGCTGACCATGGTGGTGTAGGGTCTACCCATGTTGACTCTAAGCTTGAGGAAGACAATGAAGGTAAACAAGGTCAATCTTGTGACCTTCAAGGTAAGTCTACTACACTCACTACCCTAGGAGCTAGTGAAGAGCAAGTTAATGATGAGAGTATGAGTAGTGGTATTTTTTGTTTGGACCCTAAATTGTCGCTGCCTTGTAATGGATGTTTAGATAAGATTTGTGACGATACACTAGTTGATCTTGAATGTGCTCCTAAAATTAAAACTACTTGTGTGTTTGATGTAATGAAAGCTAGTGTTGACACTTGTGTTGAGGGTCTAGGTATTAAAAGTAATGCTTCTAAGGATGTCATTGACGAAAGATTGCATGCTATCGTAGAAGTAGAATTTAAACATCACTTGTTTGATCCTGGAATTGAAGGTGTAGAGTCCTTTTTGAGTTCTTTTGATGTCGCAACTGAGCATAATAATGAAACTGAATTATGTGATGTGTTTGGTTATGTTGACATCAATGGTGAGGTGAACTTGAGTGAGACTTTTCTTGTGAAACTATTTTTATTTGGGGAGGTTTATTGTTTAGATAATGAGTTTGAGTTTCTTAAGTTTCTTTCTTGTGATGGAAGTAACTCATTGTTTGATAGCAGTTCACTTGGTAGAGGGAATTGTCGTGAGGAGGAAAGTGTGGATCTTATTTTAAATCTTGTTTCTTCTTTGTGTTGTCCAAATACCGGCTTTGAGCATGGTTGTAATTCTGATTTTGAAAGTATGCTTATTGAAGCGGACACCACTGATGAAGTTAAACTAGGAAACACTTTTCTTTACTATTTGTTTGCCAATGATGAGGATCATGAGGGTGTTAGGAGTTCTTGTGTGAAGGATGAAAATTCTGATTGTTACACATATCTTGATGCTTTTCCTTACTCTAGGATAGAGGATGGGAAATGCTTGTATCTCATGATTCATGCTTCTCTGGTATACTATTATTGTGATTGAATACATCCTTGTTCCTACAGCTTGTTGTTACAATATGAATTTCTTGAGACACATGTCATGTTTGATGTGTTGACCTCGTTGGTTTTTGACCCGGGAATTGAGCTTAAAATTGGTCACTTACTTGACTTAATGGCTTTGGAATGGGCTGGTAAGATGTTCCTGAGTTTTGGTTTGATATGTTCTCTGAGTGTTATGTGTAACCTTGGAATGCACTCCGTGTGTTTGGGAATAATACAAGTGGAGGGCTGTTAGAAAGATACTCCGTGGGAGTTATTGTGATATGCAACCCGAACTTGTAAACTCCATGAGGACGGTATGTTTTCGTGGCTTATGCTTATATTTGCGCTTTCTAAATCCATGGCGATTAGAGTTATCATTTTTGGGTAGATTGGCGGCGCACTTGTGCCATCTCATGGGTGTGTTATTGTGGGGCTATTTGTCTATTGCCTAGTTGAGACTTGGGAGTTATCTATACTAATTGTTGTCGATATTTTGCAGGAATCAGATTCGAGGACGAATCCTTCCCAAGAGAGGGAGAATGATGTAGATGTAATCCATGGAGGAGAGAAGATAAATATCCATTGTTGCCGTGTTGATGATGGTTTGATTTCGAGGACGAAATTCTTTCAAGAAGGGGAGGATGATGCAGTCCAAATTGAGGATGATTCTAAGAGTCGGGCTAAGGAGTTATCAGACCTTCATCAATCATGGGTGATAGCTGGGTGAAAATTCTTTGGAGAACATTTGTCCGGTCGTATGTTAGAAGAACATTGGGATTCATTGGTTAACATTGGAGAAGGGGCGTTCTAGAAGAATGCTTGGCGCGTGGTACTCGCGTGGCTCACGGCCTATATTTTCTAGACAATTCAGCCGCGTGGTGGGCTCATTTATTGGCCTTAATGCGCTGTATTTTTTATGACTTTTTCATGCTTTTGCATAGCTAGATTTATTTATTTTGATGCTACTTATTTAGCCCTGCGTGGCAATTGATATTTAGCCCAATTGGTGGCTATTTCTTCACTTTTTAAGTGTGTGAGGCTCCATTATAAAAGCCTAACACTTAGTCTTATTTCAGCAGTTCCTAGACATCAAAAAACAAACGCAGCTTTTGAGCTTTTCCTACAAACACTTGGAAAACCGTTTCTTTTAAGTGAAATCAGAATGGAATGATTTTCTACCATTGATCGAATTGTTATCAAGTCACAGGTTCGTCTCGAGGATAGTTCGTACAGTCTAGGTGCTCTTTGAATCTTAACAAAGGGGTGAGTAGACTAGTTCCTACTAAATCCTTTGTTAAATTTTCAATTAGTGTCTTGCTTTTATCACTGTCCTTGCTTCCATACTTTAGATTACATCAGGGAGTTCCTGAAACTGGGTAGGTTTTCACTTAGGTTTTCATTTGTTCTTTGTTTGCATTACTCCTAGCTAGTATTCTGTGAGTAATCTTCCTACACGCTTAGTACTAGTTCGATGAGCTCTTACGATAACTCGTGCGTATTGGAATTGATTCAAAGAAGACTGTGGCTTCAAGTGCTCACTTAAATTACCGTCCGTCCATAGAGTCATATCAACTCACTCTTCTCGTAGTGTACTTTCATTCTTGTGGACTTGGTAGGTTGTTTAGGAAGTTTTTCAATTTGAGGAGCCTCTTGAATCAAGTTTGAGCGATCCAACCTTACTATATTGAGTCTACCCGAGTGACACCCAAAGTGAGGGAGCATGTGAGGACTTATTACATTAATCTTCTCTTTAGTCTTTCATACCTGCAGGTACATGGCTGGAGAAGGAGATGGCTGGAAATGTGTCTGCGATCCCTTTGGCCGACCTCTTGGCCGAGATGAGGGCAATGAGTACTCAGATTGAGAATATTAGAAAGGAATGAACTGCTAGTGTTCAAACAGATACCGGAGAAGGGACTAGTGATGGTTCCACTATGAAACTAGATTAATTTGCTGAAGTAGCTCATCAACAACGGTTGAGGGCAGAAGCAGCCCGTAATGATAGGGCGTTGGAAATTCCCCAAGGCAATATTCCACCACTTATGAGGCCCCGAAGGAATATGATACCTCTTGAGCAATATGTTATAGCTCTAGAAGGGGAGCTACCCGAACATGTTGATGATTTTAATGACAATGAGCTACTTTATTCGAATAGGAGGCCAATGCAAGGAGTTCGAGGTATGTATAGAGGTCGTGGGCAAGGTAGTGGACCTCGAGGGGGTTATGTCGGAAGGAACTTGGAGCATGAATATGATGATTATGGTAACTACTATAGGGGTTATCCGGAACCAACCTGTGGAGGTCGTGATAACAACTTGAATAGTGTGAAAATCACAATCCCATCATTCAAAGGGACTAGTGATCCGGAAAAGTTCTTGGATTGGAAGGTTCGCTTGGAGCGGATCTTTGAGACTAATGACATGTCGGATGAGAAGAAGGCTACATATGTCATTGCATCATTCGAAGCTTATGCTTCCACTTGGTGGGAGTCGGTTAAGAGGTCTAGACGTAGACTTGGGTTGCCCGAGCGTATTACTTGGGATGAGTTGAAGCAAGTGATGGGTGACAAGTATGTTACCACTAAACACCACCAAGAACAACTCAAGAAGCTTTATAAATTGAAGCAACGCCTCAAGTCGGTTGAGGAATACTTTGATGAGTTCGAGAAGAACCAGATGTCTCTTCATATGGAGAGGGAAGATGAGGATTAAGCGATTATTCAGTTCAAGGGTGGCCTAAACTGAGAGTTGGCTTCACAATTGAGATTGCATATATTCCATTCACTCCAAGATGTATTCCATGCCGCCCATTGAAGCTGAAAAATGGAGTAAAGAAGATAATACTATATCTACTCCCATGAGCCGAACTAAGGATTGGAAGAGCCCGAGTACCAGTGGTGCTAGTGAAAGCCGAGATGTGAAGAAGCCCATTGAGAAGGGAACACCGAGGAGTGACTCTAAAGAGTCGGAAGGTAACTAATATGATCCTAAGATCTAAGAATGAAAAAAAAAGTAATCAAACGATACAATGAGCGACATAAAGTAAGGATAAACGGGATATGAGATAGATAGAAGAAAGAAAGGATATAAAAACAAGTAAAGATGTAACTAGACAACCTAAGTCATCAATGCTTAAACCTTCTAATTATAAGGATCAAAAGAAGTTCAACAATCCGAGGGGGAAGAGACTTGAACTCAAGCAATGGATCTCTCACATAAGAGAATCCAAGAGAGATCCAAGAAGAGGAAAAAGGATAAAACCCATACACACTCTCACTAGAGTATTCTCAATCATTCATCATCAAAAATCTAATGACTTAACCCTAAAATTAGGCTATTTATAGTAGTTACTAAATAATATGAAGGAATAGACTGAATAGCCCCTATCGCTAATGTCATTAAGCTGCTTGGAAACGTTCTTCATCTCGATTGTGTCATGTAATCTGAGACCTCGCGACCGCGCCTTACTATCTCGTGATTGCGGACCTTGACTAAGTCTTTATGCGCAATCGCGCTCTATGACGTTGCAATCACGAAGCATACTCAAAAATCCAGAATCCTTCAGCCTTCCATTTTTGCTCTTTTGGCCATCCTTTTGACTTGAGTCTGGCTTTCCTTGCCCTCTTAAAGCACTCCAAGCTCTTGATGTCTAGTATGAATCCTCCAACGTCATAAGTGCTAATCTGAATTGCATCATTCCCTCCTTCTTTAAAGAAATTTGTCCTCGAATTTGGGCCTTACAAAACAACAACCGGAATAAGTACCAACTCAAGAACTACATTCACAACACCAAACAAAGATGATGGAGTGGAATACTCCTATTCAAATCTCACGCTCTTATGGTAGAGCCAAGTATCAAGACTATCCACAAAGAATATTTTTCCCATCCCAACAATAAATACTTGACTAATAGAACAACATCTTGCAAGTTTATTCAAAAAATAATTCTCACTTTTAAGCTTATTCAAGTCATGGCAAGCCTCCATTAACGATTTGTCACTCTTTACATTGGAAGCTCTAGCATAGTCCACCTCAAATATGTGCTCAAAACTAGGAATAGAGTAAGTAAAGAAATTGACACTAAAGCCGGCATCTATTAATTTACCACTACTATCACTAGTGCATCCCTCCTTCTTTAAAGGACACTCTTTATTTTTGGAGGACTCCCCAACATAAGACAAGCTTTCAACAAATATTTTGGGAGTTAGCTTGCTAACATCCACACAATTAGCATTATCAAGCAAGTCACAAGAATCATTTTTACAAGTTATGCACTCTTTAAACATTTTTTTATTTTCATCAAGTGCAAACAAGTCCAAAATAAAGGTATAACTCAAGGAATCATCATTAAGTATGCTCTCATATTCAAGCTCTCTTTCAAGTGCACACTCGCTTAACAACGCATAACAAGATTTATCAATTTTAACCACAAAGGAAAATAATTCAATGTCGTACAAAGACAATTCATCAACTATTTTACTTCCCTCAAGTAAGTGTTCAACTTGGCACAAACCACCACCACAAGCAAGAATGCTATTAAATGATACCACATCAAGATCAAGCAATTTATTTGCACATTTATCAAACAAAGGTGGAGTGTCAAATCAAAAATCATTTTGTTGAAGCTCACCCATTTGCACATCACTAGTATGGAACAATTCACACACACAAAATTCATCAATTTTTCTTTCATAATTATGCCCAACTAGTGCAAGCTCACAACTTTCATTTTGACTATTATCAATCCAAGATAATGAATCATCAATCCCATAAAAAGTAAAGCTATCAACCATACTCAAATCTCTATCAAGCTCACCGAAAGAGATACAAGAGTTAGGATTAGCTTTGTTACCTTGTAGCACACCTAAAGATTCTTCTTTACCTTGGCTTTCCATATTTAAGCTCACTTGTTCATTTGGAGTTTTCATCTTGGTCTCCTCTTTTTTCTTTCAAGCATAGAACCACTTCCAGAGAAGGATTCCCCAATTTAGCTTCTCCAAGAGTACCTTCAAAAGACACAAAACAACTAGAGAAACAAGAAAGGTTATAGAATAAGGAAAATTCTCACCCTTACTCTTTTGGTTTCCCTCTTTCTTTTCTCTCAATATTTCTTCACACTCTTCTCTCTTTTCTTGTGACAACTCAGTCACTCCACTCATTTTAAGCTCTTCTTTTTTCTCTCTTGAGTTGCCACTTGCCACTCCCTTACTTCTCTCAATCTTTTCTCTCTCAAGTTCATTTAAATTTGGACATGTGCCAAGAATCCCTTTGGAAGGAGTAGGGAGTACTCTTCACCTCAACTTTCAAATTTTCTCCTTGAGAACTTTCACCCAACTTTTGCCTAAACCTCTTCATTTTTTTTTTTTTTGGCCTTTCTTGCCGCTTCTAGAATTCTCAAGCAACATTCTTTGACTTTCAATGGGGTGGAGGCCTTAAAGCTAACTTTCCAAACTCCTCACTATACTTGGCATTTCTAGCAATCTTCCATGGTTTTCCCAACAAGAAATGATAAAATTTCATTGGCATCACATCACATAGCACTTCATCTTGATAATTGCCAATTCTGAACTTTACCCACACTTGTTGTGTAATTTTCACATACCCATTTTCATTCAACCAAGGTCATCTATAGGGAAAGGGATGTCTACAATTTTCCAACTTTAATTGTTCAACCATAGAAACACTTGCAACATTAGTACGACTCTTATAATTAATGATCATAGCACAAATATACTCCCAACCCTACCATTTGTATGGAAGAATTTCTTTCTTTCCTCCCATAGTTGCTCCATACAAATTTCATCACAGTCATGGTTGTCTACAAAATGATTCCATTTGAACAAAGTTCTCAAAGTATTGTTAGACCAAGACAAACCATTTGTAGCACATGTAGCTCCTTTTCTCATTTTATGCCTCACATTTCCTCTCACATAAGAACTAGAGGCATTGAGTATTTTAGCACAAGTAGAAGATGTAAACTCTCTTTTTCTTATGGAAAATTTACCACTTCTTCTCAAACCAATAGAAAGACCATTACTACTCTCTTTATTTTTAGAAACACAAAAGAAGATGCAAATGAACAATCTTTATAATAAACTTCACCATCAATTCTCTCTATGTCACTATCTACATTTTTAAGTTCATCACAAGAAGAGTAAGTAGGAACATTGTACCTTGAAGCGTCACTATCATCAAATCCATAACTAAAAGTGTGTGGGCAAAAATACGTCATCTACTATTATGGGGATACGAGTCCAGCTGGTGAGACTAGACTTATCCTACAAGTCATCGGGCGCAGAGGATACATATCTGCTCCTGGAGCCAATGACTACTTAGGTGGCATGGCTATAGGACGCAGGGTATACATCCCGCCGCCTAGGGTTTACAGTCTCCTAGTTAGGGTTTAGTATATTCCACCGCCTTGAGTTATAGGCCCAAAGTCTTATTAGTCTTTTTATTTTACCTTATTTAGGACTGGGTATCACTACTATAAATACTCCTCCTTATATTGTATTGTATATCGCACAATTCCACACTG
This sequence comes from Petunia x hybrida, assembly GCA_037355625.1. Lineage (NCBI taxonomy): Eukaryota > Viridiplantae > Streptophyta > Magnoliopsida > Solanales > Solanaceae > Petunia > Petunia x hybrida. The sequence continues at coordinate 847,282 of JBBBVM010000657.1, read as the reverse complement.
AATCCGGCTATTCTCAAGGAATAAGAATTACTCTTCCTTTCTCTTAATTATTTCGTCTTGTTTATTCTTTACTGCTTTCATTATATTTACATACTTTTCCATTATAGTTATTGTATTTCTTGTGACCCTAACTATAAATAATTGTTTAACCTACGCGTACAATTTTAGGCATAAATAGTTTGGCGCCTAGGCAGTTGTAGGTATTCTACAGAATAAAAGGCGCAATCACGTCTGACGATGATAGAATTCTAAAGAACACTGCAGACGCGGTAGACGAGTTCGCAAAGGATACTGATGATCCCAGCATACAGCCTAGGGATCCCGTTGAGCAGCAGAAGGACACCTCTGCTGAACCAATCCTTGTTACCAGCAACGGCAAAGACGATCAACCTGTGGGAGGTAATTCTGAATTCAGAGGTTTCCTTGTAAATATCCTCAAAACTGCGTCCGAGCAGAACTCGAGCAACATAGTTGATGGGGTATTCCAGAAGTTAGGAGCAATGTTTGCTGGATTGTCTCAGTGGCCAGCATCCCTGTGAGGACCAGCGCCCACGAACAACTCACCAGCATCCATTTCTAGCTGGAGGCTCAATATGGATGCCGCCCCTGGAGGTTCATCAACAATCAAAAACCAAGAACTCAAAGGAGCTCCTATCATTCAGGACCTCATAAAAAAGATGAAGACCATCCACGACCAAATTGGTAATGTGTCGGGTGCTCCACCCTAAGTTACCACGGTAGATGAGCAGAAATTTAATAAACATGCGTATAAAGGAAGTGTTGCACCATACCAAAGCACTTCCACTTGCTGGATAACTTGAACTATGATGAAACGACTGATCTAAACGAGCATATTGTTGCGTATTACACGGCTGTGAAGAGTAAAGAGATTATCGAGGAAGAAATCAAGTCTGCTCTAGTGAAAAGGTTTGGCTTGACCCTGACTAAAGGGGCCCTCACTTGGTACCCTCAGCTACCGATGGGATCTATCTAATCATTCACTCAGATACAAGACTTGCTCAAGAAAGTGTATTCTAGCGCCCGAAAGCGGGAGAAGCGCATGGAAGATATCTTCGAGATACGTCAACAAGACAACGAGCTACTAAAGAACTACCTTGACGGATTTCAGAAAGAACACATGGAGCTTCCTCTAGTTCCTGACAACATCGCTGTGGTAGTCTTTGGCAAGAGTCTAAATTCAAAGGGATCGTTGGCAACCAAGGAGTTGCAGTAGAGCTTGACCCAGTACCCCGTGAACACATAGAGCGCGTTGAATCAAAGGTATACTGAAAAGCTTCACTTAGTACCGGACAACTCTCATAACCCCAAAGACAAACAAAAGAAGAGAGTAGGGAGCCCTTCTTTAGAAAGAGAAGAGAACAGAAGAAGGGTGAAGCCAAAGGCTCAGAACAAATCAGGAGTCAGTAGGCAGAACAACTCCCGAGCATCAGGATCTCAAGAAAAGCAGATGGAACTTCGTAACCTCAGGGATTTTGGTTTGTGAGTCAGTGTCGTGGATGTAGTCGCCAATCACTTTGGTAGATTAGGTCCAAGGGTCCGATGGCGGTCTACTGTGAAAGGAGCTACCGGGAGGAACACAACGCCTTATTATGATTTTCATCGCAGCGGCGGTCATGCCATAGTCAACTGTAAAGCCTTGATGGTTTAAATCGTGCATATGTTGAAATAAAGGCACCTCAAAGATCTGATTGAAAAAGGACCACGGTGTTCTAAAGTAGTAGACTCTGAAAAATCGAAGACTATCAACACAATATTGTTAACTATAGAACCCGACATCGCAAGGAGGACTACGGTACCATAAGAATTAAAAGGTCCAATCCTATTTGGTTTGGAGGAAGAGGCAGAGCATCAAGGCGACCTCATCATGCCCATGGAAATATCCGACTTACGCATCCATTGAGCCATGGTCGATCCGGGAAGTAGCGTGAACATTATCCGGGGGGAGGTACTGCGGAATAATGACTTGTGCCATCAAGTAGACTCAAACACCCGGAAGAACCTGTTGGAGAATTAGCTCTGCCGGTTCATATACCGAGCGTGACAAGCATGACCTCCTTCAAGGTATTGAATTGCAATCTACTACATGACGTCATCTTGGGATGGCTATGGATACACAGTTTCAAGGGAGTACTCTCAACACTTTATCAAGTTTTCAAATACCCGACCTCACAAGGGATTGTTTAATTATGAGGTGAGCAGTCTTCACTTGGAGAATATCGTCCTACTTGTAGCAGGGATCTTGGTGTACGACCGGTAGCCAAAATAAATATGAACGAGGAGAAGCCCGTCAAGTTTGAGGCCATGGAGCGAGAGGTCAGAGAAGAGATCACCGAACTACGGGATCGGTTGGCAGTGATGGATCAGCTAGTTCCCAAGGCCATGGAATTGGTTGTCAGCTTTTCGAGGTGCTGCAAAGACAAGGGGCCCTATGGCTGATTCAGAGTTACCTAACCGTAGCCCAGACTAATATGCAGCTTCTACAGCTTCTGGTGATAACTGAGCCAGAACTAGGTGAGCATTTATTATTATATGTCTCAATCTCAGAAATAGCATGGAATGCAGTCCTTGTACGAGATGAGGATGGGAGAAATTCCCCGTGAAGAACGCCAGCAAAAGACCATCGCGTCGAGATAGGTTTTTGCCTTTACTTTTTCAGTTTATCGTGGCCGTAATCATAGATACCTCGGAACTGCGCACATATTTCCTTGACCATACGGTCAGCAGGATCCGGATCATATTGTTTAAACCCGGACTCTCAGAGGAGATGGCAGAATGGGCCGAGATGCTGGGAGAGTATGACATTATCTACTAACTCTGGACAGTAGTCGAGTCACAGGAACTAGAGGGTTTCACCTCAGACTTCGTGGAGAAGCTGAAGCCACAAGCGAAGGATTCAATCAGAAACAAAGAAGTGATCGAGCCCGGTCGTTAGGCGATCAGCATTGAAGTGGACATGATAAACCTTGAAGTTCTAGACATAGGATCCATCGCAGGGCATCATGCGCTGATCAACTATCTGAGCAAAGGAATCCTCCCTGATGACAAATCAGAAAGAAAAGAACTACGGAAGCAAGCTGTTCATTATTGTTTGATTGGCACAGAATTATACCATTGGGTTGTCAATGGCCTAGAGGTAACGTCTCAAGGCTCAGTACTCTCGAGTAGGGAAGCCCAAACACATGACCCCGAACCTTCTGAGGATCGAGCATAAAGTATCTTAAAGGCATTTATTTTTATGCTTTAAGTTCTTTTTAACTTTGATCGCAGTATTTTCATACTCATCATTCATGTTACGGGTTTTCACCCACAGCATCTCAGGCTTCCCGACCTTTTTATCAATGAAACTACTATTTTTAGTCAAATTTACTTACTTATTTAGATCCATCTACGATCCAACTATTCAAAGCCCCGGCCAGACCTAAGTTGAAGTAATACACTCACTTTTTGCTACAAAAAAAAGGTACACTACTCGCTTAGAGCTAAACCACGTCTAGCTTAGCCACCAGGCATTATTCGTGAGTTGAACTCGCTAATTCAACAACTGCACCTACACGCCGATGGGGATGCCATTTCGCGTAGTGCCAGAAAGTGTTAAATACTCGAGTAACTAAGCAGAGACGTTCGAAGTCGGACGCAAAAGTGCCTGTTATCACAGAGGATAAAGTCGTCCCATTGTAGGCGCAAACAGCCATCTGCTATGGATGCAACCTAAGCCGCCATCTACCGACGCACAACAGACGTCATTTTCCAAAGCAGGCTCACTGATAAATGTTCTTAAACTATTAGAACATTCAAGACGACCGGAAGCCATCAATTCCTTAGGTGCACAAACATACTGCTTGACTATACATTACAAGACATGTAATAACATAAGTACGTATAAAAGTATTGATGAACAACCATTTCATTAATAACAAACAGCCGGTAGGCACATAATATACATTTAGTTCTTCTTGAATACAGCATTTGTTTATAATAATTGTAGAAAAAAAAAGGAAAGGGAAGACTAAAAACAAAGAGCTCCTCCGGATTAACATGGCTGAAAATCCTTCATCTAGATTGTAGCTACAAGCCGTAAACAGTCTAGAGTTCTTCTTTTCTACTGGCAGCCCGAGATAAGTCAGCCCCAGCATTCCTTCAAGGCACGCGATCGTTAGTACAACCAAAGCCCGTCTGCTTGATCAAAGCAAGAGATCCCGAAAGCTTCTGAGCACAGGCCTGACCTTCTCCCATCTCATCCATTGAACTTGGAGAGAAACTAGAAGACTAGCAGCAAAGCTTGATCATCCGAGTCAACCTCAACTGGTAAAACCGGAGTGTGCAGCCCCGCAGATCTTCAAGCATACACGGAAGATAGCTGAGAGCGAAAAGGCTTGAGCTGGGAACCTACCACAGGGGAGCCTCTTCCCTCTGGTATCCCGAAGTCAACGGCCTATGAGGCATTGCAATACTGACAAGACCGAACCAGCAAAACCAAGAGACAGGCCATAAGCGGAGTTAGAGCTTGGCGACTCGCTAATCTGCTGACAACCCAGAGCTCTCTGCTCTTGCCTGCCATGAAATGGAGTCAAACAAGTCGGCTTCAACCCTACTCCATCAAAGAAGCAATCTAAACACCAGAAAAATCCTTGCATAGAAGCCGCACAGAAGCTGAAAGAGCCAAGTGTCCTGACACCGCATGACAAGAAGAATATCACAGCAACCGTTGTGTTAGAAGATGAGCACACCATAATCAGTGCACGTGACACAATGAAGAAATTCTAAAGGACATCGTTAGAATCCCGATCAAACTTCATGATTCGGGGGACTTCATCTGTTTTCTCATAGACGAAGAAAGAAAAAAAGGTAACTGTAGGCGAAACCTCCTATGTTTCCTTCATGCTACCTCCATTTGGAATGAAGAAGGTTTTCTAGATATATCAAACCAGGATCGAAGAAAAACATTTCTTAAGGGAGAAAAATTTTCTCGCTATCATAAGAAATTGCTAAAGAAGAGAAGTATATTCTGAAGAAGAGTTTGTGAATTTCCCACTGTCGCGAAGTAACTATTTATAGGCAGGAAAGGATAAGGATGGAGCACGAAACGGTCAAGTTTCATTATTTCTGAAGATATAAAATGATTTAGAGCAGTTAATGGAAGTTCCTGAAAAGGCGTAGGGGATCGGTATCAGCCAACCAGAAGGAAGCATGCGAAGTTCTCAAAGAAATCAATATCATTCTTGATCAAAGAGACTGTGAGTCTGAAGGAGTCAATGAGATATCTCTTCCCACCCACACCGCTTTCACTTCCTGACTGCTCGTGTCAGCACTCAGCAAGTGGGGGAACTGACTGTGTAGGCAAAACTATATCATCTACTATTACGGGGATACAAGTCCAGCTGGCGAGACTAGACTTATCCTACAAGTCATCGGGCGCAGAGGATACACGCCCGCTCCTGGAGCCAATGACCACTTAGGCGGCGCGGCTATAGGACGCAGGGTAAACATCCCGCCGCCCAGGGTTTACAACCTCCTAGTTAAGGTTTAGTATATTCCACCGCCTTGAGTTATAGTCCCATAGCCTTATTAGCCTTTGTATTTTACCTTATTTAGGACTGGGTATCACTACTATAAATACCCACCCTTACATTGTATTGTATATCGGACAATTCCACACCGAATCCAGCTATTCTCAAGGAATAAGAATTACTCTGCCTTTCTCTTAATTATTTTGTCTTGTTTATTCTTTACTACTTACATTATATTTACATACTTTTCCATTTTAGTTAGTGTATTACTTGTGACCCTAACCATAAATAATTGTTTAACCTAGGCATACAATTTTAGACATAAACAAGAAGCATAGGAGTTTTTATCATCACATTCATCTCCATAAACTTCATAGTCTCCACAAGCTCCATGATCACCATAGTAACATGCTTCATCACTATAAGAGCCATAGTCTCCACAATCATCATAGCAACTCTCATCATCACTGTAGGAGTCATACGCTCCACACTCATCATCCGAGGACATATTTGCAACAATAAAGAGAAAAATGACCTCACAAATCCACTCCCTCACGTGTATCACTCAAAATATGATAACTCAATTTTTTTCCACTCGTGTATACACTCAAGGTCAATGGCTTTTGTGACCACCCTCTTTTGATCTCACCACTCCAGCCTTTTTTCACTCAAAGCTTCCCTTAATCTCTTCAAGGTTCGACAATCTCAAATCTTCAAGTCAAGCATCCATGTATCGGTTCGGAGTGGAGTTTATAAGACACCAAAGAAATGGACAAAAGACACGCTAATGGACTAGGAAACAAATAAACACATAACGAAACTAAAAGAGAAAAGCACGAAATAAGTTGGCACGAAATGAAAAATGAACACAAAATAAATTGGACAACACTAATATGAACTAATATTAATGTCAATCTAGCTAGGAATAAACAAGAACAGGCTAAAAAAAATTGAAAATGGCTATTTTTAAAATGGTGCAGCAAGTAGTTCAATTCCCGAAAAATAGCTACGGGTCAAATATTATCGCCCCAGGTGGATTTTTTTAAACAGGGCTGCCAAGAGTTCACATGTCAATATTGATTATCGGGTAAAAATTATAGCTCCAGGTGATTATGTTTAAAACAGGGCAGCAAGTTGTTCAAGTACAAAAAGTGGCTAATGCGTCAAACGATGTTGCACCAGGTGGCTACCCGTCAAGGAAACAAATTCTTAACTTTGTTGCAAAGGCGGGGCTGCTCGTGCAAATTCTGGAAAAATATCAATGTTCTTCTTGTTCTTTGCACCTTCATGTATGTTCTTCAAATTTATGCACTTAGATCCACAACCCTCAATCAAATCTGCACAAAAAATGTTATAAATTCAACCACAAGCTCCCAATAAGACAAGGATCAAACCCCAAGCATTAATTTTGTGAATAACACATGAAATCATCAAAATTCATTTTCAATTTTCTTTAAGTTTAAGGTCAAGGTTCAACAATGGAGGTTTTGAATTTTTCTTCACTTCTTTTCAAGTCCAAATCCCAATCAACAATACCCAAAGCTTCACAAACACCAATAGATTAAAACTCCATACAATCTCAAACTCACTTTGATATTTCAAGCTTTCAAGAACTCAACAATGGTGTTTTGACTTTTCTTCTACAAAATGACCCCAAACAAGTCAATAAATTAGCCACCAATTTATAACAAGAATAAAGAAAAATTTACAATCACAATGAGAACCCAAACAATAACCACAAATGAATTTTTCAATTTTTGATTTTTTTTTGTGATTTTTAGATTTAAAAAATCAAAACCTAGACGGTGTTTATAAGAATAAACACTAACCGGAGCTCTGATACCAAATGATATGATCCTAAAATATAAGTCATCAATGCTTAAACCTTCTAATTATAATGATTAAAACAAGTTTAACAATTCGAGGGAGAAGAGACTTGAAATCAAGCAATGGATCTCTCACACAAGAGAATCCAAGAGAGATCCAAGAAGAGGAAAGGGAATACAAACCATACATACTCTCACTAGAGTATTCTCAATTATTCATCATCAAAAATCTAATGACTAAATCCTAAAATTAGACTATTTATAATAGTTACTAAATACAATGAAGGAATGAACTAAATTTCTCCTAATGCTAATGTCATTAAGCTGCCTGGAAACGTTCTTCATCGTGATCATGTCATGTAGTTTGAGCTCTCCTCGCGACCGCACCTTAGTATCTTGTGATCGCAGATCTAGACTAAGTCTTTCTACGCAAATGCGCTCTGTGACGTCGCAATCGTGAAGCATACTCAGAAATCCAGAATCCTGCAGCCTTCCTTTTTTGCTCTTTTGGCCATCCTTTTGACTTGAGTCTTCCTTTCCATGCCCTCTTAAAGCACTCCAAGCTCTTGATGTCTAGCATGAATCCTCCAACGTCATTAGTGCTAATCAGGATTGCATCTGTAACTCTAAAACTCAATTAAATTCTCCTAGTGCTTCTTCTTTTCAATGTCACAAGTGTAAGGGCTATGGGCACTTTGCTAAAGATTGTCCCAGTCGTAAAACAATGATAATCATGGATGATGAGTCATTTGTACATGGAGCTTTAAGCTTTAAGTAACAGAAGCTTCTCTCTCTAGGAATAGCGAATGGCGCAAGTTAAGCTAACATGCGCCACTGAGTATGGCTGGAACTAAGAAGAAGTGAGGACAACAAAAAAAGATACCATTAGATATTATAGGAAGCTCAGTTAGTAGTAGAGTACAAGCACCCAGTTCGAAACAATTAATCACACCAAAAATAATGTCACTAGGAGATTCCAAAATTGGAAAGTACACTAAAGCTAAGAGTCAAATTGGAAGTAGTAGTTCAATAACTGTAAAGAGATCGATTATGCAGTCGCCGATGGTCAAGCCGGTAGGGGAAGTAGCAATAAACAATATCGCATACACTTCAGCTGTTAACCCTAACCTGACCCAGCAAGTGATCCCAGATCCAGCACCTAAGGTAACAATGGCACCGAAAGTGATAGATCCAGTGAAAACAACAGAGAGAACATGGAGGAGCTTGTTTACTGGAAACCGATCGGCTCAGAATGGTATGAATCTAGCTTATATTACCCCTGAAATTGTAGAAGGACAGTATATGGTGAAATTAGATCAAACAAAAATAGAAACTGAGAATGATAAGTGGAAAAGTACCTTAGTAGCCTACATTATAGGAGAAAACCCAGGATATAACTACATGAAGAGGTACATGGAGCAGGTTTGGAACACAATTAAACAACTAGATCTATACCTACATAAAGAAGGGTATTATCTGATCAAATTTGGGAATGTTGCTGATATGCAAAAGATATTGTATGCTGGACCTTATAGTGTGGGAAACATGCCAATCATCCTTAAGAAATGGACCCCTAAATTTGATTATAATGCTGAATTTTTAATAGATATACCTCTATGGGAAAATTTCCCCAATCTGCCTCTAAACTGCTGGAGCTGTGATTATTTAAGTCGAATTGCTAGTGTGATTGGAAAACCACTGTATGCAGATGAGTGCACAGCAAAGCAGCTGAGAATCTCATACGCAAGAATCTTAATTGAAACAAATGTCACAAAATCCTTGCCCACAATGGTGAATGTGCTGGATCCATATGGTAACCAATTCAATCAGCTTGCTGTGTATGAATGGGCTCCTGAATTCTGCTCAAAATGTCAACTGACAGGACATAATTGCATCAAAACAGAGGAGAAGGAGAAGAAATTTGAAAGGCCTAAAAAAAGAGGCAAGCCAGTGATGAAGTAGATTTGGCAATATAAAGGGATGATCACCAGAGAACAACAGGCTCAAGTTGAAGAGGTAGTCATAGAAGAAGCTGAACAGGGGAAACAAGTGGAGCAGCAGAATAATAGACAATCTAAGGGACCAGGAGAGAAGCAAAGTGAACAGACCCCTAAACCTCCTGAAGAAGCTGGTTACAAAAAAGGGCAAATGCAGAGGCTAAATAAAAGTGCACCAGTGAAGCAGAACCAAGCAGGGGTAGATGAGCAATATGCAGTAGACACAGAGAATGCTTTCAAGGCTTTATACATAGGAGAGCATATGGTGAGGGAGCACAAACCTCGTGATAAAGGAGGCACCCCACAAAGTGCACCATGACTTGGCTCATATGGAATGTTAGCGGCATGAATAAGAGGTATAAGTAGAAAGAACTAACAAATTACCTCAAAGAGAATAGAATAAAACTAGTAGGGTTAGTAGAAACAAAAGTTAAAGAACATAAAGCTACAACTACTCTGAAGAGGCTAGGGCACAGGTTGCAAATGGTTCACAATTATGATTTTGCAAGAAATGGGAGAATATGGCTAATGTGAGATCCTAGTTACTACAATGTTAAAGTTTTGGATTGATGCCGGACAAATTGGCCTAAACAACAACCATCAAGAACCAAGCTTGAAGAGCACAAAGGTTGCAAGTCAAGGCCTTCGGATGAGGGTTCGAGAGTGATTTGAAGCCATGGACTTGAGCACGCTTGAGGGAGGACCGACTACGGACCAAGGGGGAACACTTAGAGTCCATTTTGAGCCGTATCCATACCTCCCAGGAAGAGGCGGAGCGCCTCCCCACTGAGGCGGACCGCCTGCCAAAGTCCAGAGGGCAGCACAGCAGGAGGCGGAGCGCCTCCCCACTGAGGCGGAGCGCCTCCCACTGAAGGACCTTGAGGCGGAGCGCCTCCCTCAATGAGGCGGAGCGCCTTCCCCTGAAAGTTGCACACGGGATTTTATGTAGATTGCCTATTTTGCCCTTAAGTGGCCTTGTATGTCTTATTTCACTTTGGGGGCATTTTAGCCATTTCACCATGTCTTATGAAAAACTATAAATAGGACACTTAGTCATTTTTCTTCATAAGTTAGCCATTGTTTAGAAGATAGAATTGAGAGAGAACATTGAAGAGGCCGAGCCCTTCTTGTTTGAGCCCGAGGCTCGTGTATGTCTCGACTTGGAACCTATGGAGATCGACATCTAGTTAGATTCCATTGTAAGGTTCAAGTTTCCCTTCTCCCTTGTGAATTCAATTAACGTTAGTAAATTGAATTCGATTCTTTCTTCTAAATTCTTGCCTTCCCAATCTTGATTTCTTGTTTATCTCGTTTATTTGCTTCCGCGTATCGTATTGTTAGCTTCCGCTAGTTTTACCCTGCATCATGGATAGTGGGGCTCAGCATATACACTGCCAGATTAAGGATGCGTAGACCATAAACTGGAGTGTGAGTTAACTGTGATTTATGGCTACAATACCATTGAGCAGAGGAGAAAGCTATGGAAAGCACTGCATACTATAAGCAACCAATGTACTAAACCATGGGCACTTGGATATGATTTTAATGTTGTACTATATCCACAAGACAGACTGAATGGCAATGATATCACAATGGCAGAACTGAAAGAGTTTTATGAATGTTATCAGCAGCTACCTCTAAATGAGTTACCATGGAAGGGAGAGTATTACACATGGAACAACAGTCAGCCAAGTGCAGAAAGAATATGGAGCATACTAGATAGAATGCTAGGAAATAATGACTGGATGATGCAGTATGGGCATGTGCAAATTGAATATGGTGATCCTTTCTTCTCAGACCATGGCCCAATAATACTCAACATGAACCAGCAACAAATGAGCATAAGGCCCCCTTTCAGTTTCTTCAACATATGGGCTGATCACCAAAGGTTTAAGATGATTGTAGAGCAAGAGTGAAAGGTAATGCACAATACAAGGCGACTACAAGCCATCTTGAGCAGGTTAAAAGTAATGAAGACACACTTCAAGCAGTTAAATAGAGAGGAGTTCAAAGGAGTGACTTTAAGGATTGAACAAGAAAGAAACAAGCTTGCAACTGTATAGAAGATGCTGAGAACACAGTGCACCGATAGCCTGCTAGAAGCTGAGAAAACAAGCTTACATCAACTAGAGAAATGGTCTTTGATAGAAGAAAGTGCTCTACAACAGAAATCTAGAGCCCACTGGATAAAACTTGGAGACGCAAACAATAAATACTTCACAGCTGTCATAAAGAGAAAGCTCAGAGGAAACAGATAAGTGAACTAATGTCACTAGGTGGGCTGAAGTTGACAACAAAAGAAGCAATAAAAGAGGTCATAAACTTCTACAAGTCCCTAATGGGGTCAGCAGCTAGGCAACTACCTGCTGTAAACAGAGAAGTCAAGAAGAATGGACCAACTTTGAATCATAGACAGCAAGTAGACCTGTGCAGAGAAATAACAGATAAAGAGATTTATGCAGGGTTGTGCTCAATTGGGGATGACAAAGCCCCAGGCTTAGATGGGTATAATGCAGTATTTTTTAAGAGAGCATGGAGTGTCATTCAAGAGGATATATGTGCAGGTGTCAAAGATTTCTTTAGAAGGGGGTAGATGTATGTACCTATCAATTGTACAGCCATCACCCAGATCCCAAAGATTCCAAATCCTAACACCATCAAAGACTATAGGCCTATAGCTTGTTGCACTGTCATGTAAGTTGATTGCCAAAGTTCTAGCCTCAAGGATCCAGAAAGTAATTAGCCATGTTGTCTCAGAAACACAGGCAGGTTTTGTGCTAGGAAGGAAGATAGCATATAATATTATCCTAGCCCATGAGTTCGTAAGAGCACATAACAGGAAACATATATATCCAAGATGCATGGTTAAGGTAGATATGCAGAAAGCTTATGACTCGATAGAGTGGATTTTTCTATAGCAGGTGATGGAATATCTAGGATTCCCTGAGAAGTTCACTAGATGGGTAATGAATTGTGTCCAAACTATCAGCTACTCAATTTTAATAAATGCGAAGCCTGCAGAACCATTCAAAGCTGTTGTACCTGAGTAGAAACTTGAATGAGCTAAAACAGAACAAGGAGTACAAGTACCATCCAAAGTGCAGAAAGCTGAACATAACACATATATGCTTTGTTGATGACCTATTACTCTTTGCAAGAGGAGATGTGGTGTCAGTGAAGCTTCTTCATGAAAAGTTTACAATATTTTCTGAAGCATCAGGATTGAAGCCAAACTTAGCCAAGAGCTCTGTGTATTATGGTGGAGTTGTAGCTCAGATTCAGCAGGACATAACACTAAGCTTGGGCTATAGTCAAGGAGAACTAGCTTTCAAATATCTAGGTGTTCCCATTGACACAAAAAGCTTAAAGTTGTGCAATGGAGGCCATTGGTGGACAAGATAGTGACAAAAATTGCTTCCTAGACTGGAAAGAAGCTCTCATATGCTGGGAGGTGCCAACTAGTGCAAACAGTACTATTTGGCATGCAAGCATATTGGAGCTAAATTTTCATCTTACCTAAGAAGGTAATGAAGACAGTTGAAGCATACTGCAGGAGTTATTTGTGGTCAGGAGGGAATAAAATAACAAAAAAAGCTTTAGTTTCTTGGGACAAAGTATGTCTGCCTAAAAGTGTAGGAGGATGGAACTTGATCAACCTTCAGAAATGGAACCAGGCTGCAATAGCAAAGACATGTTGGGACATAGCCAACAAAGAAGATAAGTTACAGATAAGGTGGGTGCATATATACTACATTAAAGGCCAAGACTGGACACAGTTCCAAATTCCCCAACAAGCCAGTTGGATGCTGAGGAAAGTATTGGAAACAAGGGACATCATAAGCCAAATGCAGGCACTAAACCCATAGAGGAAAAGAATGATCAGGCAGATCTACCTGCAGCTTATTGGAGAACATCAAAAGGTGGCATGGAAAAACCTGATATGTAACAATGCAGCTAGACCTAAAGCTGTGTTCACTATATGGATACAATGTCAGGGGAAGCTATTAACAACTGATCGACTCAGGAAATAGGGGATGACTGTAGACATAGAATGCATTATGTGTAGTAGAGCCCAAGCGAATCACACTAACCTGTTTTGGGATTGTGAATATGCTAGAGCAGTTTGGTGCAGAATCATGCAATGGAGCCAAAGGGATGACTACAATCACAGCACTTGGGAGCAACAGCAGGAGTGGATCAGCAAGAGCACTAAAGGGAAAATAATTAAGGAAGAAATATTGAAGATGATATATACTGAGTTCATAGGTGCAATATGGTGAGAAAGAAATAAACGCAAATTTGAAGGAGTAGCAAGAGATCATAACAGCATTGCAAAGGAGATAGCCATAATATGCAGAGTCAGAGCTCCAACAAGACTTCAAGAGAAGATGCAGTTCTTTAAGTTCTAATAGGATAGGAATGTAATGAGGATTTGTAATTAGATGGGCAGAGGTTAAAATGTATGGTGATCAGTGTTGATTAGGCTAGCTGTTGTTTCTTTACTTTCCAGAATCTGTAATAGCTAGCTCACAGGATAACTTGAGCTGTGAGGAGCCAAGTTATAGTTCTGTAATTTCCACTTTGGTAGTTAATAAAGGTTTCTAATTACCAAAAAAAAGATAATCATGGATGATGGGACAGTGTGTGAGCAAGAGAGTGAACCCAAGGATGAGGTAGATGAGGGAGATGAGCGAGTTGAGGGTGAAGAGGAAGTGGTGGAGGATGATGAGCCTAACATGTTTCTTGTGGTGCGTAGAAACTTGAGCACCATGAGTATTGAGGTGGAGGAAGATGTGCAAAGGGAGAACTTGTTCCATACTAGATGTAGAGTGAAGGGACAAGTATGTTCTTTGATAGTTGACTCTGGTAGTTGTACTAATATGGTGAGCCAGTCATTGGTGTCACAGTTGAAATGCCTACTCTTAAACATCCACATCCATACCGTTTGCAGTGGTTAAGTTAGTGTGGGGAGTTGAGAGTGGTGAAGCAAGTCTTGATCAAGTTCAAGATAGGACCTTATCGAGATGAGCTTATGTTTGATGTTGTGCCTATGCAGGTTTGACATCTCTTGTTGTGAAGGCCTTTGCAATATGATAGATCTGTGGTACATAATGGTCGAGCCAATACTTACACGGCCAAGCATGAAGGTAAGAGTTACACACTTAAGCCCTTGTCACCTAAGCAAGTAAGTGATGACTATAGGCACATGAAGGAGTTGAAAGAAGCGGCTAAAGCTAAGTTTCCTATGATGACTAAACCTGCAGCCGTGAGCCAGACTATCACACCATCCTTATCAGGTAATATTTGTGCCATGATGCAATCTGGTGTGTATTTGAGAGGTAATGATGACACAAAGTTTCTTATTTGTATAGTGCAAAAGGGTATGATTTTGACTTCTGATAGTGATATTGCTTCTAATGCTAACCCTTTGGCTAGTGTTATTGAGCATGTTTTGTAGGATTTTGAGGACATGTTTCCAGAGGAGATGCCTAGTGGACTTCCTTCTTTGAGGGGGATTGAGCACCAAACTGATTTTGTCCAGGGGTCTGAAATACCTAACAAACAAGCCTATCGGAGTAATCCTAAGGATACCAAAGGGTTGTAACGCCAAGTGGATGAGTTGCTTACTAAAGGCTTGGTTTGTGAGAGTTTGAGTCTGTGTGTCATGTCGGTGATTCTTGTGCAAAGAAGGAC
The DNA here is from genome assembly GCA_037355625.1 of Petunia x hybrida. Classification (NCBI taxonomy): domain Eukaryota; kingdom Viridiplantae; phylum Streptophyta; class Magnoliopsida; order Solanales; family Solanaceae; genus Petunia; species Petunia x hybrida. Next base: position 832,237 of record JBBBVM010000657.1, on the reverse strand, counting down.
GGGACATGGAGAATGTATGTCTATTGTCGAGCAGTCAACAAGCTAATGGTAAAGTATCATCATCCCATTCCTAGACTTGATGACATGCTTGATGAATTGAGTGGTTCTAGTATATTTTCTAAGATAGATCTTAGGTCCGGCTACCACCAAACCCGAATAAAATTGGGTGATGAATGAAAAACCGCATTCAAGACCAAGTTTGGTCTACATGAATGATTGGTGATGCCCTTTGGCCTCTCCAACGGACCTCGTACTTTCATGAGGTTAATAAACCATGTGCTAAAACCGATTATCAATAAGTTAGTGGTCGTCTATTTTGATGATATTTTGATATATAGCAAGTCATTAGATGATCATGTGGGATATCTAAGGCAAGTTCTTGAAGTGCTAAGAGCCAAAAAGCCCTATGCTAACTTAAGAAGTGTGTTTTTTGTGTCCAAAGAGTTGTCTTTATGGGCTTTGTTGTTAGTGCTAACGGTGTAGAAGTTAATGAGTCCAAAGTTGAAGCCATCAAAGATTGGCCTACTCCTACTACTATGTCTCATGTTAGGAGTTTTCATGGTCTTGCTACTTTCTATAGGTGATTTGTGAAAGACTTTAGAACTCTTGCAGCACCACTCACTGAGTTGGTGAAGAAAGATCAACCATTTGTGTGGGGAGAGCCTCAAGAGAAGGCTTTCTAAGAGCTGAAATGTAGGCTTAGTAATGCCCCATTGTTGCAATTGTCCGACTTTGGTAAGGCCTTTTAAATTAGGTGTGATTCCTTGGGGTTGGGATTGGAGGTATTCTCATGCAAGATGGTAAGCCTGTTGCCTACTTTAGTGAGACATTAAAGGGTGCAACCTTGAATTACTCTACGTAAAATAAGGAGTTGTATGCCCTATGAGAGTTTTGGCCCATTGGCAGCATTATCTTTGGCCTAGGGAGTTTGTCATTAGGAGTGATCATGGTCACTAAACATCTTAGAGGTCAACGGAAGCTGAATAGGGGGCATGCCAAGTGGGTAGAGTTCATTGAGAGTTCCCTTACGTAATTCGTTACAAGAAGGGAAAGGAGAATGTTGTTGCCGATGCACTTTCTAGAAAGTTCTCCTTAACTACTACTCTTGCTTCTAAGCTAATGGGCTTTGAGAGCATCAAATTGATGTATGAGCATGACCCTAAGCTTAAGGGTGTTTATGGTGCCCTTGTTAGAGGAGAGCGGGTGGAAAAATACCAATGGGTAGATGCCTACATATTTAAGAAATGAAGGGTGTGTGTACCTAATTCTCGTGGAGAGAGTTGCTAGTGTGTGAGGCACATTTCGGGGGCTTGATGGGTCACTTTGGTGTCGACAAGACTTTAGCCATTTTGATGGAGCAGTTTCATTGGCCTAAGATGACACCTCATGTTGAGTCCTTTTGCAATGTTTTTTTAGATTGCAAGAAGACTAAGTCTAGGTCGAATTTCCATGGTTTGTACACACCTTTGCATGTTCCTACTAGCCTGTGGGTGGATATTTCTATGGACTTTGTTATGGGTTACCACGGACTAGAAGGGGACACGACAACATAGGTTTTCCAAGATGGCACACTTCATTCCGTGTAAAATGTGTGATGATGCACAACATGTTGCTTCTTTGTTCATTGATAATTTGTTAGAGTTGCATGGGGTGCCTCGTAGCATTGTTAGTGATAGGGACTCCAAGTTCCTTAGCCATTTTTGGAAGTGTTTGTGGAGTGCACTTGGCACCAAGTTGTTGTTTTCTACGTCCCACCCCCCTCAGATGGATGGGTAAACTAAGGTTGTGAATCGTACCTTCGGAGCTCTACTTTGAGCTATGACTAGAGGTAAGACGGGGACATGGATTGATAAGTTGCCTATCATGGAGTTTGCATATAGCCGTACTTTGCATAGAATGATAAGTATGACTCCATTTGAGTGTGTTTATGGCTTTAATCTTTTTATTTCGCTTGATCTTATTCCTTTGCCTAGAGATACAATTGTTAATCTTGAAGGTAAGAGTAGGGCTAAAGCGTTGCTTGAGCTTCATGCTAAGGATAGGAAGAACTTGGAGGAAGCCTATGAGAAGGTGGCGTCCAAGAAGAACAAAGAAAGAAAGAAGGTGGAGTTGAAGAAGGGAGATTGGATTTGGGCGCACTTCCGGAATGAGAGGTTCCCGAGCCATAGAAAAGGGAAGTTGGCACCAAGAGGAGATGGACCGTTCAAAGTGTTGTCAAATATCAACAATATTGCATATGTGATTGATATGCCAGGTGAGTATAATGTCTCTAACACATTTAATATTTATGACTTGACTATTTGTGATGTAGGTAATGATGCCTTGGGGGATGATGCTTTGATTTTGATAACAAAATCTTCTCAAAAAAGAGAGGATGATGCAGTCCAAACTGACCCTGTGATCTGGAGACTATTCACGCAAAGGAGATTCAAGATGTGCATCTACACTTGGTATGGAAAGGATTGGATAAAAGGAGTTTCGGGGATAATTTGAAGATTGTTCGCTGCAGCACCCTTGAGGGTGGACCGCCCCAGCACTCCTCAGCAGCTCCTGCACTTTGGCAGGCCCAGGGTGGACCGCCCACAGTCCAAAGCGGAGCGCCTCCCATCTTTTCTCCCAAAAATTGACTAAGTGTCGAAACACAACTCTCTGAAGTTTGAGGGCAGGGCGCCTCCAAGTCAGGGAGGAGCGCCACTCAGAAACCTGCTCTCTGGATTTTCCCTGGGTAAAGCGCCTCCTCCAAGGTGGAACGCCTCCCCTGGAAGCTGAAGAGACGGGATTTGTTTGACTTTTGAGACTTCTTTAATAGTTGACCATGTGTAGTCTTTATTTGATTAAGCCAACTTTTGGGCTATTTTTTACAATAATAGTACGTGTGGGGGAAACCTATAAATACCACACTTAGGGTTTTATTTAATTAGACACCTTTCAATATTGATAATCAAAACTTGGAGATTCTCTCTCAAGAAGAAACCCCTTTGGGACTTGATTTCTTTTGGTGATTCCAATTGAACTTCAATCCCCTTTGATCAAACTTTTTGCAAGGATCTTCATATTCTTGAGGATAGTTTGCATAGTGTAGGTGTCCTTTGACTCCAATAAAGGCGTAACGACTAGTTCCTCGTTGATTCCTCGTTCTTGTTCAAACTACGTCTCGTTTTTATCTTTTATTACTTCCGCGTGATTTATATTGCATAAGAAGGTGGCGTCTAAGAAGAACAAAGGGCGAAGCTGGAGTAGAAGAAGGGAGATTGGGTTTGGGTTCACTTCCGTAAGGAGAGGTTCCCGAGCCATAGGCAGGATAAGCTAGCCCCAAGGGGAGATGGTCCATTCCAAGAGTTGTCGAAGATCAATAACAAATGAACAAGGCTTATGTGTTAGATTTGCCAGGTGAGTATAATGTCTCTAAAAGTTCATCAAATTCGAGTCAAATTTTCAATGTGTAAAGCTCCTCAAATACGAGATGTTTCTGAAAGTCATGAAGCTCCTCAAATTCGAGCGAAATGTCAAAGTTATAAGCTCCTCAAACTCAAGCTAAATTTTTAATTCGATAAGCTCCTCAAATTCGAGCTACATATTTAAGTCATGAAGCTTGACTCCTTGTGTTGTAGTTGTGGTTGATGATGATTTGATTTCGAGGACAAAATCTTCTCAAGAAGAGGAGAATAATGCAGTCCAGACCGATCAAGACGTGTTCGTGCCTTCGAGACCGTTCACGCGGAGTCAAGCTAAAGAGCTATAAGATGTTCGCCTATACTTGGTATGGAAGAGCATGGATGGAGAGAGCTTTGGAGAGGAGTTAAACACGCACAGGTTCAGCTTCAATGAAGGGCGGACTGCGCCAGACTCAGGGTAGAGCGCCCCAGACCTTCGCAGACTTGACAGCTCTCTGGATCTCCAAGGGCGGGCTGCCCATGTCTCAGGGCGGGGCGCCCAAACTCCAACGCCTTGAAATTTGCTAAGTGTCGAATTGGGAGCTCTCTGAATCTCCGACGGAGGAGCGCCCATTGCGACACCTGAAGGAAGGACTCTCTGAAGTTTCTAGGGCTGGCCGCCCCTATATTAGGGCTGTCCGCCCCTATATTAGGGCTGGCAGCCCCAGTGACCAGATTTTATTATGGATTTAGTTTTGTTTTTAAAATATTAGTACTATATTGGCCCGACGTGGTCTTGCTTATTTAGCCAACTTGTTGCTACTTTTTAAACACTATAGGCGTGTGTCAGGGGCGGATTTACATGGGATGGAGGGGGTGTCACCCGCTAGCTTCGGCAGAAACTTCGTGTATATATATATATATATATATAATGTATAAATACTGACATTGGCACCCGTAGTTCAAAATTGCTCAATGGTGCCATTGGTAGGCGACTTGCGTTTTCCCCGAAATGATGGGGGTTCGAGTCTAGCTCCCAACAGTTTTTTTTTTTTTTTGACTTCTTGTGTCTTGCAATTAGTTCCGACTTACAAAGAACAGCCTACGGTCCCACCCTAGGCACCCCTTTTCTTCCTTATTAATTCCCCTTTTATTTTCACTCTCCCTCTCTTCTTTTTCTTTGTTCTTTGTTTTATTTTTTGTTGTTGTTTTATTTATTTTATTCCATCACGCCTTACTTCATGAGCAATTTGTTTGGTAAGTAATTGAATTAAGTTTAGTTAATATATAATTTTTCTCTTTTGGTGATATAATATTAATTTATATACATTGAAAAATAATTTGACCTATATCTTTTATTGCCTTTTGTTGATTAATAGATTTTTGAATTTAATTCTCAAAGATTGAAAATTTTATAATTTTTGTTGTGAAAAAAATAACCATAAAAACTGACAATTAGCGTGAAAAAATTAATTCGAAATTATTAAAGCTAATTATTCAATTCAAACAAAAAAAATATAGTATTGTAATTAAGCTACTGTTCGGAAAATTTTCATTGGGACCCTCTTTCATTTTATTTTTTTATTTTTTGCAATATTTTTTCATAATATAGAATTTAAGACAAACATGAAAAAGAATAACTAGTTGAACGTAACTTATTTATCGATTACGAATAAATAGTTTGATCAACTTCTTACCGATCCGACCCGTCATCCCTATTTAGCCTTTGTAGATATAAAAAGTGGCACCCGCTATCTCCAAATCCTGGATCTGCCTCTGGCATGTGTGCTTCTCCTATATAAGCCACACTTAGTCTTTATTTTATTACCTTACAATATTCAGAATGTTGAATGCAGCTTTTGCTCTCAATACAAAACCCTAAGGAAACTTGTTCCTTTTGTTGAAATCCAATTGAATATCTTTCCTCTTTGATCAAACTGTTCGCAGGAGACATCATCTTCTTGAGAATTGTTTGCGTAATTTAAGTGCTCCTTGACACTTACAAGAAGGTAACTAGACTAGTTCCTAGTTATTGTCTTGTTAAGTTCATCGTGTGTCTAGCTTTTATCATTGTTTCTTGTTTTCTTATTCGTGATTGAACCACAAATGTTTCAAGATTTGTTTAGTAAGGCCAAAAGTTCAAACCATCCCTTCTGAAAGTCATCTATTTGCAATTTCTTATATTAAGTTCACCTAAGACCCCAATGGAATTTTCGGAATGACGATTTTTAGTCATAATTACACCGTTCATACGTCCAACCCCCTTTTTTTTTAGACTTCACTCTTTGGTGGACCGTTGAAACGTTACTTTGTAATGTACTGTACTTATTTCAGATGGTCAATAACACAACAAAAATATATTAAGACATTATATGGCTTATGTCATAAGACAAAACTAGATTATTTACAGGATAACCTGTAGGCTAGCAGACTGTTTGAAGCCGGCTAAACTACCACAAGACCATTCACTCGGAGTCAAGCTAAAGAGATCCAAGATACTCATTTACACTTGGTATGAAAGGGCTTGGAAGATGGAGGCTTTGGAGATGATTTGAAGACCATACACTTGAGCACATGGAACGCTACAGCTCCAAACGGACCGCCCCTGCTGCTAGGCGGACCGCCCAAGCCTGGAACCACTCTCTGAATATGTCTACAAGGCGGAGCGCCCAAGCCCCAGGCGGAGCGCCTCAAGCTCGAGGCGGACCGCCCCAAAATTGATGCACTCTCTATTGTTTTCTTTGAGACGGACCGCCCACTGTCCAGGCGGGACGCCTGGCCCTGTTATGCCATGACGAGATTTTAGACCCACTTAGGGGGTATTTTAGACCTTTCATTATGTGTAAAGGAAGACTATAAAAGCCTCCCTTATGGCTTTATGTTCATTACCTAGTCTTGACATTAAACAAAAACAATAGAATGCTCTCTAATGAAACCTTGTTCTCGGCTTGAATTTTAATTGGTAGAATCCAAGTTGAACCTCAATCCTTTTCAATCATTTTATTTGCGAGAGCCGAGTGTCTCTTGAGGATAGTTGCTTAGAATAGGTGTTCCTTGACAATCACCCGAGATGTATCGAAACATCGTTCTTCGATGCTACTTAGGTAATCGTTCGAGCCACGTCTCACTTTTATCTTTACTTTATCACTTCTGTAGTTTACCCTGCATCAATTAATATCAGAGCACGACTAGGTTTTGTTTCTACAAATCCTCATCCTATTCCTCGTTCCATATTTATCCTTGTTATTGTGTTCTTGCTGTTCTTATTTGAAAAAGAAAAAAAAAATTGAAAAACTACAAAAAATTTGTAGAAGTTGTTTGATTTGAACCCCCTTGCGTTGAAAATCATTGGGGTTTGTTCTATGCTTGATTCCCGCTCTTTTTTTGATACCATAAAAACGTAGTTTGATCTTGTGATTCAAAAGTTGGAGAATCAAAATAAAGAAAATTTTTAAAACCATAGAAAGTTTGCTTCAAGATCAAAATCAACTTGATGTTGTTTGTTTGGAGTTAAAAACTATTGGAGATTTATCTATGTTGTTTTCTCGCTCATTTAGTACAAAAATATCTTGATTTGGAGTTGAGAATAAAAATTTGAAGAATCAAAATTCCCAAAAAATTTTAAACCCTTGCAAAATCGCTCAAACTTGAATCGAAGATTTTTTTTGTTATTTGTTTGGGGTTAAAACCTATTGGGGATTGTTTAGAATCATCATATACATCTTTGGTACCATTAGATTTGAAAAACAACTTGAAATCGTTGGAAAATATGGGTGCAAAATGGATCAAAAACCACGTTGTTGCGAACCTGCAGTTTGAGGTCCAGGAGGACCGCCTAGAGCCTTGGGCGGACAGCCCCATCAGACATCACCTCTCTGGATCTTGGTCAAGGCAGAGCGCCCACCTGCAGGGGCGGAGCGCCTAGCCTTGTGTCGGGGTGCGGGTCGTTTGTTTCGTAGGCTTTCGTACCTTCTTTGTTTGTATTGCTTCTGGCTAGTACTTTGAGAGTAAAACTTCTACTTGATTAGTACTAGTTTATTGAGCTTGTAGGGCATTTGTGCGTAGTGGAGATTAGAATTCAAAGAGGCCTCGTAGAACATTTTTGCTTCAAGTGCTCACTTATATAGCCTAGCGTTCATAGAGTCACATCAACTCCCCACTTCCCGAAGAGTATTTGGTTCTTGTGAACTTGATTGATTATTGAGGAGGTTGTTCAACTACGAGGAGCTTTGGAATCAAGCTTGAGTGATCCTACCCACTAAATTGAGTGTACCCGAGTGACATTCAAAAGTGAGGGAGTGAGTGAGGACATTTTACTCTAATTTCTTCTTGTCTTTGATTGTTTGTAGCTACATGGTGGAAGAAGGAGAGAAGACCATAGCGGTCTCGGAATCTACTTTGGCCCACCTATTGGCCGAGGTGAGATCCATAAGCTTAAGAGTTAAAAACCTTAAAAGGGAGAAAACTCCTAGTGTTAACAAAAATGCTGGAGAAGGCACAAGTAATGGCTCAACCATGAAGCCGAAACGTTTCGCCGAGATAGCTCAACAATAAAGATTGAAAGATGAAGCTACTCATCGAGCAAGATTGTTGGGAACTCCCCAACAAGTGGGCATTCCCCACAATTTGGGCATTCCCCAAGGTGTTGTTCCACCACAAGTGAGGCCCCAAAGAAATATTGTACCGGATGAGCAATATGTTGATGCTCAAGAAGGGGAGACACCCGAGTTTGGTGATGAATATGAAGACTTTGAGGCACCTTATCCGATTAGGAGGCCAATGCAACAAGGTCGTGGTATGAATAGAGGTCGAGGACAAGGTCGTGGACCTCAAGTGGGGTATGTGGGGAGGAACTTGAGAAGGGAGTATGATGGTTATGATGACTACTACTACGGGGGTCAACCGGATCCTTATTGTGGGGTCGTGATAACAATTTGAATAGTGTCAAGATCACTATCCCATCCTTTAAAGGGACTAGTGATCAGAAGAAGTTCCTAGAGTGGAAGGTACAAATAGAGAGAGTTTTTCACACCAATGACATGTCGGATGAGAAGAAGGCCACTTATGATATTGCTTCGTTTGAGTCCTATGCTTCCACTTGGTGAGAGTCGGTTAAGAGGTCTAGACATGCTATTGGGATGCCTACTCACATGACTTAGGAACAATTGAAGGATGTGATGCATGAGAAATATGTGACTCCCAAGTTCCGGCAAGAGCAACTCAAGAGACTCTATGAATTGAAACAAGGTACCAAGTCGGTTGAAGAATATTTCAATGATTTTGAAAAGAACCGAATGGCCCTTGACATGGAAATGGAAGATGTTGAGCGATCTATCATTCGATTCAAGAATGGCCTAAACCGCGAGATTGCTTCTCAATTAAGGTTGCACCATTTTCAATCACTTCAAGAAGTCTATGATGCCTCCGTGGAAGCCGAAAGGTGGAGTAAGGAAGACAAAGCCACTAGCTATAGAGGTACTACTTCTACTCCTACTAGCTAAGCCAAGTATTGGTAGAGCCCTTATACCGGTGGTGCTAGTGGAAGCCAAAATGTGAAGAAGCCCTATGAGAAAGCTACACCAAGAAGCGACTGCAAGGAGCCAAGAGGTAATTCTAAAACTCATTTAACTTCTGCTTCTCCTTCTTCTTTTCAATGTCACAAGTGCAATGGCTATGGCCACTTTGCCAAAGGTTGTCCCACCCGAAAAACAATGATTATCATGGATGATGGGTTGGTGTATGAGGAAGAAAGTGAGCTCGAATGTGAGGTAGTTGAGGGAGATGAGCGAGTTGAAGGTGAAGAGGAAGCGGCGGAGGGTGATGATCCTAACATGTTTCTAGTGGTACATCGTAGTTTGAGTGCCATGGTGAGTGAGGAGGAAGTGGATGTGCAAAGGGAGAACTTGTTCCATGCTAGATGTAGAGTGAGGGGACAAGTGTGCTCCATGATTATTGATTCGGGTAGTTGTGCTAATGTGGTGAGCCAATCTTTTGTATCACAATTCAAATTTCCTACCCTTAAACACCCAAACCCCTACCATTTGCAATGGTTAAGTGAGTGTGGGGAGTTGAAGGTTATGAAGCATGTCTTGATAAAGTTCAAGATTGGGAACTATCAAGACGAGCTCATGTTTGATGTAGTGCCAATGCAAGCTTGCAACCTCTTGTTTGGTAGGCCTTGGCAATATGATAGGAGTGTGGTTCATGATGGTCGAGCCAATACTTACCCGGCTAAGCATGAGGGCAAAAAGTACATTCTCAAGCCCTTGTCGCCTAACCAAGTGAATGATGACTATAGGCGCATGAAGGAGTTGAAAGAAACGGCTAAAGCAAAGTCCCCCGTGGAGACTAGGCCTTTAGCCGTGAGCCTAGCAACCACACCATCTCTATCTGGTAACATTTGTGCCATGATGCAACCGGGTGAGTACTTGAGAATTAATGATGGCACCAAATTGCTCATTTGCCTAGTGCACAAAGGTATGATTTTAAATTCTGATTGTGATTATGATACTAACCCTAACCCTTTGCCTAGTGCTATTGAGAATGCTTTGAAGGTTTTTGATGCCTAGTTGTCTTCCTCCATTGAGGGGTATTGAGTACAAAATTGACTTTGTCCCGGGGTCCCAAATCCCAAACAAGCCGGCCTATAGGAGCAACCCCGAAGAGACAAAGGAGTTGCAAAAACAAGTGGATAACTGCCCAACAAAGGCTTGGTTCGTGTAAGCTTGATTTTGTGTGTCGTACCGGTTACTCTTGTGCTAAAGAAGGACGGAACATGGACGATGTATGTTGATTGCTGTGCGGTCAACAAGATAACGGTAAACTATCGTCATCCCATTCCTACACTTGATGACATGCTTGATGAATTGAGTGGTTATAGTATCTTTTCTAAGATAGATCTTAGGTTTGGCTACCACCAAATCCGAATGAAACCGGGTGATGAGTGGAAAACCGCGTTCAAGACCAAGTTTGGTCTCTATGAATGGTTAGTGATGCCTTTTGGCCTCTCCAACGAACCTAGCACTTTCATGAGGTTGATGAACCATGTCTTGAAACCATTTATCAACAAATTTGTGGTTGTCTATTTTGATGATATCTTGATATATAGCAAATCAATAGATGATCATGCTGTCCATTTAAGGCAAATACTTGAAGTGCTAAGTGCCGAAAAGCTCTATGCCAATTTTAAGAAATGTGTCTTTTGTGTTGAAAACGTTGTCTTTCTTGGTTTTGTTGTTAGTGCAAATGGTGTAGAGGTTGATGAGTCCAAGGTTGACGCCATTAGAGATTGGCCTACTCCTACCACCGTATCTCACGTAAAGAGTTTCCATGGCCTTGCTAGTTTCTATAGGCGATTTCTTAGGGACTTTAGCACCATTGTCGCACCACTCATCGAGTTAGTTAAGAAAGACAAGTCCTTTGTGTGGGGAGAGCCTCAAGAAAAGGCTTTCCAAGAGTTGAAAAGTATGTTGAGTACCGCCCCCTTTGTGATACGAAAATTAAAGACACGAAAACAAAATTAACAAGAATTAAAGCAAGACCCAATTGATAAGAAAAGGATTAAGGAAGTGGATTAGAGAAAGATAGCCTAATCACCCCCTTAATTGTCTAAACAAAAGAACCTATACTAATTGATCCTCAATTAGTCTAAGCCTAATTGCAAATCAAGGAAATAAGTGTGCTTAAGCAAACAAGCTTAGCCAATAATCTGACTAGGTTTTATGTCATCAAAATCTACCAACAAATGAGGCTTAAAAGCCCAGTGCTTCTAAAAATGGAATAACATTGCCTTAATTTCCCCTAAAGTGGGCTGAAACAAAAGTCATTAACTCAAAGTGGGCTTCTGACCAACGTCTCAGCGCAATCGAGCTGGAGCAGGCGCTATCGCTCTCTGCAATAAATCAAAGCCTCGCAATCGCAGCTATGGTCACGCGGTCGTGAAGGCATTGTCCTTCACCCGTTGTCAACCTCTTGCGCGATCGCGTCTGAGGACTCGCGATCGCGCAGATCTTCATTTCTTCCTTGCGCGATCGCGTCTGATGATTCGCAATCGCGTCTGATGGTTCGCGATTGCACTGATCATTTTTTTGGCTTTCCGCGATCACGTCTGTGTACGCACGATCGCGATGAACACTTCCAGATTCTGAGGCAGTAAGCATGCAGAAATGCCCTGAAACCTCCAACACTTGCCCCAACAGCTCCAGTTGTGCAAACATAGCCTGCAACTGTTGCAACTCCCGTGTTTGGCTCCTTGTGAATGACTTGCTCGTGCATTGGGTTGCATCACTTTATTGCAATTGCCCGACTTCGGAAAGGCATTTGTGGTTGAATGTGATGCGTCGGGGTGGGTATTGGAGGTGTTCTCATGCAAGATGGGAAACCCATTGCCTACTTTAGTGAAAAGTTGAAGGGTACAACCTTGAATTATTCTACGTATGATAGCATTTATTTTGTCATGGATATGTTCTCCAAGATGACACACACTTATTCCATGAAAAAAGAGTAATGATGCACAACATGTAGCTTCTTTGTTCATTGATAATGTGTTAAAGTGGCATGGAGTGCCTCAAACCATTGTGAGTGATAGGGACACGAAGTTCCTTAGCCATTTTTGGAGGTGCTTATGGGGTGACCTTGGCACTAAATTGTTGTTCTCTACGTCCCACAACCCTCAAATGGATGGACAAACTGAGGTGGTGAACCAAACCTTAGGGTCTCTTCTTAGAGCTATGACCCGAGGTAAGGCCGGGACAAGGGTTGAAAAGTTGCCACTCGTGGATTTTGCATATAACCATACTTTTCATAGGATGATTGGCATGACTCAATATGAGTGTGTTTATGGTTTTAATCCTTTGATTTCACTTGATCTTACCCATTTGCCTAGGGATATGGTTGTTAATTTTGAAGGTAAAAGCCGGGCTAAGGTTTTTGGAGCTCTTTAGTGGCCTCCGGGTTGCTTCTATAAGCTGCCTTGTTGGGCAATTGGGAATCCGGAACAAGGTCAATTTGATGCTCAATGCCTCTTAGTGATGGCAATCCATTAGGCAACTCCTCGGGGAAGATGTCTTCATAACCTTACAAAAGAGAAGAAATAGAACTAGGCAAAGAAGGGGTTAGTTCATTAGTAAGCAAAATATAGTCCTTGTGTAGGAGGAGAATCATGGGCATTCCCTCCTCCACATCTTTCAAACACTCTGTCTTGGACAAGAACAAGTTCACTCCCTCTTTTGTTTCCTCACTCTTTTGTGTGACAACTCCCACTCTCTTATCCTCCACAACTCCCTCTTTCTTTTCTTTCTCTCTTTTTAATTTCAACTCCTTCATCTTCCTATAGCCCTCACTCACTTGAGCCGGAGTCAATGGGTTGAGAATAAACTTCCGACCCTCCAATTCCAAGGCATACTTGTTAGTTTTGCCATCATGCCTTGCCAAACGGTCATATTGCCAAGGCCTTCTAAGGAAAATGTGACAACCTTGCATCGGAACCACATCAAATAAAAGCTCATCATGGTAGTCCCCAATTTTGAATTTGATCAAAACTTGCTTGGTCACCTTTAGCTCACCACACTCGTTCAACCATTGTAGCTTGTATGTTTGTGGACGTTTTCTAGTGGGTAGCTTGAGTTGTTCAATCAAAGTGGTGCTCACCACATTGACACAACTACCACTATCAATAATTAGAGAGCAAGTATTCCCTTGAACCTTACAATATGCATGGAACAAATTCTCCCTTTGACTCGACTCCTTCTTCACTTGGACCCCCATTATTCTTCTTACCACAAGAGTAGCGTAGTCTTTCTCTAATTGCTCACCTTCCACCGAGCCTTCGTCAAAATCATCATCACATGGCATACCCCTATCTATCTCCTCTAAATCACTACCACCCGTTTCATAGCCCCCATCACCCAAAGCAACAATAGCTCTCCTATATGGGTAATCTCTCATCATGTGGCCTCGGCCATTACACTTATAACATTGAATGTTAGACAAACTTTTAAGTTTAGCTTTGTTACCTCCCACCTTTGGCTCTTCTTTGGGCTTGACTTTGTCAACTTGGCCCTTGAACTCTCGCTTGGGCTCCTTTGCTTTGTCCCATGGGGTATAGGCCTTCACATTATCCTTTCCTTTGTTCCAAGTGGAAGAGATGTTTTTGGACTTGTAGGACTTGTCCAATTTAAGCCCTTTCTCCACCTTAAGCGCCGCTTGAAAAGCATCATACAAACATTCGTATTGGTGCAATTCAATGGGAGAAGAGATTTCCCTATTCAAGCCTCCACAAAATTTTGGAATGAGCAATCGATCACCATCTTGAATGTTGGCCCTTGTCCTTGTCTTCTCAAATTCATTAATGTATTCCGGCACACTCTTGTTCCCTTGCCTCAAATTATAGAATTTCTTGATCAACTCATCTTCATAGTTGGTGGGTAGAAATCGAGCCTCCATCATGGCTTTCAAAGCTACCCATACACCATTTGCAATTAGCCATTGAGTTTCCTTTTGCCTTCGTTTAGACTCCCACCAAGTAGAAGCATAGTTCTCAAATTGAGTAATGGCATACTTGACCTTTGTGGCTTCTTGAACATTGTTGGTTTGAAAGATTCTCTCCATCTTGACAACCCACTCTAGATACTCCTCGAGATCACTTTCTTCTTGTATAAGTTGGTAGGTTGATCTTGATGGTGTTCAACCCTCTATCATCATCATGATGTCCACCATGACCCCCATAGTCATAGTAGTCCTCTTCACGTTCCGCTCTCCCTTGGTAACCTCTCCCAAATCGACCACCTCAACCCCTATTTCCCCTTTGTCTTGCATCCCCCGGATAGTGAAAGGGGTCATCATCATAGTTCTCATGTGCATGAAAAGACTCATCGTCATATAGGCGCTCATTTTGTGGGGGCACCCTTTCTTCACGCCTTGGAGTCTCATCCCTTGGTGGTTCATTTCTTGGAAGATCATGAATGGGATCCTTTTCTTGTGGAGTATCATTTGGAGAATAGGTATATCGGACCACCATGTAAGAATAGCGGTCATTAGCCCGAGAGATTCGGCTAGGTCCATCACCTCGCACCCCCACGGTTGGAGGTGTTTCAATCACTTGCTTTCCCATTTCCCGAAGCCTATCCTTTTAGGATAGGTCATCAACTGTCTCCTTCATCCCTTTGAACTCATCTTGCATTGAATTAACACTTGCCACCAAGGCTTGAAACATGGTTTTAAGTTCCATGTCCGCCTCGACTTCCTTTTAAGCCATTGTACCTACAAACAATTAAACAAACAAGGTTAGTAGAACGAGTCCTCACTAAGCCACTCCCTAAGTGTTTACACTCAAATTGATTGCACTCAATTCACTCGTGTTTACACTCACCGATTGGCTTTTACTCGCTCTAATACTCTCACCACACTTGCCTTTTTCCACTCTTGGCTAATGCAAGTTTGTTCTTCGCACACAAGTCCGACTTGACAATAAAACTCAAACTAATTCAGGATGGAAAGGAATTGTTGTGACAAGAAACGGACAATTGAAACTAACGGACGAAATTTAGAAAAATTCAAAGAAAGGAAAGAAGAAAGGCACGAATCAAATTGGCACGAATCGGATTCGGATTTGGATGAAATTTTATTTATGATCTAGAAACTCACTGTACTTGATGCTGAAATTGGGTTCCGGTTGATTGGAAACTGTTCCGGGGCTGTTGCGAGCAATCTGTCTAAGAAACTGTTTTTCCGAAAAATTGTTGTTTAGTGCGATCGCATGAGACACGACGCGATCGCGATGGATATACTGGAAGCTTGTGCGCAATCGCGTAAGACAGTCGCGATCCCGTAGACTTTTAATTCTTGGCATGCGCGATAGCGCTTGGTGGCACGCGTTGGCGTAGGCTTCTAGGCCTGAAGTAGTACCTGATTTTCAAACCCTCTTTTCCACTTGAATCTTCACAAACCACCGTGTTTTTGCTCCAAATTTAAGATTTATGTTCCTTGTTGGTCCGTGAACAAGCCCCAGTAGTTGAATCTTCAATAGCAACGACCAATTTCAAGAAACCCTAATTCTTGATGAAGAACCCTAATTTTTGAATCCTCAAATCAGCACTTCAAATGTTGTTGTTTGTTCGATTCCTTCAAGGATTAGTTTCTATGATCAATTATCTTCAGTTGGTAACAAAAATTTCACCCAAAAGAAACCTAAACCTAAGACTCATTTTTTTGGATTTTTGATTTTTTTGTGGTTTTTAAGATTTGATAAAAAAAATTGGTTAATGTTTGTGAGAACAAGCACTAATCCAGCTCTGATATCAAATGATATGAAAATTAAAGACACGAAAACAAAATTAACAAGAATTAAAGCAAGACCCAATTGATTAGAAAAAGATTAAGGAAGTGGATTAGGGAAAGATAGCCTAATCACCCCCTTAATTGTCTAAACAAAAGAACCTATACTAATTGATCCTCAATTAGTCTAAGCCTAATTGCAAATCAAGGAAATAAGTGTACTTAAGCAAACAAGCTTAGCCAATAATCTCACTAGGTTTAATGTCATCAAAATCTACCAACAAATAGGCTTAAGGGCCCTTATATAGTGCTTCTAAAAATGGCATTACATTTCCTTAATTGCCCCTAAAGTGGGCTGAAACAAAAGTCATTAACTCAAAATGGGCTTCTGATCAACGTCTCAGCGCGATCGCGCTGGAGCAGGCGCTATCGCGCTGTGCAATAAATCAAAGCCTTGTGATCGCGGCTATGGTCACGCGGTCGCGAAGGCATTGTCCTTCACCCGTTGTCAGCCACTTGTGTGATCGCGTCTGAGGACTCGCGATCGCGCAGATCTCCATTTCTTTCTTGCGCGATCGCGTCTGATAGTTCGGGATCGTGCAGATCATCTTTTTGTCTTTCCGCGATCCGTCTGTGTACGCGCGATCGCGATGAACACTTCCAGATCCTAAGGCAGTAAGCATGCAGAAATGCCCTGAAACCTCCAACGCTTGCCCCAACAGCTCCAGTTGTGCAAACATAGCCTGCAACTGTTGCAACTCCCGTGTTTGGCTCCTTAGGAATGACTTGCTCGTGCATCGGGTTGCATCACTTTGTTGCAATTGCCCAACTTCGGAAAGGCATTTGAGGTTGAATGTGATGCGTCGGGGTGGGTATTGGAGGTGTTCTCATGCAAGATGGGAAACCCATTGCCTACTTTAGTGAAAAGTTGAAGGGTGCAACCTTGAATTATTCTACGTATGATAGCATTTATTTTGTCGTGGATAGGTTCTCCAAGATGACACACTTTATTCCATGCAAAAAGAGTAATGATGCACAACATGTTGCTTCTTTGTTCATTGATAATGTGTTAAAGTTGCATGGAGTGCCTCAAACCATTGTGAGTGATAGGGACACGAAGTTCCTTAGCCATTTTTGGAGGTGCTTATGGGGTGCCCTTGGCACTAAATTTGTTGTTCTCTACGTCCCACCACCCTCAAATGGATGGACAAACCGAGATGGTTAACCGAACCTTAGGGTCTCTTCTTAGAGCTATGACCCGAGGTAAGGTCGGGACATGGATTGAAAAGTTGCCACTCGTGGAGTTTGCATATAACCATACTTTGCATAGGATGATTGGCATGACTCAATTTCAGTGTGTATGGTTTTAATCCTTTGATTTCACTTGATCTTACCCATTTGCCTAGGGATATGCTTGTTAATTTTGAAGGTAAAAGCTGGGCTAAGGCTTTGATTGAACTCCATGCTAAGGCGAAGAAGAACTTTGAGGAAGCTTATGAAAAGGTGGCCTCCAAGACCAAGAAGAACAAGGGAAGAAAGAAGGTGGAACTAAAAAAGGGTGATTGGGTGTGGGTGCACTTCCAGAAGGAAAGATTTCCAAACCATAAGAAATGGAAGTTGGCACCACGAGGAGATGGACCATTCCAAGTGCTATCCAAGATCAACAACAATGCATATATAATAGACTTGTTGGGTGAGTATATGTTTCTAGCACTTTTAACGTTTCTCACTTGACTCTTTGTGATGTAGGTGATGATGCCGTGGAGGATGACGCCTTGATTTTGAGGATAAAATCTTCTCAAGAAGAGGAGGATGATGCCGGCCAAACTACCACAAGACTATTCACTCGGAGTCAAGCTAAAGAGATCCAAGATGCTCATCTACACTTGGTATGGAAGGGCTTGGAAGATGGAGGCTTTGGAGATGATTTGAAGACCATACACTTGAGCGCATGGGACGCTACAGCTCCAGGCGGACCGCCCCTGCTGTTAGGCGGACCGCCCAAGCCTAGAACCACTCTCTGAAGATGTCTGCAAGGCGGAGCGTCCGAGCCCCAGGCGGAGCGCCTCAAGCTCCAGGCGGACCGCCCCAAAATTGATGCACTCTCTGTTGTTTTCTGTGAGGCTGACCGCCCACTATCCAGGCGGGACGCCTAGCCCTGTTATGCCATGACGGGATTTAACTAGTTTTTGTGTGTATTCCCTATATTAGCCCTATTTGGCCTTTAATGTTTTAACCTACTTTGGAGGTATTTTAGACCTTTCATTATGTGTAAAGGGGGACTATAAGAGCCTCCCTTAGGGCTTTATGTTGATTACCTAGTCTTGACATTAAACAAAAACAAGAGAATGCTCTCTAATGAAACCTTGTTCTTCGCTTGAATTTCAATTGGTAGAATCCAAGTTGAACCTCAATCCTTTTCGATCATTCTATTTGCAAGAGTCGAGTGTCTACAGGCCTTGACAATCACCCGAAGTGTATCAAAACATCGCTCTTCGGTGCTACTTAGGTAATCGTTCAAGCCACGTCTCACTTTTGTCTTTACTTTATCGCTTCCGTAGTTTACCCTGCATCACTGTTCCAAGCTTCCATGAGAAAGGGAAAAGTTAAACGCTTAATCCTTGTCAAAATACCAAATGAATGCCAAAGTATTTGGCCAGATATCTAACACCTAAAATTTATACTAACGATCTTCAGAAGACAAAATGCTTCAGGTGTAACAAGTAGAACTAGGGGATACCAGTGAAAAGTTTGAACGAAATTCAAGAAACTTTTGATTTAACTAGCTCTAACAGTTGACTATGAAAGATTATGAATTAGCAAAAATGTACAACAGTTGCAATCACTCTTGTGAAGCCGTATCTACTATGAGTACACTACTCTTTTCAGTTAAAAAACTTCCTTCTCTATAGTTTGTGAAATATAATTGCTTCCTTCAGGAAGCCTACAGGTACGGGGATGTCTGATCTTTTAGCTGCAACCTTATGACGTGATGCACGAGCTGCAAGGCCAGCAGAGTTCAGTCACTTCTAATATGCTCACAAGAATATAGAATAAGGTGTAATGAGGTTTTGGTTGTATAATGGCCATATCCGCATTGTACATCTTTTGCAAAGTCTGAGCAGCATTCAGCTCACTTGTCACGTATTTCTCTTTTTGGAAGTAAATCAGCACGTCTGAATCTGAAAGTGAATCGCATTCCTACAAAAATGGAAGCATGAAAGATCATACATTAGTTTCGTGAAGACAATCTCTGCGATAAAACTTCGGGACACTAGTCATCCTCATTTAGCTTTAGATAACTCATTCTCAATGCCTATACAACTTTAATGCCTTTCCAAGCAGTAATACTAGAAATACAAGCTCAAGTTTCTTCACTGCATTGAAGTTCTATGACCTCTAAGGGAGCAAATAGTTAACATTAAACCTGATGTTCATGAGATCTATATGAAGATTCCATATAACTTAATCACAGACATTAATCAACAGTGCAGATTGAATCGAGCCTTGCAATAGGTAGGGTTGTCCTTCTCAATTTCAATAATTGAATTTTAAGTGGAGAGCCTAAGAGTGAATTGGAGATTGCCATTGACAATCCACCACAATAGAAGTTTTTTTAAAAAAAATTTCTAATCATTTAAAGGATCAAAAGGTTTACCTGAATTCCGAGAGAAAAACTTCAGTATCTCATCAATTATTATCACCTAACAAGAAACGGTAGCCAACAGTCATGAAAGGTGGAAAATCCACTTTATGATTAATGGAAAGAACATATAGAAAGGCAATCAGAAGAATCAAGCTACTGGCAAAAGAAATCACTCAAAACATGAAGGGGAAAGGTCAAACAAATGTCAACATGCCCACATGCACACAAGCATATAGAATATGGCAAGAATAATTGAGAAATTCCTTTTGGACCCTGTTAACCATTTTAAGCTCGAGGCACAGCCACAAATACATCGTTTTAACGATTTAACAGCGAGATTCACCAACTGAGAGAAACAGCGAAAATATATCTCCAACATATTTTCTTTATGATGCTTGACTTCTATTGTGTCTATAGACCTGGCAGTAAACAGAGAGGACTATCTAGGCAGGAACTAGAGACATCCTACAGCTGCATTTAAGATGGACATGAGCTATAGAGATCAACTAAAGGTCACGCCTATTAGTCTCCTAGAATGGATAACTGCCACACGTCACACTAGTTTTAACAAAACTTATCCTCATTTAAATCTAGAACATTTCTCAAGTTTAATCCAAATCAGAAACTTGGATTAGCACAGTTAATCTTAACAAAGCTTATCCTCATTTAAATCTAGAACATTTCTCAAGTTTAATCCAAATCAGAAACGTAGAAAAAGTTTTTTGCAGCTCACAGCATAAATAAATATCAAACCACAGTGAATCTCGATGGTCAAATCTCTTACAGGAAATGAAAGATATAGCACAGTTGTCCACTCGGCCCATCTTAACGGAGTCACCTGCAATTCACAACATCAGAAACATGTCCAGCAAGTAAGAAACATTAGGCAAATGAAAGAAATTATACTGAAGTCAGAAGAACAAGAGACCACTCACAGAGAATAGAGCGGATAATGGTCGGACATAAAGAATGAGAATGTGAAGGATCATGGTGAAGATAATCGAACCAACAAGCCATAAATTACTCCACGGAGGGATGACACTGGATAACCAATAAAATAAAGTCAGTCCTGAAAGGACATTAAATTATTTTGATGCAATTTCTATATATTGTCCAGGTAGACGGCATTCTTTACAGATATGGCAAGACAACAAGGTCTAGAAATAAAAGAGAACTCAGCAACAATGTCTCTAGAAGCTTCTAAGAATCAAGTGGATAGTATATGAAAAAATGAAGACAGACATATCTTGAAAAGGAAAAATATCTGCACCTTGTACATACATTTACTTGAGGCCCAAAAATGGTAGACCACATGGTAACAGTTTATGTAAAGTACAACTACTACTTTCACCAATCAGACAATATCCACCAAATAGTTTTTTTAGGAAGGATTTTGAATTTTGGAAGGGGTTTAGGAACTCCAAAAGAAATTTCTTTGTAATTACGGTATTTTCTAGCTTGGTTACTTCTAAAAGGTGAGGTACTCAGGAGTCAGGACTCTGAGTGGCTTTACAAAAACTTCAAAAGCCAAGTTGTATGCATTCTTCAGAAAAAGATTCTGAGGAACATGTCAATCAAATAATTAGTTTTAAACAAAGAATTTTTGACATAGAACAGAGCTCCAAAGTGGAAGAGCAAGGCTAAGGAATCATAGCAGTAGGACAAATGTCAATAGAAAGCCCATGAGGAGCACCACGAATTTCCAGGTTCAGAAGAGAAAGGTATATTTTTAATCTGAGTCATCATATTACAACTCTGTCTGAATAAAAACCCTGTTTATATAAGTTTCTCTAAGCAACAGAGTTCACAATTTGTTATATGTGGAGGCATTGCATTTGATGCAATTCTTTAGAAGAATTGACTTACATTTCCTCAAATTAAAGGATATAAAGGAGTATGGTCATACTTCTCAACAATTCAAGATGATAAATCAGATCAACAGCAGTTTCAGTATCATGCTTACAGTAAGGATTGATTTTCACTGAGATTATTTAATGCGTTGAACATCTCAACCACAACAAGCACTGTCATTGAAACAGTAGATGGGTGGCGATCACTGAATATACTGCACGGATAATTTGTTTCCCTTGTAGAACAGCTGTCAAAATTCATCTGAAAATAAACATGAAAGAGTTAGTGTTATTCTAAGGGAATACAAGAAACAGGAATTTCGAAATACTTTGTCAAAAACAAATATCCAAGTTTTCAAAGTCATCAAGGCCCTGAATCTGAATGTTCCCCTGAAACATCATATTAAAACTATGAAACCAATTCTTCAATGTATCTTCTAGATGCACAAATGGGAAGAGAAAGAACTTTGATTTACCCATAGATCATACTTTTTTCCTTTGTCTCTCACTTATTGACAAAGGTTTGAAGCTCGATGAGAGCACAGTGTTGGCAGGTTTTAGATCCTATCACTTTTTGTGACCATAGAGGTACTAGTCAATGCTCCAACCCATCAATATATGAACTATGTTGCTCAGATACCGATGCGGGTATCCGATACAGCTGAGATCTAGAGGTCTTATTTAGCACATTTAAGCCAAGTTATTCTCTCTCAACACACACACACACACACACACACAGTAGTAGGTTAGCATTGTTCCTACATTGTGTTTCCCCAAAATACCCCTAATAATACAATAACATAACATAATAATAAATGGCCTTTTTGTCTTTATACAAGAAAAAACTAAACCTAGCTCTTTTCTCTTCTCTCTGGGAATAGCCGCCTCTCCCTCTTCCAAGCAACATAGTATAAGAAAGGGAAATAGAAACCCACATAAACAGAAAGGAACAGAATAGGTGCACCTAAATGACTCTTTGGAGTAAACTTACCAATTCAGTATATGGGAGTTTGGGTCCATTATCATAATAAACAAACCACCAAATGAATCCCGCAACAGTGGCAAGTCCAACATATGCTGCATGAATGGGAATTACAATCACCAACGGAGTAAAGGAAAGCAAAAATAAGCAAATTTTTGCATCCAAATGAAAATGTTTATTGTGCGCTAATAACATATTCCAAATATCGACCCTCATTTCATCTGTGTTACAAGTACTGTACAGATTACCTTCACCAGGAAAGAGTTTTTTTTTTTTTAAAGAAAGAGATTCACCAGGGAAGATGTGCAACAAAAATTTAGGATGAGTGGGAACACAAAATTAGACAAAAAAAGCATGAAGAAGACGAAGAAGCTATTAGAGACTAATAAAATAGGACTTAAACCTCCAAATACTAGGATTCGATAAAAAAGTGTGCTACCTCCAATAACAAGATAGCGGAAAAAACAGCCACCCACTAACCACAGCTTCATTTACCTGTCATAAATAAGTGAAAGTAAGTTCTTGATTTGACTATCTTTGAGCAGCTTTGGTTTTTAACACATGAAAAGCTCAAAATGTTAATGCACTTGCAAGCCACAAACACCGACGATGAACAAAGGCCTCATGCAAGGTACAAATAACAAAGATCGCGATTAACTTTAACATAGTAAGGGCATTTGGCACTTTTCTGTCAAAATCATTTAAGTGGAACAATATAATAAACTCAATAAGTGCAATTCCACATCGATCTGCCAACCATGTGTCCTAAGCATTTAGGATAGACTTAATCATATGACCAGAAATGTCATCAGTCATATATGTGAAAGGAAAAGCTACAAAGCTTATTTCAGAGGGATGGAAAATATTAGAGAGAAAGAGAGAGAGAGGAACTAGGAAAGAGGAGCTTCATATATTCATTCAAACTCGCCAAACTTGGATGATGTCAAGAACTCACGGAAGTTTCAGTTAACGACCATGATTCTTCACTTCCAAAACAAAGTATACAATAAAGTTTACATATGTTTGTACAAAAAGACGGAATGCATAAGCTTTCTGCTTAGTAGAAGTACTAAAATGGATTTAGATAGCTCCGTCTTACTTTGTATCATTTAGATCCTATCCATATAGAATTATTATGTAATCACCAATCATCTAACAACACTATATCTCTCAGAAGGGTTCTCCAGCTCTTTTTACGTTTAATTGCATTTACTTATCACAATGACATAGGTTCTCTCGCCCTAAAGATAAAGTTGGAGAGGCAATTTGTTAAATGTGTTCAGCTCAAAAAGGAACATGCCATGCTTTGTCCTTCTATAACCAGAAATTTGCCCCCAACTCTTAACGTGGTATCTGATCCACGTGTTACCTTTACAATGCAATATGTGTTTGACCACTGATGAAGTATTACATGAAGGGAAAAAGGTCAAATGAGATATAGGACAATTTTGCCCTCCGTTGATAGTTGGGGCTGTTCCTATCCTCAGTGGCGGACCCAGGACTTTTGTTAAGGGGTATCAAAATATAAATAAGTTAGCATATGAAAAAAATTAAGGGGACTCAACACATAGTATATACACATACAAAAAAAAAAATTTACCTATCTACACAGTGTATTTTTTCTGCGAAGGGGTATCAATTGATACCCCTCCACTATAGGTAGGTCCGCCTATGCCTATCCTTATTGGGTAACGAAACAAATGCGAGCCTAATTAAATTCATTAGCACAAAAATTTGACATGTGTTATCTAAAATCCACCCCCTCTACCAACTACCGCTTTTCCCCAGTGGAAAGACAGCCTCACCGGAGACCAGCGACAATGGAAACTGTTCTGGAATCAGGTTTGGGTTCTCTTTTTCTATGGTAATAATTCCTACTTTACTCTAATTTTGTGTTGATTGATTAGCTAGATAATTATAGGAGTAGTATCTTTCTTTAATTGTAATTATTATAATTAATTGCATTTCCTTATTTAGTCCTAGGACTCCTCGTATAAATACATATCCTCCTAGCTGCCAAAAAGCATAAGCCAGAAAACACAATATGTGCTCCAGCTACACCCTCGTAACTGAAGAATTATTAACAAAAATTCTTATCTTCAAATTGTACTTGTACTATTACTCTAAAGAAAAGAAGAATGGATGTTCTGTTATATTGAAGAACAGATCTTAATTTAGACAAATTAATAACTTGGGTTTGTGATAATTTGTAAAATACATATACTTGTGACAAGTAGGATAAATCAAAAAAAATATGTGAATTTACTCGTAGCAGGAGCAGGGTCGGTCAAATCGTCTGCGGGTACATAAACTGCTTGAATAGAGGTTATGGACCCTTCTTTGGTAGAAGTAATTCTTTCTTGTAAAGAACCCATTTCGGTACTCAGGGTCGGTTGATAACCCACAGCGGAAGGCATTCTACCCAATAAGGCCGATACTTCGGATCCTGCTTGGACGAAACGGAAGATATTGTCAATAAATAGAAGTACGTCTTGTTCATTAACATCTCGAAATATTCCGCCATAGTTAGGGCAGTCAAACCAACTCTCATACGAGCTCCCGGTGGTTGATTCATCTGACCGTAAACTAGGGCCACTTTAGATTCTGCAATATTTTCTTCATTAATCACCCCAGAACCTTTCATTTCCATGTAAAGATCATTTCCTTCCCGAGTACGTTCACCCACTCCGCCAAATACGGATACGCCCCCGTGAGCTTTAGCAATATTGTTAATTCAATGAGCATTCTCAATATTATGCCTTGAAGAGGACTTGAACCTCCACGCTCTTTAGCCTAGGTTTGTAATATTCATTCAGAAATATAGAAGAATTATTTTTCTTCTCTGAAATTCTTCATGGTATCAGAGCCCGCTGCCTTTTACAGTCTAGGGTTTTGCCTGTCACTCTAAAAGGTCAAGTTTTATCTTCCTTCGGTGGTTGTCCGCATATATCAAACTTTACGTTGGTTGTTTGGAAAATATAAAACCACCAAAAGCTTCCGCTTGCACCGGCGATCAAACCCCAGAAAATTTCTACCGAAAAATCCTTGCCACGCACCCTCACGCGCCATCAGAAAGTCCGGCACCGGCGACCTCGCGCCGGCGCGTGAGGCTACCTCCAGTGAAAATTTTCAGAATTTTTTTTGGGTTACGGTCGTCTTATGATTCTGACCCTACCCACCCCTGTTGCAACAGTTTCCGGTCACCATAAGTCTAGTTTCCGGCAACCAGATCTGCTTTGGGTGAACTTTTTTTATTTCTGCATTTTTTTTGGAGCTGTTCTGTTAGTTGTTAAACGGGAGACAAGTCAGTGGATAATACACTTATTTCACAAATCAGTGTGGTAAAATTGGTAAAATTGGATGGTGCTGCTACGTATCTTGCTTGGTCAAGATCTTGTTTGCTTTTTATCAAATCTAGAAAGCTGCTCGGCTATATTACTGGAGAAAAGAAAGCGCCTGCTATAATTGATCCTAATTGTAGTCAGTGGGACTTTGATAATTCCTTGGTGATGACATGGCTTTTGAATACAATGCATCCCAGAATTTCCAAACAATATTTATTACTTGATACTGCGGAAAAGATATGGAATTCAACTAAGCGAACCTACTCTAGCAAGGGGAATGATGCTCAAATCTTTGAAATTCGGAATAAAATCCATGCAACAAAGCAAGGTGAGTTGACTATCACTGATTATTATTCTGAGTTGAGTGGGTTATGGCAAGAGATTGACTACTATCAAGATATCCAAGCAAAGTGTACTGATGATGCGGTTTTGTTCTAAAAATTGGTAGAAAAATAAAGGGTTTATGATTTCTTGGCTGGTTTGAACGAAGAATATGACCAGATCAGGGCTCAGGTTCTTAGCAGAGATCTTTTTCCTTCTCTTGAGGATGCATATTCTTATGTCCAACAGGAAGAGAGTCGTCGAGGGGTGATGCTTTACTCTGCACCAATCGAGAAGTTTGGGTTAGGTGTCTCTCAGGAGCAGCCAAGGGCAGTTACTTCTAATAAGAATCACCCGTATTGTGATCATTGTGGCATATACAGGCATACTAGGGAGACGTGTAGGAAACTGAAACGTAAATCAGGTAGAGGTCGTGGAGGAAAATAAACAGGTCCACCAAGGGTCGAGCTAATGTGGCTAAAAATATGGAGACTTCTAAGGACACTTATTCTGGAGAATCATTGTCTTCCGACGGAATTCAACACCTTCACCGTCTTCTGTCCAAACTTGAGTCTCCATCTGTGGCAACATCTAATTATGGGCAATCAGGTATCGCCTTTACTGCTCACCTTAATTGTTGGATTATTGATTCTGATGCGAATAGACACATAACAGGCTCCTCCAAAGACTTTCAAAACTACTCTCCATGTCTCAAACGAGATTATGTCAGTATAGCCAATGGCTCTCTAACCCCTATCTCTAGAACAGGTTCTATTGTCTGTACACCCAATATTACATTATCATCCGTTCTCCATGTACCTGAGTTTCCTGTTAACTTGTTATTTATTAGTTCCATTACCAAAGATCTAAACTGTAAAGTCGAGTTCTTCCTTGATCATTGTGTTTTTCAGGATCTTTACACAGGGAAGAGGATTGGTAGTGGTAGTTTGCATGATGGCTTATATGTGATTGATGAAGCTCGAGACTTTAGTAAAGCATTTTTTGGAGGAAATAAGGAGGTCAACCAAGAAATAATTCAGTGGCATAGGCAATTGGGGCACCCATCTTTTTTTGTGTTCAAAAAGTTATATCCTAGTTTGTTTTCAAAGACTGAGTTTGATTCTTTGGTTTGTGATGCTTATGAATATGCCAAGCATACAAGAAACTCTTATCCTTTGACTGATAAGAAAAGTACAATTCCTTTTGCGACTATTTATTCTGATGTAAGGGGTCCTACAAAAACAGTCTCTTTGTCTGGAAGTCGATACTTTTATTAATTGTTGCACTAGGATGACTTGGCTGTATTTGTTAATGGCCAAAACTGAAATATTTTCTTGCTTTCAATTGTTTCATAAAATGATTTGTACTCAATTTGAGGGTAAGATAAAAATCTTACGAACTGATAATGGCACAAAATATATGGACAAAAGGTTTAGGGCTTTTTTAGAGTCCAATGGGATAATCCATCAAACTAGTTGTCCTTACACTAATGCACAAAATAGGGTGGCTGACAGGAAAAATAGGCATTTGTTAGAAGTGGTACGATCTCTAATGTTTACAATGAATCAACCAAAAAGTTATTGGAGAGATGCCATACTTGTAGCTGCCTATCTTATCAATAGAATGCCACTTAAAACCCTGAATTTTTAGAGTCCTCTAGAAACTCTAAAAGGGAAAAAATGAATTTACTGTTTGGGTGTGTTTGCTTTGTTCACACTAGAAATTCTGAGAAGCTTGATCCTGAAGCTCTTAAATGTGTGTTTATTGGGTTTTCCCCAACACAAAAAGGGTACAAATACTATCATCCTCCCTCTAGGAAAACCTTTGTTAGCATGAATGTTACCTTTCAGGAATGGGAACCCTATTTCAGTATTACACCATCACCTCTTCGGGGGGAGAGTAATAAGGAAGAATAGATGATTCTCCAAAGTATTGAACCTCTTGAGATTGATACCACTGAAAAAGTTCAGGGGGAGATTGGGGAGAATGCTCGGGGGGAGACTATTGGGCGTTTAAATGGGCTTTTGGATGTACCTGATCTGAAAAAGTACTCAAGGAAAAAGAAAGTTGTTGAAGAACCAGAAGAAGCCATCATGCAATCTGTTGAAGCTGAACCCTCTTCTACTGGTGAGTTTTCTACATTCCCTAACGAGTTAGATGTGCCTATTGCTCACAAGAAAGGTGTCAGAACTTGCACCACCAACCATCCTTTATCTAAGCCATCATGCAATCTGTTGAAGCTGAACTCTCTTCTACTGGTGAGTTTTCTACATTCCCTAACGAGTTAGATGTGCCTATTGCTCACAAGAAAGGTGTCAGAACTTGCACCACCAACCATCCTTTATCTAACTTTGTCTCCTTTGATTCTCTATCCCCCTTCTATAGAGCCTTTGATGCGGGGCAAACCACCACAAGGCCCTTTACGAGAAGCCAAGCCAAAGCACTTCATGATGCTCACTTACACTTGATCCGGAAGGGCATGGACGATATGAGCTCGGGAGAAGACTTGAAGACGATGCATTGGAGCTCAATCAACGTTGGAACAGGGCAGGAAACAGTGCAGGAAGCAGGGGAGCAAAACAGGGCAAAACAGGGGAACACCTGCTGAGCTTACTGCCTGAAGCTGGACTTTTGTTCTTCGCGATCGCGTGCATCACCTTCGCGATCGCGAAGAGTCTTCTTTTGTTCTTCGCTGTCGCGCCTTGTCTCGCGCGATCGCGCGACTGGTTTTTAAGTGTGCCTCGCGATCGCATATAATCATGCGCGATCGCGATGAACACTTTGGCAGTCTCGGACCAGAAACTAGGAAAACCTTGTAAAGGGGTGTATTTATAACACCCCTCTTTCATTTATTGCTATCACCTTACTTTGAACAAAGAACATTAATGAGCATTGCTCTTGAACACTTGTAACTCTTTTTGGCTTGAAATCAATTGGATGAATCCAAGTTGCTCTTCAATCCATCTTCGATCATTCTATTTGCTTGAGCCTCGTGTCTCTTGAGGATAGTTGCCTAGTGTTAGGTGATTCTTTCCAATCGTTTGGGGTGTAACGGAACAAGTTCTTCGTTGCTACTCGAACTTTAGTGTAAGTCTCGTCTCGCTTTTATCTCTTTCGTAGGTTTGCCCCTTATCAGTTGGTATCAGAGCAAGGCTAGGCTTACGTTCTTACGAACCCTCGTCCTACTCTTCGTGCTTGTCATCCTTGTTCCGTGTTTATTTTCATGTTCTTGTTCTTGTTTTATTGAAAAAGAAGAAAAAAATTCAAAAACTAGAAAACCCAAAAATTTGCTAGAAATTGTTGTTTGTTACGATTTTGTTGGTGTTGATTATCGGGGATTGTTTGTTTATGTAATCTCGACAATTGGGAACCAACAAAACACGTTTTGGAGTTGAAAATCAAAAGTTGGAAAATTTGAACCCTAGGTTGGGTATTTTGCAAAATTTGCTAAAACTTGTTTGATGTTATGATTTTGTGGTTGTTTGGTATCGGGGATTGTTCACTATAGTTTTCCCGTTGTTTTGATGCCATCATAACATCATTTGGAGTGTTGGAGTGAAAATCGAAATTTTGAACTTTGAAGGTTTTGAACAATTGAAGAACTTTGAAGGTTTTGAACAATCGAAGTTCGCCCTTGCTGCCACTCTTGCCTCTAGACTTATGGGTTTTGAGAGTATAAAATCTTTATATGAACATGACCCAAAGTTCAAGAGCATTCATGATGCTCTAGTGAGTGGAAAGCGGGTGGAGAAATACCAATGGGTTGATGGCTACATTTTTAAAAATGGAAGAGTTTGTGTACCCGAGTCCTCATGGAGGGAGTTGCTTGTTCGTGAAGCACATTGTGGGGGCTTGATGGGTCACTTTGGGAGGAACAAAACCTTGGCCATTCTCATGGAGCAATTCCATTGGCCAAAGATGGGTGTGCAAGTTGAGAGACTTTGCAATACTTGCTTGGATTGCAAGTATGCTAAGTCCAAATCTAATTCCCATGGTTTATATACTCCCCTCCCTATTCCTACTAGCCCGTGGATGGACATTTCGATGGATTTTGTTATGGGTTTGCCACGGTCTAAAGGGGGGCACGATAGCATTTATGTTGTCGTGGATAGGTTCTCCAAAATGGCTCACTTTATTCCTTGTAAAAAGAGTCATGATGCACAACATGTAGCTTCTTTGTTCATTGATAATGTGTTAAAGTTGCATGGTGTGCCTCAAACAATTGTGAGTGATAGGGACTCTAAGTTCCTTAGCCATTTTTGGAGGTGTCTTTGGGGTGCTCTTGGCACCAAGTTGTTGTTTTCTACGTCCCACCACCCCCAAACGGATGGTCAAACCGAAGTGGTGAACCGAACTTTGTGTGCTCTTCTTAGAGCCATGACCCGAGGTAAGGCCGGGACGTGGATTGATAAGTTGCCTCTTATGGAGTTTGCTTATAACCGCACATTGCATAGCATGATTGGTTTGACTCCGTTTGAGTGCGTCTATGGTTTTAATCCTTTGATTCCACTTGATCTAACCCCTTTGCCCAAGGAAATGGTTGTTAATTTTGAAGGTGAAAACCGAGCTAAAGCCATGCTTGAAATCCATGCCAAAGCGAGGAAGCGATTGGAGGAAGCCTATGACAAGGTTGCCCTCAAGAAGAACAAGGGGAGGAAGAAGTTGGAACTCAAGAAAGGAGATTGGGTGTGGGTGCACTTCCGCAAAGAGAGGTTTCCAAACCTTAGAAAAGGGAAGTTGGCACCCCGAGGGGATGGACCCTTTCAAGTGCTCTCCAAGATCAACAACAACGCATATGTGATCGATTTGCCCGGTGAGTACAATGTATCAAACACTTTTAATGTTAGAGACTTGGCTCCTCTTGATGTAGGTCATGATGCCGTAGAGGATGATGCCGTGGAGGTGGATACTTCAATTTCGAGGACGAAATCTTCTCAAGAAGGGGAGAATGATGCGGGGCAAACTACCACCACAAGGCCCTTTACGAGAAGCCAAGCCAAAGCACTTCATGATGCTCACTTACACTTGATCCGGAAGGGCATGGACGATATGAGCTCGGGAGAAGACTTGAAGACGATGCATTGGAGCTCAATCAACGTTGGAACAGGGCAGGAAACAGTGCAGGAAGCAGGGGAGCAAAACAGGGCAAAACAGGGGAACACCTGCTGAGCTTACTGCCTGAAGCTGGACTTTTGTTCTTCGCGATCGCGTGCATCACCTTCGCGATCGCGAAGAGTCTTCTTTTGTTCTTCGCTGTCGCGCCTTGTCTCGCGCGATCGCGCGACTGGTTTTTAAGTGTGCCTCGCGGTCGCATATAATCATGCGCGATCGCGATGAACACTTTGGCAGTCTCGGACCAGAAACTAGGAAAACCTTGTAAAGGGGTGTATTTATAACACCCCTCTTTCATTTATTGCTATCACCTTACTTTGAACAAAGAACATTAATGAACATTGCTCTTGAACACTTGTAACTCTTTTTGGCTTGAAATCAATTGGATGAATCCAAGTTGCTCTTCAATCCATCTTCGATCATTCTATTTGCTTGAGCCTCGTGTCTCTTGAGGATAGTTGCATAGTGTTAGGTGATTCTTTCCAATCGTTTGGGGTGTAACGGAACAAGTTCTTCGTTGCTACTCGAACTTTAGTGTAAGTCTCGTCTCGCTTTTATCTCTTTATCGCTTTCGTAGGTTTGCCCCTTATCAGTAACTTTAAGAGTGCACTGCAACCATTTCTACCAAAAGCCATAGCTGTTGGTAGAGGCGCAACGCAACTCTTATACCGCCGGATCAACCCCAAATCGAGGTCCGTCCCTGACACCACCATGACCACCCCGAGCAACGCAACTCCTCCAGGGGGTGGACCCCACAACGGGCGGCTCCTTATGATGTGGGCCCAATCCTTGATAGCCCCGGGCCCAATCCTTGATAGCCCTGCATCATCCCCTTTCTTTAAAGCAAGTTCGTCCCCGAACTTCGCATGGTGTAGCCAGGAATCGAACCCGGGTTGGCTCTGATACCAAACTTTAAGAGTGCACTGCAACCATTTCTACCAAAAGACATAGCTGTTGGTAGAGGCGCAACGCAACTCTTATACCGCCGGATCAACCCCAAATCGAGGTCCGTCCCTGACACCACCATGACCACCCCGAGCAACGCAACTCCTCCAGGGGGTGGACCCCACAACGGGCGGCTCCTTATGATGTGGGCCCAATCCTTGATAGCCTCGGGCCCAATCCTTGATAGCCCCGGGCCCAATCCTTGATAGCCCTACATCAGCCTTTGCCTTGTCTATTTCTTCTGTGTCTACTCCCCAGAATTTGAGTGAAGCTCTTGCAGATCATAAATGGAAGCAGGCTATGATTGAAGAAATGAAGGCTTTGTGGAAAAATGACACTTGGGAGCTTGTCACTAAACCACCAGCCAAGTAGTTGGTTGGCTGCAAATGAGTCTTTACGGTGAAGCATAAAGCTGATGGCTCGATTGAGAGATTCAAGGTAAGATTGGTGGCTAAGGGATTCACTCAAACTTATGGAGTGGATTATCAGGAGACATTGCTAAAATGAACACCATAAGAATCCTTTTGTCTTGTGCAGCTAATCGGGATTGGGACTTACAGCAGTTTGATGTGAAAAATGCATTTCTTCATGGAGATTTAAAAGAAGAAGTGTATATGGAGATCCCTCCTGGATTTCATCCTGAACAAAGTCAAGAAAAGGTGTGCAAACTGAAGAAAGCCTTGTACGGGTTGAAGCAATCGACTAGAGCATGGTTTGAGAGATTCCGCAAGGCTATGATCTCTTTCGGCTACCGACAAAACAATAGTGATCAGACCCTATTCATAAGGAATAAAAAGGGTAAACTCACTCTACTCATAGTTTATGTTGATGACATAGTAATGACAGGAAGTGACCCGATTGAAGAAGCTGTTGGCAGAGAAATTTGAAATCAAGGATCTAGGTAAACTCCAGTACTTCTTGGGAATTGAGGTTGCTAGATCAAATAGGGGATCTTTATTTCTCAAAGGAAGTATATTCTGGATCTCTTGAAAGAAATCTGTATCGCCAATTGAAAGTAATCACAAGTTACAAGCAGGGATTGGAGAGGCAGATGACAGAGAGATATCAGAGGTTAGTTGGAAGACTCATTTATCTCTCTCACACTAGACCAGACATAGCCTATCTAGTCTGGTTAGTCAGTACATGCATGATCCCCGAGTTCCTCAGATGCAAGTTGTCTTTCACATCTTGCGGTATCTGAAATCTGCTCCAGAGGGAGAGGTCTGCTTTTCTCTAAACATGGTCACCTCCTAATAGAAGACTTTAGGACGCGGATTAGGCTGGACCTTTGGATGACAGAAGATCTACCTCTAGTTACTGTACTTTCGTAGGAGGGAACTTAGTTACTTGGAGAAGCAAGAAGCAAAATATTGTTGCCAGACCCAATGCAGAAGGTGAATATAGAGCTATGGCACAGGGTGTTTGTGAGCTTCTTTGGCTACGAAGATTACTAAACGAATTGAGAATGTTTGGGAAAAGGAAACTTTCCTTGTACTGTGATAACAAGGTTGCAATCAGTATTGCTCAAAATGCCGTCCAACATGATCGAACAAAACATGTTGAGATTGATCGACACTTCATCAAAGAAAAGGTTACTAATGGTACCTTGAATTTGTTTCATGTTCCGTCAGAACACCAGCTGGCAGATGTGCTCACAAAAGGTCTCAACAAAAAGAATTTTCATACTTTGGTTTGCAAGTTGGGCATACGCAACATTTTAGCACCAACTTGAGGGGTAGTGTTGATTGATTAGCTACCTTGAAAAATGAAAGGAATTGTGAAGAGGAAAAACCCAAAGAGGAAGATGGTGATGAAATTGGTGGCAATTGGTGCTGTGACATTTTCTTTGAATGGTAACAAAATTGGATGGGTACTGAAAAAGGTAAATTAGAAGCTATTTTTCTCTCAGCCAATGTCGTTAGATCGTTGATGAGTCAATTTAATCAAGATATCAACCTTTAGAAAAATAAGGTCACAAAATTTGATTCTACTTGAATAGACAAGGAGCAGACATGGAAATAACTCATCTCATGTATACAGATGACACATTAATTTTGTGTAATGCAGATGAGGGTCAGTTAAGATATCTCAGGATTATTCTAGTGATCTTCGAGGCTTATTCTGGACTTCATGTTAACTGAAGTAAAAGCGTGATTTATCCCATCAATGAAGTGCCTGAAATTCTTGATTTGGCAGACATTTTGGGTGGTGAGGTAGGTCAACTGCCTACCATTTATTTAGGAATGCCTTTGGCTGCTAGGAGCAAATCAAAATCAATTTGGAGGGGAGTTTTGGAGAAGTGTGAAAAGAGGCTTTCTAGGTGGAATAGTCAGTACCTCTCCTTGGGAGGTAGACTGACTTTGATTAACCGTGTTCTTCATGCATTACCAACCTACATGATGTCTTTATACCCAAGTCCAGTGAATATCATCCACAAATTAGACATTTTGAGGAGGAAATTCTTATGGCAGGGAAGGAAAGAAAAGAAAGGTTTCAACTTGGTTAGTTGGAAGGAGGTTACCAAGAGCAAAAAGGAAGGAGGTCTAGGCATCAAGAACTTAAAGCATCAAAACATTAGCCTTCTTATGAAATGGTTGTGGAGATATAACACTGAACCGCAAGCTCTATGGAAGTAAGTGATTCAAGAGAAGCATGGTGAGGATGGAAGCTGGACTACTAAAGTGGTATCTTCAACCTATGGAGTTAGTGTTTGGAGGTCCATCAGAAACTATTGGCCACTCTTTTCCAGCAATATCACATGCAAAGTAGGGGATGGCAGTAGGGTTTCTTTTTGGAAGGATACTTGGGTGGGACAAACATCTTTAAAATCTCTATTTCCAGATATATATGTACTGAGTCAGCAACAAGAAGCTAATATTCATGAGCTTTGGTCTCCTCAAATTTGGAACTTGACATTCAGGAGACAACTCTATGATTGGAAAATTAACAGAATGACTGAATTTTTAAATATGTTGAATCAATTCAAGGGTCTGGAAGGTAACACTGATAAACTTTGGTGGAGAGGGCAGAAAGAAGGCAAATTCTCTGTCAAGGCTGCATACTTGACTCATGATCAGTAGGTTCAACTTGTCAGGTGGCCTTGGAAACACATTTGGAGAGTTAGAATTCCATATAAAGTTAGTTGTTTTGTGTGGCTGGTAATTAGAGAGGTTGTTTTGACTCAAGATAGCCTGATAAAAAAGGGTATTCAGTTATGCTCTAGGTGTCATCTATGTGGGAAAGCTGCAGAGACAATAAACCATCTTTTTCTTCACTGTGTAGTGACTTATCAGCTATGGAAGTTTTTTATTAATATGAAAGGAGTATTCTGGACAATGCCTGAATCACCTATCGGACTCCTTAGTGCCTGGAATAGCTTCAAGGGAGATGCTACTCAGAGAAGAAGATGGAAAATTGTCCCTAGGATGTATATGGTGGTGCATATGGAGGGACAGAAATTTAAGATGTTTTGAAGACAAAGGAAACTCTCCGCAAAATATCAAGATGAACTGCCTGAGTTTATTTCTTTTTCGTGTAAAGAGGAAGTCATAGATGACATAGACACTATCTTAGAAGTTTTTGGCACCTTGTAATGTTTCTTAATATTTAGTTTGTGAACTTTCTATTTGTAAAGGGCTTGCACAGCCTTAGTGCAATATATATTACACATGTTACCATTCTCAAAAAAAAAAAAAAAAGTTATAAGAGAAAACGGGTTGTGTTCACATTCTCAAAAAATGTAAAAGCACCTATAAAAGTACCAAATCTAATTGAAAAAGCATGAGACAATGCTCATTCAAGAACTGAGTAACCAAAAACAACCTTCTGCAGAACTGAGAGGTTGCCTGGTGACAATGATTTCAGAAAATAAG
This sequence comes from Petunia x hybrida, assembly GCA_037355625.1. Lineage (NCBI taxonomy): Eukaryota > Viridiplantae > Streptophyta > Magnoliopsida > Solanales > Solanaceae > Petunia > Petunia x hybrida. Next base: position 796,518 of record JBBBVM010000657.1, on the reverse strand, counting down.
AAGAAAACAAGGGATTGAAAGAGTTTGACAGAGGGGTGGTGTTGCCGTCAATGAGGTGGTTGACGCTGGCGAAGGTTCAAGGCAGTGGTGGAAAGGAGATGAGTTGGAACATGAACTTGAAGAGTTGGAGAGAGCACACATGTCAGATTTCTGTGCTAATTACCATTAGTAGACAAGGATTAAAGTTAAGAATGAGCCATTAGCCAAAGGCAATTTTAAGACCTTTTGGTAACAGCAACTAGAACAGCCCCAAATATTAACTGAAGGCAAAAGTGCCCTATATCACATAGTTGAGGGGCAATTTTGACCGTTTCCCCTTACATGAATTATGAAAAAGTTCATCATATATCTGGATGACAAATCTGCCTTCAACATCTTTCTGCTGGATGATCCAAATCATAAATTTGAAGTACTAAGGAAATCAAAGTTCTAACAGTAAGAATGTTGTCAAAAAAATAGCATACCAATTTAACTTCCAGAAAAAAATTATTCATTCAAATAGCCTCTCCATTTAGTTTTCAACCAGTAGGAATAGAAAAAGTTCTTCAACAATCCTCACACAGGCTCTGTATCTGATATAGTTTAACACCTTGAAATTGTTGCTTCATGTTTGAGGTTAAATAAAAAACTAACGAGATCTCACAACTTAACAAGCAATATCAAGCAGTCCATAATATGAGCCTGATTGGCCAGCTGGCAAATGAAACAACTGAACAAGGGCACAAGAAACTGAGCATCTAATAAGCTCAAAACTAGTGCATTTGTCTAGCCTTATAGTTTAACAACTGGAAACAAACAATAGAACAGCATGTAGGAAATGTGCCAAAAAAAAGGCCATATTATCTAAAAACACAAAGACACGAATCAACAAAGACAAAAGGAGAAATAATACCTTCCGAGGTTTAGACTTCATAACATCTGAGTCTTGTTTATTAAACCCAATAGCAGTGGCAGGCAATCCATCAGTGACCAAATTTACCCATAGCAGTTGGACCTGCACATTAACAAAATCACCTGATAAATCTGAAAAAAGAAAACTACAGAACAGCAGAGCAATTACAAACAAGCCAATCTAACATGCTTGAAAAGAAAAGCAAATAAAGCATCGGAATGGCTTCCCAGCTTGGATGGAATGAGCCATGTTATATAAAGGGCATAATACATAGATAGACACTCAAAGTTGGCGCCAACTGTCAATTAGATACCTTAATGTAAACAACCATATAGACACTTCTTGGCAGAAGTGTGTCTTGTAGACCCCTCACGCTGGCATGGCAATATATGTGTTTTACACTCAATTTGGAGCGCGTGAAACATTTTAAGACCAGGTTTATCTGTTTTTCTAATATGTGAGCCCCACCGAAATTCTCTCGCTCCCCCTTAAACTTCTTCCACGACCAGCCGCTCATCTCCGCACACACTCCACATCCGACAACTTGTCTTTCATTGTCCTTACCAAATCGGTGCACATTTCCATCAAAATGTATGCAACATCATAGAGAATGCTTCACTTAGCAAATAAAAATTTTATTATCAACACATAAAGGAAGCTCAATTGAATGAATAAACTCAAGGAGATGAGATTGTGTTGTGATGCTTGTCATGGAGCATTGAAGATAAGTAGAAAACTAAAAGCTAAAAATGAAAGGACCTCCCAATCCGCGCGCGCACACACACAAACCCCCCCCCCCCCCCCGGAATCACATTGCCTCTGCAATGCAACACCATAAACAACAAACCATCAAAGGATTTCAACATTATAAACATCCTGATCCACAACAAACTTAGGGTAATTATCATTAAGTGATAAAAAGTAACTCAATTATAGAATCAACAAGACTTAGTGTTCAACTTCAAGAAATCCAGTGGACTTCGGCTTCGGATCTAGAGTGATGAAAGTTCTTAACTTTTGGTTATTGGTGGAAGAAGGTGGTGGCAATGGAGAGCAGCAGCGAGGGAGGGGACAGCTTTGGGAATAAGAAGAAGAAGAAGAAGAAGAAGAGGTGTAGGTGGTGGGTCTTTTAACTGTTTCTTTTATTTTTTTTCTTTCTTTTTTTTTTCTCTGAAAAATAGCAATACTTAATACTACTATTCTTTTTATAAAATAAATTACATGCGCCGTTCATTAATTTGTCAAGTTTGACACGTCAATGGCAATAACATTTCACGCGCAAGGTCTGCTCGAGTGAGGGCTTTACGAGACACAAAATACATGTGATTATACTAGAAATAACTTACGGAAAAGAGGATTAAGACTAGGTATTAGATGATATCTACGTGAAGCTGAAGCCGAATTAGAATCTGCTACACACTTATTTTGCATTGGCAATTCGCTCGGGAAATCTGGGCCATGTTTCCTGTAACCTTTAATCTGCACTAAGAAGCATCCAAGCACATCTAGTACAATATCCCTTTATGTCTATTTGGGGTTTATGAAGAGAAAGGAATAGCAGATGCTTTGAGGATACTATTACGCTTTTGCCTTTGCTAAGTCTAGGGCTATTAACCTGGTGTACTCTTGGTATGATTTGAAGGAAACCTAAGTTTCTTTTTTGTGTACATATTCAGCACTTTCTTTGTGCTTTAATCATGAAACATTTATTTTTGAAAAAAAAACAAAAAAGAAAAAAAAAAAAAAAAAGCTTAAAGTTAACCACTGCATCACTTGGCTTGAACATCATTTAAGTGAAAAATGGAGCTCTATCTGTTGGAGTGTGTGACCATCTCAACTATAAGATTAAGCTATTAGAGAGCAGATTTTTATTCATTTAATTATCTCTTCAACACGCCCCCGAACGTGCGGGCATGATTCTTTTTTATGGGCCAAGCACGTGGATATTCTATTTTGATATTGGTTGGCGGCGAGATTTAAAATCACAACCTCTGCCTGCTCTCATACAATATTGAAGTTTATGATCATCTCATCTAAAAGCTTAAGCTGTAAGAGAGAGCACATATTCATTTACTTATCTCTTCAACATTACCCACACCGATGCAGTAAACAAACCTACTTTAAAAATATTGCTCGGAGGAGAAGGGGAATTAAAATGCTGATTAGCAAGGATGCTAACGGTTTGTAATATTTGTAGAATTTCTTAGATTGGAAGGTGCAAGAATGATTTATATCCCTATTAACCAATAATTCTGAATCTCAGGATAGAAAAGTTAAAGGGTATCAACTCACAGGCACAAGTGTGTCAGGAATCCCAAGCATTGCTGCCACAAAAATACAGACCACTTCACCAATGTTTGAAGATATCATGTATCTAATAAATTGTTTCGTATTGTTATATATAGCCCTTCCCTCAGCAACCGCCTGCACGGATAACATAATTCAATTAACCAAAGGAATATAAATTTAAAGGAAAAAAATATGGAGAATTTGATGAAAAGGAGTATCAGCTTACAGCAACAACTGTGGCAAAATTGTCATCTGCTAAAACCATATCTGAAGCACTCTGCAAGTTGAGACAACAGGAAAGAGACCGATTCAGATGTCTGTTTTGGAAATCCAACATAAACAATTTATAACAGACCAGAAAAGCGAATAAACAAAGTCCACTAGGTCATCCGACAATGAGCTATCAGAAATTGCAGAGAGATAACAAAAGGCTGCACCAATATAGTGTAGGATATGAGTACTGTTTTACAAATTCACTAATTTGCCCTTTGCAGTGCCAATCTATCCAGTTTGGTTATTTAAATTTGTGAAAATATCTATCTATAAAAAATGTTTTCTACCAAAATGGAAAATGACTCCTTAACTTGTGGGAGAAGCCATTTTTCTTTTCAGATACCTTTACATTTAAATTCCATATTATCCGCTTCAAAAAGCTCCTCAGCATTATTGTCAACCTTTTCTGAGCTAACCAGAAAAGTAAGGAGGGCTGTGAAAAAAGAAAAAGGGAAAAAAAAACTTTTTGTTGACAATACAAAGAGTGCTCCTTATATACGAGTTTACACAACTAGAACTAAGAAGTTTAGACTACATAGATTGGAAAAAAAAAAAAACTTTATGCTGAAAAACTTTTTCTTATTAACAGAATACATAGTTAGGACACAATAATAAAAATTATAATTATATATCACATGATAATCTAGATACATTCTGACATATATCAGCTTTAGATCTCTTTCCACACCTCCTCAAACTCAACACATTCAGAGTAATTTGTAAGCCAAAACAGGGATGCTAGAAAAGAAGTTCTTCTCAAAGGAATAGTGGCTTGCACAGTATCATCAAAAAAGTGTCGCCAAAATAGTGTAACCAGAAAAAGAAGTGATGGAATTATCATCCTCAGAAAGAGAGAGAGAGAGAGAGAGAGAGAGAGAGAGAGAGAGAGTGAAGTTTAATGCTCAGAGGGAAAACTTAATATCCAGAATCTAATACCACGAGGAAATATAAAAGAGTATAGCCTGCTCCAGTCCTCTTAAGGGACTTCTGTTATTGGGTTAGCCACACACTTCACATGTTTCTAGCGATTCACATGGTGTATCTATGACGTACTAGAACATCGTGTTGACCATAGGAATCTATGACGTACTAGAACATCGTGTTGACCATCCTTTACTTCAACAGCATCTAGGGTTCCTTGAATTGAATTAAAGTCTACAGAAATTCAGCATTTTGCAATCAAAACAACGTAAAGAATTGGAGTTAATGAATGTACACCTCTTATTAAAGAGAACGACTTCAACATTCTTCTTACAGCTAAGATCGAATCTCCTGGTCTCTTGAAAAGAAAAAAGAATTTCAAACACTTCCTTGCTGGAAGGGAGGAAATGGAAAACCTATGGTTTCATATATAATAAATTTTCCATTGTTTTGGTAACAGACAACCGAATAAGTTCAATTATCAATACCCCTTCTTCATTAGTCTTTCGAGGAAGAGTGGTAAAAATAAATTGTCACGAGAAACTCAATTCATATTCTGATATCATGATGAAAAAGAAGGGAATAAGACTTCCTGGAACAGTAACAGAAAAATTAATGTTCAAATGAGGGACTCAATACCGGAACTCTTATATCATGAAGAAGAAAAAAAGATATTTTTCTCAGAAGAAGGACCGAGAACTTATGCTCAAAGGAGGACACAATACCCAAATACTGTTCACCTGAAGACAGAAGTTTCAGAAAATCTTATACTTGTAAATTGACGTGAAAATGGTCGGGATAATGATCCAAGGAGATAGTGTCGCCGAAATGATCACCAAAAGGTGGCCTGTTGTCACCAGAAATAAGACTACTGCCACTAGAATGGTCACCCAAAAAGACAACATTATCATGCAAAGCAGAAAATTGTTGGTTATTCCTTATGCCACTGCCTTAAGTGGAAACTCCTTAAGATTACTTAAGGTTTGTAGAGGCTCTAATACCATATAGTCAAGGAGAAAAATGAAAAGAGAGATGTTAGAAACCTAAGTTGTATATAACTAGGATTAGCGTAGTAATCTCATTGTTAGAAAGGTTAAGTAAAGATTAAGTTGTATATAAGTAGGATTATCATTCATGTTCCACATTGGGAAACATATATAAGGTTTGATGAGATGTCTCCTCTACGTGTTGGGAGGTTGTTCCTCTTCCTCCAGGTAAGTCTATTGTTGGGAGGTTGTTCCTCTTCCTCCAGGTAAGTCTATTGTTGGTTGTCAGTGGGTTTATGCAGTCAAGGTTGGTCCAGACGGCCAAATTGACCGTCTCAAGGCTCGCTTGGTTGCAAAAGGTTATACTCAGACATTTGGGCTTGATTACAATGACACTCTCTCCGGTTGCTAAAATAGCATCTGACCGTCTTTTTCTATTCATGGCGGTTGTCCGTCATTGGCCTCTCTATCAGCTGGATATTAAGAATGCTTTTCTCCATGGTGATCTTAAAGAGGAGGTTTATATGGAGCAACCACCTGGTTTTGTTGCTCAGGGGGAGTCTAGTGGTCTTGTGTGTCGATTGCGTCGGTCACTCTATGGTTTAAAATAATCTTCTCGAGCCTGGTTTGGTAAGTTCAGTACAGTTGTTTAGAAGTTTGGCATGACTCGGAGTAAAGCTGATTACTCTGTCTTTTATTGGCATTCTGCTCCAAATCTATGCATTTATTTAGTGGTCTATGTTGATGATATTGTTATCACTGGCAATGATCATGATAGTATCCCTAGATTGAAGCAACATCTCTTTAAGCACTTCGATCTAGGCAGGTTGAAGTACTTTTTCGGTATTGAGGTTGCTTAGTCTAAGTCAGGTATTGTTATTTCACAAGAGAAGTATGCCTTAGACATTCTTGAAGAGACAGGAATTAAAGGTTGTAGGCGTATTGATACTCATATGGATCCGAATGCTAAGCTTATGCCAGGACAGGGTGAGCCTCTCGGTGATTCTGCAAGATACTGGCGGTTGGTTGGTAAGTTAAACTACATCACGGTGACTCGACCTGACATTTCCTTTCCTGTGAGTGTGGTAAGTCAATTTATGGACTCTCCGTATGATAGTTACTAGGATGCAGTCATTCGCATTCTTCGGTATATTAAATCATCCTCAGGCAAAGGATTGCTCTTCGAGAGTCGAGGCCATGAACGAGTTGTTGGATATACAGATGTTGATTGGGTAGGATGTCCTTATGATAGAAGTTTTACATCTGATTATTGTGTTCTGGTAGGAGGTAATTTGGTGTCATGTAAAAGCAAGAAACAGAATGTGGTTGCCCGATCTAGTACGGAATCAAAATATCGTGCAATGGTTGTAGCCACTTGCGAACTAATTTGGATCAAGCAGTTGCTCAGAGAGTTGAAGTTTGGAGAATTCAATCATATGGAACTTGTGTATGATAATCAAGCTGCTCTTCATATTACGTCGAATCCGATGTTTCATGAGAGGACTAAGCACATTGAGATTGACTGCCACTTTGTTAGAAATTAGATAATTTCGGGGGACATTGTTACAAAATTGTGAAGTCATATGATCAGCTTGCAGATATTTTCACCAAGTCCCTTATTGGTCCACGTATTAGTTATATTTGTAATAAGCTCGGTACATATAACTTGTATGCACCGGCTTGAGAGGGAGTGTTAGAAAGGTTAAGTTGTATACAAGTAGGATTATCATTTATGTCCCACATTGGGAAACATATATAGTGTATGATATATGATAGTTATAAATAGGACCCTTGTAAACACTATTTTTTAACCTATCAATAATATTTCTCTCAGTATCTCACCCCCATATTGGGAAAGGCTTTGTAGTATAACTTGTATAGTAATTATAAATAAGACCTTTTGTAAACACTCTTTTGAGACAACAATAATATTTCTCACGACTTCTCACATGGAATCAGAGCGTTGGTGAAAAAAAAAAGTTCAAGGTCGTCATTGTGCCTTTTCCCGTGACGGCCGACATCGGATTCTCCCTCCAATGGTGTCGTGCAAATTCTGACACCACCACGAGGACTGTCTCTCTGTTCCAACCAAATCCCAGCAAAAATTTCTGCCAAACATTCAGCCACGCGCCTTCACGTGCCACCTGAAGTCCCGTCGCCGGCGAGCTTTTCCGACCACGCGCCGGCGCATGTAGCCTTTTCCAGCCACTTTTTCAAGTCAAATCTTTTCCTATTGGGTTCGCCAGGTCACTCCGAAACTATCAGTTATGATAGGGGGTAATTTGGTGTCCCGGAAAAGCAAGAAGCAAAATGTGTTGCCCGATCTAGTGCAGAGGCAGAATATCGAGCAATGGCTGTAGCTCCTTGCGAACTGATTTGGATCAAACAGTTACGGAGGGAATTGAGGTTTGGAGTAATCAGTCATATGAAACTTGTGTGTGATAATCAAGTTGCTCTTCATATTGCATTAAATCCAGTGTTTCATGAGAGGACTAAGCACATTGAGATTGACTGTCACTTTGTTAGAGAGAAGATTCTCTCAGGAGACATTGTTACAAGATTTGTGAAGTCAAGTGATCAACTTGCAGATGTTTTCACTAAGTCACTTACTGGTCCCACGTATTAGTTATATTTGTAGCAAGCTCAGTTCATATGACTTGTATGCACCGGCTTGAGGGGAAGGGTTAGAAACCTAATTGTATATAACTAGGATTAGTGTAGTAATCCCATATTGGGAAAGGCTTTGTAGTATAACTTGTATAGTAATTATAAATAGGACCCGTTGTAAACACTCTTTTGAGACGTCCATAATATTTCTCACGATTTCTCACAAGAGAAACTCTCAGTGACTTGGCTTTAGAGAAAATATACAAGAGTGCTCATGATATAGGAGTTTACACTACAAGAAATAAGAAAACATTAGACTACATAAAAAAGAAAAGTTTAAGCGAACAAAACATTCCTAATCATGGACAACCATTTCTTCTTTTTGGATAAACTAAAAGATATTACTAAGATGTACTCTAACATATAACACCATTAAATCTCTCGACCATCAGTCCATCACCAAGGGAAAGCTTTAGAGCGCACCCGCACTCTGAACTCAAATCAGCAGACAGTTTAAACATAAAGCGGCAAACTTCTGACAAGCTTTTTAATTCCTCACCAGAAATAACCTATGCAGAAAAGCATTTACCTTCGCAACTGCAGTTCCAGATCCCATGGCAATTCCAATGTTTGCTTTCTTCAGTGCAGGCGCATCATTGACTCCATCTCCAGTCATCGCAACCTTAGTTAGAATCAAAAAATTAAGAAAAACTACATCTACATGGAAAGTAAAGAGAAAGAGCTAAGTTCGTCGAAACAAAAATCATTTGAAGGCGAGATATTTCATAAGCATGGAACTAAAAAGAAATAAAAACATAAATCTCTTTCTGTTGTTTTATGGTGCATTTCAACAAGAAGTAAATTTAAGCAAGCTTTGGTAATTGAAAAACATACGGACATGGCTAAGAGACCCTTCTCCATTTAAACAAGAAGTATATTTAAGCATTTCATGGACAAGGCTAAGAATCCCATCCATTTAAACAGGGATAAAAAGAAGTTTCACATTTAAAAAAGAAAAAAATATTAGAAAGAAGTAATAATAGAGATAACCACTAACTGTGGTTATGGTCTATTTCAGTGATATCAACTATTAAGTAAGCTCAGGCAATGAAATACTTGAGAAGGCTACAAGATCTCAGAAGTAATACAAGGACAAGGGAATATTCATATAATAGGTTCAAAAGGAGTTAATAACAGAAATAATCTTGTACCCATCTTTAAAACAACGGGAAAAAAGAGGTAGACGCTTGCCTTTTCTACTGAACACTTCAATGGGAGGAGTTGTCAAGTGAGCATACGTTTCTAAATATTCATGACGGGAAGCTCAGCGCATTTGGACAAGCGAAGAGCCGAACATAGAGCATATTACAGAATAGCTCAAGGTAGCACTAAAGATGCCAACCTACCCACTCCCATGCAGATAAATAAGCAAATTAACAGGTACAAGGTCCTCTCAGAAAATAGACAAGGGGTTATGGTTTGCACATACATGACAGGTTGTAAAAGTGCAACTTCACCAGCCTTATTACATTTGCCATCATACTACCAGTTCAAAAACAGTTTATCACGATGCATACTTTACCAAAAACAAAATTGTGGTTCCTTTCTAGCATAAACGAAGGAACTGTGCAACCACATTCTTATTCGAGCAAAGATCAAAAGCAGCAACCAAAAGGGGGGAGAGTTACCACTTCATTTTGATTCTGTAATGCTTCAACCAGCATCCTTTTGTGGGATGGTTCTACCCTAAAAACATAGAAAGAAATCTATCAACGGCAGGAAATTTAACCATTAAAAATGACAGAAAAGGATATTGGGAATTTGGAGTCAAAAAGTTCATAAACATTATTAAAGCATTAAAGGATCCAGTAACAAAAAGAAGCAAAGGTATTACCTGGATAAAATTGTCATTCGTTGTAATGCTACTGACTTCTGCAATGGTGCTAGTTCTTCAAACTCAGAAGCAGTATACGAAAACCCAGTAAAGTCCCCCAAGTGATCAAAGGCGCCAATCTTTTGGCACAAAGATTCTGCAGTTGTCTAAAAATATGTAGAAATTAAATTGCCCAAAATGGATTATTGCAGCTTGAAAGATTCAGTATTCACCGGACACTTCATTTTACCTTGTTATCCCCAGTAACAACAATTACACGTATGCCCGCATTCATACATGAAAGGATGGCATTTCGTACTTCATCCCTTGGAGGATCAAGCATCCCAACCTTTAATAAGGCAAATATAAGAGTAAGTACATAAACTAATATTATCAAAATTAAAATGAGAACCGCATAAATGTGAAAGACTAAAACTTTGCGATAGGCAAGTAAACAATGGGAACCACTTCTTGTCCATCAAAGAACTGACTAAATCGGATAGTGGGATGCTAGGAGTTATCGCTAAGAATAAACTTAAAAGCATATGTTTATAGTAGGACTGTACATCATACATGCCCAGTACGAACAGGCTCTTTGAATGTAAACCTACAGCATCAATGTTTCAGCAGCTAAATATAAACAACAACTACGACTACTACTACTACTATGCCTTAGTCCCAAATAAGTTGGGGCAGCTCAATATAAACAAAATAGAAACTACCATGCCTCTAGCCCAAAATAAGTTGGGTTCAACTATATGAATCATCAATCATATGCATCCTTCCTAAATTATCAAGGTCAACTTGTGATTTAAAAAAATAAGATAAAAAATAAGCTGATATTGATTTTGAACGACAGAATGTTTGAAGTAGGATAAAAAGGAACATATTAGTAGTGACAATGTACCCATAAATAAGAGTAAGCTTGAAAATCTCACTGTGCATCTGAAGGAGCTAGTCCCTGTGAAAGAGTATTGTTGCCTTGTCCTAATTAATGTAGGAAAACCTATTATCTACACAACTGAAAAATGATTCCTTCCTAGTCAATCTCTACACTTAATTTTCAAGGCATATGGATCAGGCCATCAGGCTATTCCTAACAAGCACACCTCCAAATGATTATCTTCGGAACATAATGATACCTATATTTCAACCTTAAACAAATCTAATAAACTGAACTTCAAAACTAAAAAACCTTCCTTTAATTTAGAAGGTAAGAAATTCACAAATGAAGAGGAGAACCCCGTACACAAGCTGTACACCCAAAAGGTAGAAAACTACATTGAAGTATGGTTCTCTACGAAAGAAACAATAGAATCTATGGAAAGATTAAGTCCTCTCTCACCAGCAAACCCTGATAGAATGACTTAATATTAAACACACCATCTTTACTCTCTCTCCATCTCCACAAGTCAAAAGTACCATGCAATGTCTTTTCCCTGCAGAGTAAAGCAACTAAATTCTGAGACTTAACAATCTCCCAATCCAGAAGGTTCCTCCTAAATGTAAACCCAAATATTAATCATGCTCCACCCACTTTGCTGAAATGAATATGAGCACTAAAATCATCCCACCCCTTCATAATTCCTCTCCAAGGACCATACCCACACAGAATCGCAATATTTCTAGCCCTCCACTCACCATCCATAACTCCTTATTTCTCTGCTATCACTCCCCTCCATATAGCATTTTCTTCGCTCCTAAACCTCCAAATCCATTTCCCAAGAAGGGCTGAACACCTTTTAGATCTTTCACTCTAGACCTCCCTACTTCTTCGGAGATGTGACAATTTTCCACTTCATTTGATGAAACTTGCTCGTGCCATCCGACGTATCCCCTAGAAATTCCGTTAAAGCCTTCCCACCTTTTCAATTCCAGTTGATGGTGCTTGCATAATGACATAAAATACGTAGCAATGCTTATAGAGTGGCTTTTTATAACACTTCCTTCTCACCTTATGTGAGATACCACTTCTGTCACCCTACTAGTCTCTTTTAAACTCTCTTACTAAATGACTATAATGACCATCTAATAAACTCCAGGTCCATCTTCCTAAATACGCCTTCACGGCACGCTAAAGCTTTGAAACTATATGCAGCATAGAGTAAGCTCTTTGCCTCACTTAGGTAGCGCTAATGTTAGCAAAGAGGTACTAGGACATGTGCCTCAACACCCATGGGTTGTTGAATGGGGCAGCACTAAATAAATGCGTAGATGGCAAAGCTATCTAAGAATCACGAAAATCTATGAAAGAATATATTCATGATCAAGAATCAGAAGATTGAAATTTTGTCTAACCATTAAACTTGAATTAACGACAAAGTCGATTCTGTGCATCTGAATCGAAATAGTTTAAAATAATTATTGCAGGTTTTTATAACTGAAAAATCTCTAAGGGCCATTGGACCTCAGTTCGAAGCTTGATGAATAATGGGACTGCTCCTCTACTTTTCTCCACTTACATACGCGTCTTTTGACTAACCCACGAGTCAAAAGTTGTTATCCTTCCACTAGGCCAAACCCTTGGGGTCAAAATAATTTTTGGTGTTTTGTCTCAAATATTTCACTTAATTGCAATTTGATTCAATGTTGACCATATATTTTTCATAGTTTTAGCTTTTTTTATTTTAAGTATAATGAAGGGAAAACCCCATATACAAGTAGTATACCAAAAGGTAGAGAACCTACACTAAAACATAGTTCTCTACAAACGATACCCAAACATATATACACATCATGACCTCATGGGTACACCAAAAAGAAGCTAGAAAGAAAAAACTCTTCTTCAAATTAACAAAATCACTGTCTACTCCTTAGTCTCCTTCAAAAGCTCTCATATTTCTCCCTTTCCACGGCATCCACGTAATGGCAAAAGGAACAACATCCCACACTTTCGGTCTTCTCTTCTCCGTTCTGAATGTGCAACTATACATTGCTTCCCTCATAGCTTTTAGCTTTTTAACATATTGCACTTGCTTTCCTAACGAAAGTGCACGCTTCAACAAAGCCTTGAACTTAAAGCTCCGACAAACCTTGGTGAGTTTTTAAGCTGCTCTAGGATAATGTATAGAATAATTGTAATAAGTGAGAATCGAATCGCATTAATTGAACTTCAATTTAGAAGGCGATGCTAAGTAGTTTCATGGAAGCAAAATTGTTGCTTCCATGTCAAGCATATAAACACAGTTTAGGCAAGATAGGCAAAGCTAGACATATACCAAAATAGACTCCTCCTTTCTCAAATGCTAAAGCAAAGAGAATACTAACAGGCGAAGAGGATAGAATTATTGAACTCTTAACAAAGATTGAATAGAGGCTAGGGGAGGTGACAGGGAAGGGGGAGATGGTCCATTGGGAACAGGGTAGCAGGAAGCTACACAAAAAAGGGGAAGTATAATGGTGTATAGTAAGGAAACAAAGAAGGGGGAGGGGGGGAAGGTAAAGATGAATCTTATGAATAAGGTCTTTATCCCACATAAATAGAAGAAACGAACAACTCCTCTTTCAATGTGTGTATATGAAAATACAGATGTGTCAGAATGCTAAGAAATTTGAGAACATCCATGCCGGAGAGAGTAGAGACTATATACCTATGAAGAAAAATTCAAAATGGTTTTTGTGAGTTCAGTTTGAGTAGTTTAAGTGCTTAAAGGGCAGCCAGGTGCACAAAGCATCCCGCATTCACGTAGGTTCGGGGAAGGGCCGCACCCCAAGGGGGTGTGATGTACGCAGCCATATCCTGATGCACGCATCAGTGACTGTTTCCACGGCTTGAACTTGTGACCTTTGGATCACACGAATACAACTTTGCTAGTTACTCCGACTTCCCTTCTAAGTGCTTAGCACTTCAGGAACTCAAATGTCTTATAGAAGAAACTTTCTCCATGTAATAGAACGAAGAGGTGAAAAAAGCTCATCATCAGTAGCAGTTAAAGGCATTAAAAATATATTAACTACTTAAAATGAATTCTCCATATGTGTGTGTGCACGCAAGTGCCCCCAAGCGTATATCACTGAGCTACACCTCTATTCCAAACTATTTGGAGTCGTTATTTCAATCTTTTGCATCCAATTGCACAATATTCATCAAATTCTAACACTAAAAGAATGTCTTTTAAGAAAATACTCCATAAATGGCACAAAAAAATAAATAAATAAATAAATAAATAAAGCTGAAAAAATGCCTTAAACATAAAAGATTAAGATATATATAAGAGAGTGCATACCAACCCAATAAATGTAAGGTCATTTTCATCATCAAATGAGAGTGATTGTTGACCCGTAGGCATTCTTTTCAAGGCGAGTGCCAAGCATCTAAGAGTTTCTTTTCCTGCAAAGCTGGACGGAGAAAACAATATGCATCACCAAAATATCCAAATTCCCAATGCACACACAAGATTTTCATATAGTTACAAGAACCCTTTGATGCACCAAAAGTTCAAAGCTAAAAAGATGAACAACCATGCATCTAGAGGACCTTCTAGGTACTTCTGATGGTAACTACCATATTCATGTTAAATTACACAAGAAAAAGTGGCAAAGATACGACAATGCTATACAAAATTCATAAGTTAGTCTACTGCATTGATACTAACATCTTTGATATAGATAAAAAAACATCTTTGATATAGATAACTAAACTTCATCTCGACTTAGCCTCATTTGTTTGAACTTAATGGGGATTTGAATCTAAATTATTCAGATATCAACCCATTAAGTGCATTTTTTTTTCAAAAACCTCTTAATGAACCTAAATTTGACCTAATTAGGTATGTGGTCAACTCTGTATACCATCCAGATCTTTAAAATTGACACAGCGGTATTTTCGGAACAACTTGTTCACGAAAAATCTGAAAATCTCTCACAATTCATCCTTCATCATTTCACGCCTCTCTTTATCCATCTCCACAAACTTCACGCATCTTTCTTTCACCAACTACTTCATGCCCCTCTTTCTCTCCAACTATCTATAGCGAGCTCTCATATCGAACTAATAATTTTCCAAACTTTACTGGTATTTTGGAGTTGGGACTTTCCCATTGGTTCCAATTTTTAATGGTCATTTTCAACTTTGAGATTGGAGTTCAAAATGACACTTAAAAGTACCAAAAATTGAAGCAGGTGTTAATAAAAATAGTAGGTTTGATGGAGAATAGTGGCAAAAATAGGAGACAAGGGGTTAGTCAAAATGATGGGTTTGGGAGGAATGAGTTAATTTCAATTCAAAGAAAAGATCTTATGGTGGACTTATACGAAGTGGTTGAACTCTTGAAATGAAAACATACCTAAATCAAAGAAATAAACGCAAAAAGTTATTCCATGTCTCATACAAGCTGTAATGACAATCTATGGAATCCAAAGTTAATTTAAATTTTTTTAAAAAATATTACTAGGACAATAAATGCTTAAAATTGTTCATCAGTTGGTCAGTGTTGTCAAAGGCGCGCTTAAGCCTTGAAGCAAGGCACAAAACATGTTGAGCGCTTCATGTCATTTAACAGGCGCTTAAGGATCATATCAAGACTCTAAGGCATGCTTCTCCTTGCTAATGGACGTTATCTTGAAGAGACACCACTAAACCATTAAGAACTCACTGACTTAATATTATCTCAATTTCATTGTCCATATATCTGCTATTCATGCTTATAATTATTAGTCTTGGATAACATATACTCCCTCCATCCAAATTTATGTGGCACCATTTGACTAGGCACGGAGTTTAAGAAAATAGAGGTTGACCTTGTTAAGTATCAATTTTACCCTTGAAAAAGTAAGAGAGAGAAGATTTGAGTAATAAAAAAGTTGTTGGCAGGTTTAAAAGTATGTAGGGCCCAACAAGGGTAAAATAGAGATGATGCATTAAATAGTTGTCAAATAAGAAAAGGTGCCACTTATTTTGGGACAAACAAAAAAGGAAATGGTGCCACATAAATTGGGACGGAGGGAGTATATTGTTGTATTTTTTCTTCAATTGCGCCTAAAGCCAACACTTTATTTGTGCTTTGGCTAAAAGCCCAAAATAGACCTCAACGTTTTTGTCCTTTTGATAACATAGAAGTTGGTACCTTACTACAATTCTTTTTCTTGGGAATAGTGGTGTATTCGAGCCAACTTGTGTGCACCTCTCCAATCCACGGGCAATTGCTATTTCCCACGAGCAAATGTACCAGATAACTCTATCCACCAAGACTAAGTAGATGGGAATACCCTTCCATTTTAGATCTATGTCCATATAGTGAATGTCCCACCCGAGGTAAGCACTATGCAAACATAGCAACATTTAGCTTCTAAATGCCTCTTACATCATATTCTAATTAGATTTAACTTTTAACACTTGCAGAAAGGCTATTGAAGGCGCAATAACTTAAAAATTTCCTGACTATTTCTTCATGTCCTTAAACATCTGATGTTCCTAAAGGTAATTTCTATTATATGGAAAATTGCACCTGCCAAACCGCTGCGCCCAGCAGTCCAACAACGCCTCTTTCCCACTTTGCTCCACTGGTGACTCGAACCCCCAACCCTATGGTTGGAGGTGAAGGACCTCTGCCACTGGGCAACTAATGTTCCTAAAGTGATATTCCGTAAAAGACGATACTTTTGGTAACCCTTCCCAGGAACTTTGTCATAATTTAAGTGGAATACATTAACTTCAGTTCCTTCTCCAACCTTGTTTTCCTCCAGAACTCAATGTTTTTACATCTAGAGATAACCATGTCTCCTTGGGGATGAAATATTATATTTTTTCCATGTCTCACAAAGAAGCGAATTCCATGATGAAGATGTAGCTTATTCCCTATTTTTCTAAACTTGAGCGTTGATTCAAAAGTGCCACTCTTCCATCCACTCACCTTTTTCTTGTTCTTTTTTTCTTTGTTGGGGGGGAGGGGTGGTGTTCACAAGGCTGTTAAATCCTTGAATTTTCCCTCAAGAAGCATTCCCACATTTTCCATAGGTAATACAGCGATTTTTTGCATCTGCAAATTCGTGAATAATTGCACTGTCTTTAGAATATATTAGCTAAATCTTGTAACAATGAGACCGGGATAGCAAAAAGAGGATGTGATGCAATATAAATTGGGCCTAAACAACAACCATCAAGAGCCAAGCTCAAGAGCACAAAGAACACAAGTGAAGGGCTCCGGAAGCGACTTGAAGATCATGCATTAGAGCACTATGGAAGGAGGGACACCTACGCTTCAGGGCCAGGCGGACCGCCCAGACTGAGGAGGAGCGCCCAGCTTCCTAAGTTACTCGGACTCGGGTACGGGTATCCGACACGGGTATGGATCTAGAGGTCGGATTCGGCAAAATCTAAATTTAGAGATTCGGGAGTATGGATCCGCACACGGATACGGGTGCGGGGATCTGTCTAAAAAATTTTAAAATTCTAAAAATAAAGTCATAATCCTTAATTTCGATTCTTCCTAGAGAAGTCCTCTTCCCCAATATCTCTGCTTTTCTCTATTAAGTCGTCTTCCCAAAAGTTACCTTCAAAACATAAAATCAGAAATTCGAGAATGTCGACAAACGATGAAAAAGAGACAAAAGACTATAAATTTCTGCATAATTTTAAAGGTATCTCATTTCCAATGTCTATCATGAGAGTCTATTTGTCAAAAAAAATCTTCAATTTTCTGTGGATTCTGGTCAAAGTATCCATTTTTATTTGACCACATCCGGTGTGAATCCCGTGTCCTATCCGACACGGATCCTATCCGACACGGGTACGGCGGCAATTTTGAAGAGTCCGAGTAACTTAGCCAGCTTCTTGGCGCCCAGGAGGTGCGCCTGAAGTCAGGCGGAGCACCTCAGCCCCGGCAACACCAGGCAGAGCGCCTGACCAATGGGCGGAGCGCCCACCAAGCAATTCACTACCTTGGTCAGCCACTCCACCAGGCGGAGCGCCTAACTTTAGGCCGAGCACCCGGAATGCTGAAATCTCAAACTTTTGTAGTGAAATTCCTATTTTAGCCCAAGGTGATTCTAATGTATTAACTAGACTTAGGGGCTTTTTAGTCATTTCACATTTGTGTAAGGGAGCACTATATAAACTCCTCTTAGCCATTTTCATCATTTAGATCACCTTGAATATTGAAAAACATGAGCTATGCTCTCTTTGAAACCCTTGTATAGGCTTGAATTCAATTGGTGGAATCCAATTTGAACTTCATCCGTCTTTGATCATTCTATTTTGTCGGGTATCTCTTGAGGATAGTTGCATAGCGTAGGTGATTCCTTGACATTCACTTGAGGTGTAACGAGACAAGTTCCTCGTTGCTACTTAGGGAATCGTTCGAGTCTCGTCTCATTCTTATCTTTATTTTTATTGCTTCCGTATTTTCATATCGTTTTTAGCTTCCGCGTATTTTGCATTGCATCAGGATGCAAATATTAAGTGATGAATTGGTGATATATGCATTTTCTATTATTGGCCTCTCGCTATTATAAGTCACCAAAGCCAAAAAGAATCAGTAGATTTCCCTTTTGATAATTGAATTAGATGCCAATTATCATATTTAAGACACCAAATTAAGGCCACAATCCCAGCACAGCAGAAAAGCCATAGTTGACTGATCCAATGTAAATTCTTTCTATTTTAGATCAAATGGATTTAGGCAACCTATATCCTGAATATCCTTCCTTTTTCACATATGTGAATGACCTTAAAGTATCTTTACGAATATAGGGTTTCTATGTGAACTATCGGGATCAATCCAAGTATCAGACTTATAGAATAATTACAACCATGACCGAAAGCTAAGGGGCCTACCTATTAAATTTTGCTTCCAACTGAGCTCTAATATGTGCAGAAAGGGGGACTGTAGAACCGTCATCATTGCACAGTATATTCGTACATCTTGAAAGTATGCTTTCCGGGGCTCCTTTTGAGAACATTATCTCCATCTGCTTCCGGCTACAAAGCACACTCATCATTTTGCGATCTCGTGAAAATTCCAATACAGAAACCTGCAAGTTATGGGATAAGTGAAAACAGAATGTTATACCAAACATAGCACTAAACATGGTGTTTCAGTTTCTTTCATTGGTGAAAATCATATTAAGTAAACAAATTAATAAAGCAGCTTGATTCCCAGGCGAAGGAAAACGAAAGGTGCTAATTCTAAATACTCCAAAAAATTAACCGTCCATGATTTCTCAAGTGCAGATAAAAAATGCAATCATCATGGCGTAGAAGCAACAAGTGGTCATACGAGTCAAGAGAAAGGGGAAACATGAGACATTTTCTAGACATGTAAAGATAAAAGGCTTCTATGACCCTGCAAGCTTCTATCTCTAGTTCCTTCTGGTGCACCCACGAAGTTCCTTATTGTATAGAAGACTGGGAGTCATTCATAGAATTATAGAAAACTATGTTTCTTTTTTGTAGGTTTTCTACTTTTTTGTATACTACTTGTATAGAGGCCTTTGTTTTGACCTAGCATTAATAAAATCGTTTACTCTATCCAAAAATAGATAAATCAACCACAAAGACCAAACAATAGCCAAGCCCCAAAAAGGGAAAAGTTCATACTCATGAAAAGGTTCCTTGTATTTCTTGCTTGGTATGCTCTAGAATAAATTAACATATCAAAAACAAAGCAAAACAAACTTACATTCTAGACTGAATTAGCTCACAAATGTAAGGGTGCCGCGGCTGTTAATTTAAGATCTCACACATTTTGGGACCGCAAAATTGAGTACTAAAATTTCAAAAAACTTGCAATGATCTTTTTTCTCTATAGATGGTCCAGCTCTTCTGCTGACCCTGCCAGTAGCGAGAGATTGGTGCACCATACTGCTCTTTTAGGTTTGTATTACCTCTAAAAATCTTCACCTAGAATTACTCTTAACTCTCTTTTCTTCATTCAAAGTTCTGAAGGCAGTTGATGCATGATGTCTTTAATAAAGAACAGTTGATGCATGATGTCTTTAACGAACGTGAGGATCCAAATGGTGAAACCTATTATATTCACCATTTCCCATGACAAAACTATTGCATAAATCTCATTGATCTTGTAAGCATTTGACAGAACATCTCAATGGGAAGCAAGCTTACACTAAGAACCAACGGAAGCACATTTGGAACACTTCCAAAAGACAAACATGATTCCAAATGTGTTCGGCAACTTGAGTCACACTCCCATTTGGATAGCTCAAACATTATTCTTTTCCATGTTTAAGCACATGAGATTAATTTGAAAACTCAGAAGAATATGAATGGAAATCCTATATTTTGATTAGTAGAGCATAAAGATATATAAAGAGCAATATACCCACCTTTTTAAATTGGCTTTCCCAATAGCGATTACAATAAGATGCCCGTTCATGCTTGCTTAGCATATTTAACGCAGAGGGCATTGTATCAAAACCAGGAAGACCAATCTGACAACAATTGAAGAGAGAAAAAGCATAGAGTTATATCTGAGTATCAGTCACAAAAACAATATACATGCATGTAATATATACATTATTAAACAGATACTCCTCTGTCCCATTATATTCGCCACGTTGGAATTTTAAATGTTCATTTCACTTATTCTATAAGTTATAGTGAAAGGAAACAATAAAAGTAATGGTTGCAGAGCTAATTTGATAGAAAACCATCAAATCATTAGAGAGTTAAATAATTAAATAAATTATGAACCCTGAAAGTTGTAAAGGTTGAAAATTTAATTTTATCAGTTGTATTATATCAAACATTTGGCACTTCTAAGAAAAGAAAGAATGCTATAAACTACACAGAAGCCAAATACTAACTTTTTCTGCCAGCAAACGGAGGGCAACTTCAGTTGATTCACCAATCTTCTCATAAATCCTCTTATCTGGGTTGTATTGTATAACAGAGTCATTGCAAAGAGCTGAACACATTGCTAAATGAAGAAGACAAGGAAACTGTGCAGGGATCTCTAGCTGCACACAGGAACACCAGAATTTAATAAACAACTAAATGAAGATACTGTGGAGAACAGAAGCAAGTAACAGACAAATAATTGCTTTCTCTAAAGTACTAGGGTTAGGGCGAACCCATTCTTGCATGGGCCCAAGCACAATGTAGAAAAATAACAATTTTGATTCTGGTATCTTTAATTTTCTTGTTAAGCTAACTTATGATACCGTTTATTGGGTGTTCAACATTCTTTTCAGAAAGACATCCTTCCAAATCACTGAAAAGTAGAAGAAAAATGTTGATTTTCTTTTCGGTTACGTTAAATTTTATATCTGCTTTCAAGCACACCAAATAAGAAGTCAACTTTTTGAGAAGAAAAAATTCTATCAGAATCTTTTGTGAATATATTACTGGATAACTACTTAAAATTCTGATCTAACTAATGTTCCCATCTTCAAAAAAAAAAAATCTGATCTAACTGTATACTCATAGTCGTTATTTCACCATATTTATTACCAAATCAAAGAAGACGTATCTTCTACAGATTAGATATGATTAAAATATAGAGGAAATTACACCAAGAAACACTTGGCCTAGGCTTATATCAATATGCGCCCATATTGCTCATCCTTACCCGGTATTATGAAAGAAAATTACACATGTCACCAGCCCCACTAATTCCCTCTTCCTTCATCGGAAAACCCTAGCCTCCAACCCTTTCTTCATCCCCCCCACCCCCCTCTCTTTCGGCCCAAAATCTTGCCGACGCGTTCGCTCTCCCTTCTCTCACATCCTTTCTCTCTCCACATCCTCCTCGCTCTCCTCGCTGGCTGGTTTTTCCTTTACCTGTTTAGACCCTCATATCAGCTTGTTGTTATCTTCAGCCGCACCCGTGAAACACTTGGGATCTTAGTGGTGTTCACCATAGTTGTGGAGTTTCCTTACTGGTATTAGATCGTTGCTTATATGTGCTCTCCTTGTTGGATTTGCTATTTTTTGTGCTCATGGTGCTTTTAGGGTTCATGTGATTTGTTCCTTGATGATCAGGAACTTGCCAATGCTGGAATCTTACCATTCCTCGATGATGCTGTTGTCAGCTATATGGCTTCTATGTTGAGATCTCTAGATTCCATGTATCGATCTGATGTTTTTATTTAAGGATCTATGCAAATCTACCATTTCTCTATTTAGATCGATGGAGAAACACTGTATAAACAATATTATACGTGTTTATATACTTCTATACATGTTTATACAAGTTTATAAACTGTGTTGTAACAGTATATAAACTCTTTATAAAGATGTATAAACTTTGTATAAACGTGTACAAGTGTGTATAAATATGTATACATAAGTATATATTTTCAAATTTGTGTATGTTTTTTTTCTGTATTTTCTCTCCTTGGATGTGCATTTCTTTATGTATGTGTGTGTGTGTGTGTGTGTATAAAAGTTTTGTAGATTTGTATGTGCACAAGTTATAGTAGCCATGGTATAAAAATCCGGCAAAGAAAAAAACTCCAGTGAAGGAAAAAAGTAACTCCGACGAAGAAAAGTCCAGTAAAAATCCTGCAATTTTCCGGAGCCGCCACTGACCCCCCCCCCCCCCCGCGCAGTCCCTACTGCCGACGGATCAGTGGCAGTAAGGGGGGCAGTGGCGGCTAGGATTTGTATATGAAAAAAAAAAGAAACAAAATTATTTTTAAAAAAAAAGGTAATGTGCGGTTAAGATGTATGAATCCCAGCCTCCTCCACCAACACAACAGGCCACCACTGCCTTTCAGGAACTATCCTCTTTCTCCTGCTCATTGGATAAACTCGAATGATATCGGAAAACTATTTTGGGGAGCTTCCTGATATATTTTTGAAAAGCCTCAACTTTAAATGACAAACAATTATCAGAGAGACGCAATAAAATATTTTCTAGGCCTTAAACTATTTACGAGAGAGGTCTCAAACACAATGCTTATAACGCATGAGCAGCATTGCTTGCAGTCAAAACAAACAAAGTAATTGTCCTTCAAAAATAAACTTTAGAGACCTACAGAAATATCAATAACAAGGAATACCTGAGCTCCCAAGCTGTCAAATATAAAACCTTCTGGTGCATAAGTTGTGCCATTAACGATGTATTCAGAGGCTACTGGACCATTATTTAATGAATGAAGCACACATATCTGAACAGGAAAAAATATGCCAAATATCCATTAGCAAGTGGACACCATTTGTCATATAAAAAAAAATTAAATAATAATAATAATAATAATAATAATAATAATAATCTAGCAGACGAGACCTAACATTGTGGGTACCAAAACAATAACTACACTTGGAAAAGAATATACGTGCTTTTCAAATCTATAAATCATAAGTAGTTCCTGTAGTAACAAGGTTTAAAGCATTGGAGAAACATATGCATCAACTACCTCGTGTCAACTAGTTAGGCCATTTCTCTTTTCAGCTTCCAGAAAGTTCGTAAGAGATAATTTTGAACACTTCTAAACATTTGCATATATACTCAACGTATCATCTAGTGATCGTCCTGTACATCTAGGCTAACTTCGCTTATAGCTAATAATTGGCTGGCCACCTTTGAAATTCTTTGAAATTTAATATTCCAATAAACCATACATGCTGAATTTACTCTTCTCAAAATTTTATAGCATTTTTCTTATCTTTCTCAGTACAGTGATGTGGATAATTACTTAGTCTGGTCTCAAATCATATATTTTTCCTCTACCGTATTTGTTTGAAAGTTAGGGTCCTATCTCTTTTTTCGATCAAGTAATCAAAAGTTAGGGTCCAATCTCAATGTTAAAGCTTTTGTTATGAATGAAGTAGAGGACATTAGCCATTTATTGCTCCATTCCCAACTGCAGAGAGGTTATGGTGTATCATAGAATGTACTTGGAATTGAAAGGATGACGACATGAACCTTTACAGAGATGCCTATTGTGGAAGTTCAGAAGTAGGAGGCACACAAGGAGAACATGGGAAGTAGCTTCGCACTCACATGGACAAAACAAAGCTTAACTATATTTCGTATACATTTCTTTTCCTCCTATCAAGCTATACTTCATATATACTAGGAGCAAAGTCAATGTAGATGATTGGATGCTCTCCCTAGAAAATCATGTTTTTTTTTTGATGAAGTAATTAGTTTCATAAAGGCATCAAGGAGATGCAAAAAGATACAAAAAAGAGGACTTCAAAAAGATATCAGCACCTATACATAATCCTGTATTGCTAATGAGCTGATAAAGTCCAGAAAATCATGTTTTATTTAAGATTAATTTTTGTACACATCTTGTATGCATGGTTCGCCTCATCACATCAGTAAAGTATTATCTACATCAGTTCTTGCCATCATGGAGGCTCGACAGTAATGACATTTTATAGCTATGATAGGTTATCTCCAAGTCCCATGAATAGGTAGACCCCAAAAAAAGAGTACCACGCATAGGGAAAAATTCATGACCATTTACTTTACAATATTTATCTGTGCTAGCTTGTGGAGGATATAATTGGGAAGCTCTTCATTACTTGTCTGACTGAAATATTTCATTCCAGCATTTGAAGGAAAAAGATAAAACAGTGTTGCGCTCATTTAACAGTTAGTTCGAGTTGCCTGGTCAGAATAAAATGCAAGAACATTTCTAGGACAGGCATCAGCCAAAAGATTTTTTGCACAGGAAGGTGGCACTCTTTGCTTGTTTGTGGTCCAAGACTAACTTTACTTTATGGGGTGACATTGGGATATAGATGTTGATCATGCATGGAAAAGGTTTGATGTCAATTATTTAACTCTGACCACAACAGATAGTTTAGAGAATGGAGCTCAGTTATTTTCTACTTTTGGTGAGTTTATGTCTCTAGAGAGACATCTGTCCTCAGCTTGCACTCCACTACCCTACAATATATCTTCTTTTTGTACCTATAGAGAACTAAGTATCCCCTAAACAATTCAGATCATCTCTCCAATTAGTATGGAAAGAAATAAGGGATAACATTATGGGTGCACAAAAAAGAAATAAAGTGATAACATGCTACTCCTCAACTGAGCAAAACTCTTTTTTACTCCCCCGATAGCTCTCCCATTTCTTTTCGACCCACAAAAGTTTCTTCAGCGCAAACTTCCATACCCTACTTCTCTTCTTTCTATCAAAAGTCCAACTGCACATAACCTCTTTCATTGTGCCAGGCAACACCCAATACATACCAAACCATCTAAACATTTCCCACCATAATCTTGATGCTTTATAAACCTACCACGGCTCTATCCATCATCGTACTTGGCGCTTCCATTACTAAAATAAACAACATCAGAGATTAAGGGACTCCCTGTCATAGCCCTCTCCAGCAACCAGAGCCGCACAGATAGCGACATTAACTATGAAATTACAGTATCAGAAGTAGCTGATATAACTTCATGAAATGCTAGAAAAAATGCAACCAGAACATTTGCTAGCAAGTAATGGTAGGAACTGCAAAAACACACGACATCCCAAAAAAAAAAAAAAAAAAAACCCTTTGTTAAAACGTCAATTGAAGATTGAGCTGACAAGAAAGTAAAGATCTCATGAACCATAAGGCACCCACTGAGCACCAAGGTACCGAAGGAGTCAGCAACAGTAAGTACTGATTACAGAATGACATGCATACATGCATTATAGAATTAAATAAGTCTGGCATGCACACAGTTCCCTATTAAATCTTAAATCGCATCATACAACTTTAACCATCAAATATGATCCAAGCACCTTGTATGAGAAGTAATCATTTTGAGCTTTTCGACAACATGCCTTGCATCTAGTAAACAACAATTATGCCTCAATCCCAGATTAGCTGAATGCCTAAATGAATAATTACTATCTCTTTTGCTCCTTTACCTTTTTGATTCCAGTATAAAAAAGATTTAGGTTCTCAAACAACACAAGTTCTCGATATATTCCACTGATGTATGAATCTTTATGACAAGATTAGAAGACTCTGAGTAAACATTGGACCTAACGTGATAACCTTATCAGTATGACTAATCCCTAATCTGAACTAGTTAGTATTGACTTTGTAGATCTTTTTCTTCTTTTCTTTCTATTTTTCGCAAAGTTTGCATGTGATGTGAGATCCCAGAGATTTTAGGCCTTTAGAGATGACTTCTTATGTGACTTTAGGTCTACCTCATCCATTTCTAACACATTCGAATATCATGGTTTCACATGTGCAAACCTCATCGGATCTAAGGTCGGTGCAAAACATGCACAAACCATCTCAAACAACATTTTCTCAACTTATCCTCTGCATGTGCTAGTTGTACCTTCTGTCAAGAGCTAAGTTACTCGGACTCTTCAAAAGTGCCGTCATACCCGTGTCCGACACGACACGGGATTCACACGGGATGTGGTCAAACAAAACTGGATACTTTGACCAAAATCCATAGGAAAATTGAAGATTTTTTTTTTTTACCAATAGACTCTCAAGATAAGGTTATTAAAGATCGAAAGACATTAGAAATGACATACCTTCAAAATTATGCAGAAATTCATAGTCTTTTTGTCTCTATTTCATCTTTTGTTAACACTCTATGGCAAGAACTAAAATTAAGGATTATGGCTTTATTTTTAGAGCTTTGAGATTTTTTTAGTCGGATCCTCGCACCCGTATTCATGTCCGAATCCGTACCCCCGAATCTCTAAATTTAGATTTTGCCGAATCCGACCTCTAGATCCGTACCCCATGTCGGATACCTGTACCCGAGTCCAAGTAACATAGGTCAAGAGTATAATCATTTCTAATATTGTCTAATTTTTACAATTGTAAGTGTAGTCAAAGGTGCATTTTAAGCGCGTTGAAGCCCTAAAGCGAGGCGCAAAACATGTTGAACGCTTTGCCTTGCTTAACGAGCGCTTTTGTGTCATCATCAATGCTCTAAGGCATACTTCTCTTTCTCAATGAGCGTTATCGTGAAGAGGCGACACTTAACAATTAATATTTCCCTTTATCTTTTTCTTTTTCATTTCTTTGTCTATATATTGTCATTCATGCTTAAATTTATTAGTTTTGGAGTACATATATACTTTTGCAGTTGCACCTTTCTTCATTAAAGCAAGCTCTATTTGCGCTTTGCGCTTAAAGCCTGGATAGACCTTAGTGCTTTTTTGCGCTTTTCTCTTTTGATATCACTAAGTCCACACAACCATCTTAACATTCGTATTTCCGTTTGTGACCTTAGAGGCCCATCCTTCACTACTAGATAACATTCTTGGTTTACAATCATTTTGTAGAACCCTTCAAACTTTGATAAGTATCTTCCTATTGCATAACACCTTGATAGACTTCTCATTAACCATCTTATTTTTATTTTATGTATTAAGATCTTATCTTTATCAATTATTCTATGTGTTACATGAAGTTTATCATAGGATTCTCATGGAATATCAAGCCTAGACAGCTGAATTGTTTGCATTTAAGCACCACATCCATGTTTTATCTAACATCACCTTCACGGTTCTACAAGATAATCCATTTGGGGAAAACAGTAGAGGAAAAATCTTTAAAAAGAAAAAAAAATAGTGTATAATTTACAACATGATCACCTTTGAAACAGACATCATATTTGTTGTGAGGGTACCAGTCTTGTCACTGCAGATGACTGTCGTGCAACCTAAGGTTTCTACCGAGGGCAAGGATCTCACAATAGCATTTAAACGAGCCATTCGCTTTGTCCCAAGAGCCAAACACCTGAGAAAATTAGATAAAAGTGAATAGGATTATGTATCTTCCTTTTATGAAAAAAGAGCATAAATATACTTTAAAAGCTAAAAGAATCTTTGAGCAACATACGAAAACAATAACAAAGAACGATAAAAGATTATAGTCGTACACATGTTAGGACATTATCATCTTCCACAAGTTATCACATGGAGAAATAGGGGTACTCTCATTTTTCTTAACATGCATAAGAAATTGGCTATTATTTTTTCTAGTTTCAACAAGAACATCAAAATCCCGTTTGGAGTGGCACAAACTCTTCATCACAAACTCAATAATTGAAAAAAGAAAAGGATTCCTTTTTATTTTCTTTTTCAATAATAGATTATATTTAACATTATATGTAAATTAACCTTCTAATTATATTGTTAAAATATTGCTTTTCATCTTCCCTACTATCAGGGGCGAGGCATAAGTGTCCAAACTTAATGGAGAAGAACAAAGAGATATACTGCCATGGTTCCCCCATCTGTATGTACCTAACCAGGTCAGCCGTAAAGCTTACTGACCTTAAATCTAAAATGGTGCTGTCCTAACGTGTTGTAAAGATGAAAAGTTGCAAAGTTTTCAATATATGTTGCAAAGTTTGAACGGGATGAAATATCATAAAGAAATGTAATCTCTTGAAACTTGTGGCCTTAAACCTGTCAAAACATTTGTGTGGTTATAAGACTTTTGAAAAAACCTGGTCTTAAACATGCCAAAACATATGTGTTAGCAATAAAAGCTTGTGATAATGGGGTAAAATGGGTAGTCTAAATTAAACTGTTTCCAAATTTAGAAAGTATCATTCTTTTTTTCTGAACGGACTAAACAGAAATGTTGCCATATAAGTTGAAGGGAGTAACATATTCTGAAGCAACTTTCTGGCAACAAATCAGAATGGACAGAGAACTTAAACCAAGATGATGCTGGATACATGTAAAACGCAAAGCACTTGCTCAAAGATGAACAGAGAAACTGTCAACAAACTCGTTCAGCCGACGACAAAGAAATACACAGTTCAGAAAACAAAACTCATTAATTGGCATGCTGATCAAAAGATAAATCTTAAGCCATGAGATGCTCATAGAATATTCTTTTAAGATTTATTCACTGTGCAGCCTACGTACTGTTATGTAACTCTTTGATCAAAAGATAAATCTTAAGCCATGAGATGCTCATAGAATATTCTTCAAGATTTATTCACTGCGCAGCCTACGTACTGTTATGTAACTCTTTTTTCCGAAAGGCATAAGTCGGAATAACATTTACATTTGGCTCCGGTGTTAAGATTTTTGCGGCATATTTCTTAGTTCTTTTGCCCTCTTAATTTTGTTTTTTCTTTGGAAGCGTTACGCAAGGATAATGACATCCATGCAAGTATCCAAACTGAAAAATACACACATATTGTATTCAAAACTTTTCCAGCTACCAACTTAAAAATTCAAAGGACATGGTTTCGCACACTCACGTTGTAACAACTGCAGGAAGCCCTTCAGGGATTGCTGCAACAGCGAGGGCAACTGCAATCTTAACAGGGAAGACAGAAGTGTGTTGTCAGTTGAATGTCAAACCCGAAATCAGCCCATGTAAAACGTTAAAATGAACCAAGGACAAAAAGGACTTACCAGAAAAAGGATAACAAAAATAGTATGCTCATAACAGCACAAACAAATGACCCCACAAAAATATCACTTAAAATGAAAATTAACTGTTAAACCTCTCGAATTGTAATCTAAGCATCATCTGTTACTTAGAGTTTCATGTGAACTGTTTGATAGCTTTGTACTAGGGATGTAAATGAAATGATCGGCTTGTAAATTACTCGCTTGACTTGGTTTTGGCTTGACGAATCTCCTTTTTCATGCTTGAGCCAGCTCAAGTATCAAATACAGATTTCATCTCAACAAGAATAATATTTACTTTTGAGTCACTGTGAAGGGTAACCGAAAGAAATCAATCAAGAAAAGTGAATTGACTGCTGATTAAAACACATAAAAGTATTCGACTTATAGAGCATTCCTTGAAACTGTGGAAAGTAAATATGGCTAGAAATCCTAGTTTATTGATGTCCTTTTTTTTATAAGGTAAATAATTTTATTTATAATGAAGGGGAAACCCCGTATACAAATAGTATACTATAAAGTAGAGAACCTACACCAAAACATAGTTTTCTACAAAAAAAATACCCAATCATCTATACACATCGGGACCTCATGGGTACACCAAAAAGAAACTAGAAAGAAAAAATTATTCTTTAGATTAACAAAATCATTGTCTACTCCTTCAAAAGCTCTCTTATTTCTCTCTTTCCATAGTATCCACATAATAGCTAATGAAACAACATCCCCCACTCTCGGTTTTCTCTTCCTTCTTCTGAATGTCCAACTATATATTGCTTCCTTGACGTAAAAAAGTTTCGACCATTAACACCTTTACTACATCACGCTCTTTTACTTTGAATTTTCTTAAACCCCAGGCATCACTCATGCACGGATTACACGGTTAGTTAGTTACTAGGGATTTTTGGGTGAGAAGGACCCCCAAGTCTTTTATTAGTTATAAGGGACTCAAGTCTTGAAAAATGGGTGGGAGGGACACTTTTAAAATTAGTACTAATGACTAACATTTTAAAAGCCCCTCAAGTTTTTTTATTTACACAAAGTCCCCACCTCTCATCACCCACCCTATCAACCCCTTAGCCCCCATCCGGCCCCCCAGCCCCTCCCCCACCCCGCCCATCCACCATTCCACCACGACACTCCACCACTCACCGCCACCTTCTACCACCCTCCACTACAAACCACCACCTTCTATTACCTTCCACCAACAACCATCACCTTCTACCACCCTCCACCACCGCCCACCACCCTACACCACTCTAATAAAAAGATGTGTACACATCTCGACTGATGTGTGCACATGCACATATAATATATGTGTACACATATATTATATGTGCGCACATATTATTATATATGTACACATATAATAATATGTGTACACATATATATATGATAAAAGTGTGTACACATCTCGTCATATATGGTACACATATTATTATATGTGTACACATCTGACGAGATGTGTACACACTTTTTTCAGCCGTGAAAACATCTTCAAAAGTGTATAAACAAACATATAGAAAATATGTTTACACATCTGAAAAGATGTATAAAATAACTAGAATTAAAAAAATGAAAAGGATAAAACGGGGATGAAGAAGAAACAAAATGGATACGAAAAAGAAGAAAGAAAAATAACATAGATGGTGATAAAATGAAATTTGAAAAGAAATTTAGAAGAAAGAATGAAAAGGAAGAAGAAAAAAGAGGAAGCAAGAGAGAAGAGAGAGAGAGAGAAATAAAATTTGAAATGATTTAAATAAGGAAAGAGAGTGTAAAAGTGGGTGGGAAGGGGAGAAATGAAAATTTTGAATTTTTTTGAAAAGTGGGGTGTTTTCGTAAATATAAAAATTTTTAATTATACCCACAAGTTTTTAAACAATACACTTCAACCCTCACTTAAACTAATTACCCTTTGACTTGGTCTTGTCCCCTATCCTTCTGTTAAGACTTATGGGGACCTTTCCCCTCTTTTCTCTCTAGTTACTAAGGTGTTCCCCAGAGCAGTAGAGGCATGTTAATCCCTACATAATTAAACATGCCAAGATTTTGGTACATGTACAATAACTAATATAAACAAAATCAGTCCAGTACAATAATTAATATTAAACCAAAACCAGTCATGTCAAAAAACATAAAGTCATTAAAGTGCTCTTTACTATCAAAATAAGGGGTCAAGGTCTATTAGAAATCTGCTAAAACTTCATTTGTACAGTACTTAAACATTAAATACCCAGTAGTGAACTTGCAATATATACAAACTGATGAAAATGCTTTTGACCGAGATCCTATACCTTAAAGTAATGTATTGCACCTCGCAAGAAGCCACCGTGGGCAGGATCACTAAAATGCCCAATGTTTACCACCCAAACTAGTACGCATATACCTGCAATGATCTAAATGAACAAAAATATAGCTTCAGCAGTAAATGACATATCAAAGATTCACGAGAAATGTGGATAAATTAATATGTTTCTCGGTGGCATTATGGTCAATGGAATTTCAACAACTATTTTTTTTTTTTTGATAAAGTAAATAATTTTATTAATAATGAAAGGGGAAAAACCATATACAAGAAATATACCAAAAAGTAGAGAACCAACATCAAATGGTTTTCTATAAAAGAAACCCAATCATCTATACACCTTGGAACCTCATGAGTACACCAAAAATAAATGAGAAACTAAGGACAAGTACGCATCTTAGCAAACTACTCTCCACCCCTTCAAAAGCTCTCATATTTCTCTTTTTCCAAATAACCCACATAATCGCTAATGGAGCTACATCCCATGCTCTCGATCTCCTCTTCCTCTTTCTGAAAGCCCAACTATACATCGTCTCCTTCACAGCAGCCAGCATCACCCAATCAACTCCAAACCATCTGAGCACTACTTCCCACAATTGCGAGGCTATATGACAATGTAACAAGAGATGATCATGAAACACCAACTCACATAATTTATCCTCCGCTTCCTTAAAATCTCGGCTGTCAGAATCACTCCCCTAGCTTCCAACCACACGAAGAAATACACCTTCCTAGGCACCCTAGAGATCCATATGGACCTGCAAGGAAAATTCGATTCCTCGCTCACAAGCAAACTTTGGTAATATGCCCGGACTAAAAATAACCTATCCAAACTCCCCTCCCATCTCCACACATCACCATAATCATGCCCTGAATTATACCCATAGAGAAGCTCAATCAAGTTATGAAATTAATCCATCTCCCATTCCTGAAGGTTTCTCCTGAACATTAGGTCCCAATGGACATCCCCTGCCTGTGCTCCACGAACTTGCAGGACAGTCATCTCTTTCTAGCTTGATAATTGGAACATGTTGGGGAACAACACCTTTAGCTCACTTTGTCCACACAACCTATGATCCCAACAACTAACTCTACTCCCATTTCCTACCTTAAAACTAATATGATTTCTAAAGTCATCCCACCCCTTCATGATGCCCCTCCAAAGACCATATCCAACCAGAGAATTCACCTCTCTAGTCATCCACCCCCCCCCCCCCTCACAAATCCCATATTACTCCGCTACCACCCCCCCTCCATACCGCCTCCTCCTCCAACCCAAACCTCCAGATCCACTTCCCTAGCAAGGCTTTGTTGAAAACCTTAAGATCTTTCACCCCAAGGTCACCCCATCTCTTCGAAGAGTTGACAACTTTCCAGTTGACTAAATGAAACTTCCTTGTGCCATCCGGAGCATCCCATAAAAATTTCTTTGGAGTCTTTCAACTTATCTATCACAAAACACGGAGCCTACATTAATGACATGAAAGTATGTAGGCATACTTAGCAAAATGCTTTTAATTAACATTTCCTTCCCCCCTTTTGACAAATACCTCTTTTGCCACCCCGCTAGCCTCTTTTCAACTCTCTCAAACACCGGATTCTACACCGCAGGATCCTTTGTAGAAGCACCCAACGGTAAACCCAAGTAGGTAGAAGGAAAGCACCTACTCTACAATTCAACACATGCACTAGCTCTTCCATGTTGCCCACCTCTCCCACCGGAAGGATTTCACATTTGCTTAAGTTAATCTTCAAACCAGAAACCAGAAACCGCCTGGAACCAAACAAGAGTATGCCTCAAATAAACTAACTGAGAAACATCTGCATTGCATAAAACCAAAGTATCATCTGTAAATAAAAGATGGGATACCCGCAAATCTCTCACTGCCCTAAACGAGGCAGAGAAACCCCTAAAGAGACCTCCTACCACGACCTTATCCATCATTATGCTAGACGCTTCCATCACCAAAATGAACAACATGGGAGATAACGGATCTCCCTGCCTCAAACCCCTCGAACTCCCAAAGAAGCCACAAAGACGATTCTGTAGAAACACAACTCATAATCCACTTCTCCCAAAAACCCATCAACATCATAGTATTATCCAAAAAATTTCAATTGACAGGATCATAAGCCTTTTCAAGATCTAGCTTACATAGAATCTTCGGCTCCCCACTTTTTCTTCTAGAATCAACTACTTCATTAGCCACCAGAGCGGCATCCAGAATCCGTCTCCCTTCCACGAACACATTTTGAGAAGAAGACACTGTCACATCAAGAACCTTCTTAAGTCTCTTAGAAAGCACCTTAGATAATATTTTATAGATGTTTCCCACTAGACTAATAGGCCTATAGTCTTTGATGCTCGTGGCTCCTTCCTTCTTCGACACAATGGTAAAAAAGATGCATTAAGGCTTTTTTCGAACTCTCCTGTTTCCTGGAATGCCGCAATGGCCTCCAGAAGATCCCCCTTTATAATTCTCCAACACTTTTGGAAGAAAGCTAAAGTAAAGCCATTGGCCCTGGAGCCTTATCTCCCGCACAACTCACAACCGCTTCCCAAACCACCTCTTCACCTATTTCCCTTTCTAACCACTCCTTCATCTCTCGACCAATTTGGTTAGAAGCCACCGTGGGCAGGATCACTAAAATGCCCAATGTTTACCACCCAAACTAGTACGCATATACCTGCAATGATCTAAATGAACAAAAATATAGCTTCAGCAGTAAATGACATATCAAAGATTCACGAGAAATGTGGATAAATTAATATGTTTCTCGGTGGCATTATGGTCAATGGAATTTCAACAACTATTTTTTTTTTTGATAAAGTAAATAATTTTATTAATAATGAAAGGGGAAAAACCATATACAAGAAATATACCAAAAAGTAGAGAACCAACATCAAATGGTTTTCTATAAAAGAAACCCAATCATCTATACACCTTGGAACCTCATGAGTACACCAAAAATAAATGAGAAACTAAGGACAAGTACGCATCTTAGCAAAACTACTCTCCACCCCTTCAAAAGCTCTCATATTTCTCTTTTTCCAAATAACCCACATAATCGCTAATGGAGCTACATCCCATGCTCTCGATCTCCTCTTCCTCTTTCTGAAAGCCCAACTATACATCGTCTCCTTCACAGCAGCCAGCATCACCCAATCAACTCCAAACCATCTGAGCACTACTTCCCACAATTGCGAGGCTATATGACAATGTAACAAGAGATGATCATGAAACACCAACTCACATAATTTATCCTCCGCTTCCTTAAAATCTCGGCTGTCAGAATCACTCCCCTAGCTTCCAACCACACGAAGAAATACACCTTCCTAGGCACCCTAGAGATCCATATAGACCTGCAAGGAAAATTCGATTCCTCGCTCACAAGCAAACTTTGGTAATATGCCCGGACTAAAAATAACCTATCCAAACTCCCCTCCCATCTCCACACATCACCATAATCATGCCCTGAATTATACCCATAGAGAAGCTCAATCAAGTTATGAAATTAATCCATCTCCCATTCCTGAAGGTTTCTCCTGAACATTAGGTCCCAATGGACATCCCCTGCCTGTGCTCCACGAACTTGCAGGACAGTCATCTCTTTCTAGCTTGATAATTGGAACATGTTGGGGAACAACACCTTTAGCTCACTTTGTCCACACAACCTATGATCCCAACAACTAACTCTACTCCCATTTCCTACCTTAAAACTAATATGATTTCTAAAGTCATCCCACCCCTTCATGATGCCCCTCCAAAGACCATATCCAACCAGAGAATTCACCTCTCTAGTCATCCACCCCCCCCCCCCTCACAAATCCCATATTACTCCGCTACCACCCCCCTCCATACCGCCTCCTCCTCCAACCCAAACCTCCAGATCCACTTCCCTAGCAAGGCTTTGTTGAAAACCTTAAGATCTTTCACCCCAAGGTCACCCCATCTCTTCGGAGAGTTGACAACTTTCCAGTTGACTAAATGAAACTTCCTTGTGCCATCCGGAGCATCCCATAAAAAATTTCTTTGGAGTCTTTCAACTTATCTATCACAAAACACGGAGCCTACATTAATGACATGAAAGTATGTAGGCATACTTAGCAAAATGCTTTTAATTAACATTTCCTTCCCCCCTTTTGACAAATACCTCTTTTGCCACCCCGCTAGCCTCTTTTCAACTCTCTCAAACACCGGATTCTACACCGCAGGATCCTTTGTAGAAGCACCCAACGGTAAACCCAAGTAGGTAGAAGGAAAGCACCTACT
Organism: Petunia x hybrida; assembly: GCA_037355625.1. Taxonomy (NCBI): domain Eukaryota; kingdom Viridiplantae; phylum Streptophyta; class Magnoliopsida; order Solanales; family Solanaceae; genus Petunia; species Petunia x hybrida. The sequence continues at coordinate 760,832 of JBBBVM010000657.1, read as the reverse complement.
CTACAATTCAACACATGCACTAGCTCTTCCATGTTGCCCACCTCTCCCACCGGAATGATTTCACATTTGCTTAAGTTAATCTTCAAACTAGAAACCAGAAACCGCCTGGAACCAAACAAGAGTATGCCTCAAATAAACTAACTGAGAAACATCTGCATTGCATAAAACCAAAGTATCATCTGTAAATAAAAGATGGGATACCCGCAAATCTCTCACTGCCCTAAACGAGGCAGAGAAACCCCTAAAGAGACCTCCTACCACGACCTTATCCATCATTATGCTAGACGCTTCCATCACCAAAATGAACAACATGGGAGATAACGGATCTCCCTGCCTCAAACCCCTCGAACTCCCAAAGAAGCCACAAAGACGATTCTGTAGAAACACAACTCATAATCCACTTCTCCCAAAAACCCATCAACATCATAGTATTATCCAAAAAATTTCAATTGACAGGATCATAAGCCTTTTCAAGATCTAGCTTACATAGAATCTTCGGCTCCCCACTTTTTCTTCTAGAATCAACCACTTCATTAGCCACCAGAGCGGCATCCAGAATCCGTCTCCCTTCCACGAACACATTTTGAGAAGAAGACACTGTCACATCAAGAACCTTCTTAAGTCTCTTAGAAAGCACCTTAGATAATATTTTATAGATGTTTCCCACTAGACTAATAGGCCTATAGTCTTTGATGCTCGTGGCTCCTTCCTTCTTCGACACAATGGTAAAAAAGATGCATTAAGGCTTTTTTCGAACTCTCCTGTTTCCTGGAATGCCGCAATGGCCTCCAGAAGATCCCCCTTTATAATTCTCCAACACTTTTGGAAGAAAGCTAAAGTAAAGCCATTGGCCCTGGAGCCTTATCTCCCGCACAACTCACAACCGCTTCCCAAACCACCTCTTCACCTATTTCCCTTTCTAACCACTCCTTCATCTCTCGACCAATTTGGTTAAAAGCTACCCCCCCCCCCCCCCCAAAATTAGGCCTCCAACTAGCTTCTTTAAACAAATGGTCATAAAAACCCACAATAGCTCCCCTCACCTCCTCCCCATCAAACATCACCCACTTCTAGAGTCTCTAAAAAAATCCTCCTCATATTTGCCACCGCTACCCTATGAAAAATTTAGTGTCGTCATCCCCCTCCTTCAACCACAATGCCCTAGATTTTTGCCTCCAACTAGTCTCTTGAGCAATGGCTAGAGAAGCTAATTCATTTCTTATCTCCTCCTTCCTAACCCTTTCCCCCTCCACTAACACCCTCATCGCTTCCACTAGCTCCATTTCCCCCAACTCACTAATCAACTCCCTCATTTTAATTTCAACCCTCCCAAACACTTGTTCTATACCCTTATGTTCCCTTTGAGCTTTTTTAATTTCCTCGCAAGCCTAAAAGAAAGGGTGCCCGAGACGACATACCTACTCCACCAACCATGAACCCTTTTTTCGAGATTGGGCACCATAAGCCACATGTTCTCAAACCTGAAAGGAGTCCTCACCCTTCTTGATCTACTACCATCGAACATGATAGGAAAATGATCTGAGGTCAATCTTGGCAAAGGAATTTGTAATACATTTGGAACTAGCTCCTCCCCGTCAGTGGGCACCAAGAACCGATCCAATCTAGATTTGGAATAAGAATCTTCCAGTCTAGCGGTAGTTTTCCTATGCATATTAGTTTTATCATGTCCTTTTTGCTATTGGCGTCTTCTGTTTCCCTGGCTATAGTAGTTTTGATATGAGAATTTGAGCATTGATGGTATTTCTTACCTTGTTTATTTTTATCTTATTTTCAAAATATTTGGTTTGTCTTCAAAAATTTCAAATGTTGTTTTAGTTGAGGGACTATCGGAAACAGCCTCTTCACCTTGGTGGGGGTAAGGTCTGCGTACATCTCACCCTCCCCAAATCCCACTTGTGGGATTATACTGGGTATGTTGTTGTTGTAATCTTCTGTTCCAATCCAAGTAAAATAAGCACCTGTCAATGGTAAATCAATAAGACCATGGTTATTAATGAACTCCGAAAATTCTTCCATTGCCCTACACACCGAACTCCATCCCACCCTTTCCTCCGGGAACCTTATAGTGTTAAAGTCCCCTCCTAGCACCCACAGGACCCCCCACCCTACCATAAAGGAAGACATCTCCTCCCAAAACATCTCTTTTGAACCCTTCCCACCGGCCCATACACACACACCCAAATCCCCACTCTACACCACTTCCTAAGCATTTAATCCAAATCGCGATCATAAACTCGCCCTTCCTTACTGCCACAACCTCCAACTTCCTCTCATCCCATTAAACTAAAAAAAACCCGCAGTTCCTACCACCGGAATACAATCATACTTCACTCACCTTCCTACCGCCAGAATACAATCAAGTGCCTTCTCCACGCAACTCTTCACTGCCTCCACTACCCTTTTTCCAACAAATGGTTTCTTCTCTTATAAACCGATCCACTGGTAGGGAACTCCACCCAATATTCGGCTCTAACTCTCAGTCTCAGTTTAGCTAGCGAAGCTATACCTTTTTGAATTTCCTTTGCCCGATGAATAATATCTCTTATGAGCTTTGGCAATCATGTGAAAATTCTTAATAATACCATCTCTTTCCTGTAGCCAACTAAGTCATGATTTTTGCCTCATAATAATTTCATGCCACAAGTAATCGGCCAAATTGAGTCTTCAATTCATCCCACTGGATTCTTTTTGGATAAATGCCCCCCCCCCCCCCCCCCCCGCTTGGTTTCCAACATTTGTCTATAGGACCAAAGCCACATATTTGCCTTCACTCTACAAACCACCCCATTGTTCTACTTTTGAAGTCACCTCTCAAACTTATCATCTTTCTCGCTATCTCCGCACCCACTAGATAGTAGTCCTTCCATGTCTAAACCATCTCTTCTAGTTCTGATCTAGTACCACATGTTAGTTGAAAGAAATAGTCAATATTGGAGCATGATCACCCGACAATCCCATATTCGCATATCTTAAAAGGAAGTACGAATGCAAATCTTTGTTGAAAGTGGCCCTAACTTCCTTAAGTATGGCCACGTCGAAATGTAGCATGTTCACCTTTTTAATATTTCACCTTCTAAGAGTTGCTTAATCATGAGGAACTGTTGCCAAGTCCATTACCAAGTACAACAAAATGTCATGTAATCTACAGTGTCGTGATACGAAATATGAATTGCTTGGATAAACATGTAATAAATTTCTCTAAAATAAACCAAATGGTGACTAGTCCTTTTTAGTGTTTCTTTTGACTTCCAAACTCCACCTTTAAAACCTCAGACAAACCATCAATCACCTTTGTGAAAGCAGCTTTGGCTTTTGTAAAACCATCAATTAATTCTATGCAATTTTTAATATCGTGGCAACTTAATAAGGACTGCTAGCAATTATCAAGAGTCTAAAGGGTTAGGGCATATGTTCAAAATGGAGACATGATCCTGATTAATTTGTCATAAAGCATCTTAGCAACAGAAATCATGCTGCCAAGTTATATAAAATTCTTGCTGCCAAGTTATATAAAATTCTGAAACTAACACAATAAAACGTACTATCATTTATGCACAGTGCACAACAATGGTGATTTTATTCAAAACTGCCTACAGTACACCACAAGTAACAAACAAGTGTTTATGAGGGATTCAATCTACAGGTTTTTTGCATCAACGCTAAAACCTAGGAATAACAAAATTATCTAAGTTGTAACAGGAGAAAGATATAATATTTTTTATCGGTAACTGGAGAAGGAAATAATGTACACACCTTTGCCAAAAAGGTACCAAACTCGTCCAACTTTTTCTTCAATGGTGTCACCTCCTGCAGCAACAAGACAGAAAATCACAATTACAACACAACAGAGGGTATTTTGTACGTATGGGTCAACATATAAAGCTCACATCTTCAGTCATTAACATAGAATCACGTATACTGCCCATTGCAGTATTTGATCCAACCCCAGTAACAACAGCTCTTGCCCTTCCAGCAACCACTGTAGTGCCCTGGCCATCATAACACAGAATTGTCTTATTGCAGTGTTCAAAGACTGTTTTATGCAGCTATTGCAAAACAACAAACTAAAAACAGGTCTCTGAAGAAAGCAAGAGAGTAACATGTAACCAAACAAGTGCCTTTGAAAAATTTACCAGAAGGGAATGGTTTCCACCCTGCTACTTTATCAGAAAAAAGGTAATGGTTTCTTGGTTATCTCTATCTTCATCCCAAATAATAATTCTTTTTGAGGGTTAACAGATCATTATCAGTTTATCATCCTTATTTTTTAATGAGGAGCAGTCTATCATCCTTATTTTTTTAATGAGCAGTCTATTACCCAGAATAGTACTTTCATTTTAATGTATTATTGTTAAGAGGTTCACCGCATTCACATGGAGTAGGTACATCCCTTTGGGTGCTAATATATATAGGTATCGCTTGTAACCTGACAAAGAAGATCCGAATTGGGAGAAGTGAAAATACCAATAGGATTATTAACAATTTTTTTAAATAAATACTGTAGATTTAAAAATTACTTTAATTTGAAGTTAACGATAATTTTTTTATATTATTATTATTACAAATACTTCAGGTTAAAAAAGATAGCCACAAATGGGAAGAAGAGAGTAGTGAGTACCACAGAATCTGCAAACGGTGAAAAGAAGAGACAGTGACAAGTGAAAAAAGATGCTAACTGGTATGCAAAAGCATATGCAATTCATCAATATACCCAACTGTTACAAGGATATCATCAGAATTGCCAAAGCCATCTAATATAAGCGAACTTTTCAGGATCTCTATATCTACAAGAATATTCATCCTTTTGACATTTCTTGTAAGTAAATAAGATGTAAATCTCTGCACCAAGAACTTCCCAATCTATAGAAAGTTCTTTCACAAATACCAGCTTTTTAATTTTAAATCAAACATTAAAAGCTACACATTCATCAAAGCTGCTGAATAAACCAGGTTTATCATTATCTCCCACATTACATTGTCAATGACATTACAAAAAATAATAATAATAATAATAATGGAAAAAAAAACTCATGCTCAAAGCTTCTCTTTTATATAGTACACTCTCTAGGACTTATTTTAATAATAACTTACAGAAAAGAGAATATTTGTCTTATCCTGGTATACTGCATTGGTAGCAGTCGTTGCATCAAGCTCTTTTTCCACAGAGCAGCTCTCACCTGTCGTCAGAAAAAGAAGATGGCACAAGAAGAATAAAAGACACGGAAAGGACCTAAAGAGCTTACAATGAAGATCTCTAATCAGCTTCTATATACGCTACCAATAGCAGCAAAGAAAAAGAGTAAGGTGATTGCCAAAGCTGATTCAATTTTGCTATCCAGTCAAAAGCTGCTTTCAGTGGTGCAACAGTTTGGGTTGAGAACATAAAACTTGAAGCATCACATAATGCATAGATAGATAAAGGTCGAGAACATAAAACTTGAGCATGCCTGAGCTCCGAGATCGAAGCTCCCTGAGAAGTAGAGCAATAGTAGAGAGCCGGAAAAAGGTCATTCAAAGGAGAGTAACCAACCCAAGTGTCTTGCCAAAATTTTATTTTCCTCCCATCACCAACCTGGATTTGTAAATGAATAGTAAAGTGATCACATGTTTTAAAGCCTTGATGACAACACTGAAGTGCTCATTAAGCGAGGCGAAGCACTTGGCATCTTTTGCGCCTCGCTTCAGGGTTTAAGCACAATTTCAACCGCGCCTTTGACAACGTTACTGGTCTCCCAAGCTAAAAGAAGAAACCAGACCAGCACCCTCCCCAAACCAGCCCCCTCAACCCCCAATCTTGGCTAGCCTTATACGGGGTTGAGACGGGCCAGTCGCTTGATGGACCTAATGCCCGCTAATTTTATGCTAGACAGACGTTGACATTTTCGCCATATTTTGTTATGTGCCAATTGTCCCTCACAAATTAAAAAGAGGCGTGAATTGATGTATAGACTAAATGAGCTATCCGACCTATATACTAGTCTTTAGGTTGGGATTTGTTGTTTGGTCTAGAACATTAGTAATAGATATGCTCAATCAACATTTAGGTCGCAACTTGGAGCGCCAGAAGTGGTGGCCTAGACCCAAAGGGGTGCCCGTCGCGGCCAGCAAGGTCGTTGGTCCTCAAGCAGCTATTGTTGTAACTGTCCCTCATTGATTTTTTTTATTAAATATTAATGAGCTTATAGGCTAAATGGACTCTCCTATCTAATAGTCTAGTCTTTTGGTTGGGCTCTCATGTTTAGTCTATAACATATTTGCTGACGATAAGAACTTTCGCCCTTATCTCGTGCCCTCTCATCATAACCCCTTCCCTCCGTCTACTCCCAGCCCAACAAACTCCTCCCCTCCCACCAAAAAGGCCTTGTCGTGATGCTCTGAGTACACCTAAACTATATACACCATCTACCCATCATCAACCACCACTAGCACTGGTATCCTATCTCTCTTCCTCCTCAAATTCCTAACCCTTGACATGTCATGCATTCTACAAATAGCATTTGTAAACATATGTCTCTTAAGCCTTTTTGTTAATAGATAGATAAATCTCATTAAATTAGAAAGGGCATAAGCATGTATGCAAGAGGTATACCCCAAAAAGTGAAAGCCTCATAGAAATATATGGCTCTCCACAAATGACACCTAAAGTACTGCATCTATAGGAACCTCATGGGTGCACAAAAAAGAAATACACCTATAGGAACCTCAAATTCCTCATATGCACAAGATCTTTCTCTGCACCATCAAAAGCTCTTTTGTTTCTCTTTCTCCATACTATCCACATCAGTGCTAGTGGAGCAATATTCTGTGCCATGTTTCCTATCTTACGTCCTTTGAAGGCCCAACTGAACATAGCTTCTTTGACCGTGCCTGGCATCACCCATAGAAATCCAAACCATCTCAGAATGTCACCTCGCAAGCAAGACGCTACCTGCAATGTAAACAAAGATGATTAACATCCTCTCATGACTTTTACCGCATGTAACACCAGTTGACATAAGTAATCTTCCTTTTCCTCAAATTATATGTTGTCAAGATCAACCCCTGTCATTAACCAAGCGAAGAAACACGCCTTTCTCGATACTCTAGGAATCTAAATGTATGTGGAAAACTGACCTCCTCCTTAACCAGCAACTTATCAGAATATTGTTGCTCCCTGCCTTCCGTGCATCCAGACTATCCTGTGAAGTAGTCAATTTATATAGTAAGCTCCATATCTGTCAGATTGTCATCATCTTTTGGCAAGAGCTTCTATATCTTAGTTTTTACGTTCCTCAAAAAGTCAAACACCATATCTTCATTGGTCCTGAAAGCTCACTCCATCTTTCTAGCTTCAGAAAATTTCCACACATCCATCTTTTTGCCTAGTAAAAAGCGAGCACTCTAATAGCTCGCTCGTTATTAAAATTCTACAAAAGGAACCTCATATCCCTTAGCAATGACACCTTCAAGTTGGATGGTACCTCTCGCACTTCTTACACCTAATTTATAATAGCCTCCGGTGAACCCACCTTTTTTGTGAAACTTCCTACCAAGCACATCCTCAAAAACCTCTTCCTCTTCCTATTCCTCCTCTCTCAAAGTGTTGACTTGAAACTCCCAATATTGCTTTTTTTATAAGGTAAAATAAAATAAACCAACATAGGGAGTTTAAAGTTAACTGACAATATTGGTTTATTTACAACATCCAATCTGTGGCAGTTCACTTCCAATTCTAAGTTTAGCCAGAGCACAACATGTTTGAAAGACACAGTTATGAACATAGGCGGACCTACTCTTGGGGTTGGAACTGACACAGGTTGACATCAGCAGATATTTTATATATATAAGTGTATTATCTTTAAACCTTTTGTATCACTCACAGCACCTTGAAGAATAAATACAATATGGCGCATTTGGCTGAGTAGCCCTCTTAAGGTCTCCTCCTACATTGTATATTTGGATTCTACACCTAACCGCAACATTTTTTATCCTTAATTTTTAATTTTAAAGGTTTTTTCAAATTTAACATAATTTATTCTTTTTCCCCGAAATACAATCATATTACTTGGTGATCAGCTTAGTTAATCCTTTTTTAATCATTGATCAACTTAGTTAATCTTTTTCTTCTTTTAATCATCAAGTCACCCCCAACAGATATTTAAATTTAATGTTGATTTTATTTGAGTAAGTTGCTCATATTTCAACTATTTTTTGGTCATTGACTCATTATATTTTAGAGTTGCATACCAAACATTGTAGTTTGTTATTGTATGTCTACGTTAAAGCAATAGTGCTCCTCCAAATTAGTCGTGCCCAAAATAGCGAACGAACATCAGGTGAGAAACCAAAAGGTTTTGGTACCCCCAGCCACCGTCAAATCCTACGTACACCTCTGGTTGTGAACTTTCTTGACTCGAGAGAGAAGAAAGAATCTCCTTCATGAGCCAAATTTTACCCTGAATGGTCTCCGACAAGTAAAACAAGCCCGAAGAGCAAAACATCGCTTGAAAGCCAATAACAGTCGCCAAACACTTGATGGACCAAATTCGGTGAGATTTCATCACCGAAAAACAATTTGACCTGTATGGACAGCTTTAGGGTTGTATTCTGAGCCCTCGAGGAAAACAACACCAAAAAGGCATTCGAAAGTAACTTAAACGCCGGTGCATGAACTTCACTTGCCGAAATTTCCATGCCTTTCGCCGTCACGTGTGAGCCTATGCGGGTTTTGGCATGTGACTGGTTAGATGGGTCCTCGTAGCCTTGCTCCTCCCACTCCAATCTGAAAATGTCGTCAAACAATGGTTCGTTCTGTCTTTTCCCAATAGCTCCAACCCTGACTTCCTTTTGGAAACATTGTGGTAAAGAGTTAAAAAAAATTTTAGTCTCCCAAGATTATTAAAGAATTACTCCCTCTGTCCCATTTTGTTTGTCATACTTTCCTTATTTGTCCGTCCCAAAAAGATTGTCGTATTTCTAAATTTGGTAATAATTCAACTATAAAGTTACTTTTTGACTCATTTATAGCCACACAAATATTCATGGCCTATTTTAGACCACAAGTTTCAAAAGTCTTCCTTACTTTATTAAACTTTGTGCCAAGTCAAACTCATGTCATTTCATACATTCTCGACAAACAAATGCTAATGGAAGGTCTAATTTCATAAATCTGCTAGGCAATTGAAAAAAATTATCATCTATGAGACCAAGTATACCTGTTAAGATTGCTTGATCAACACGTAAGTGATCACTCAAAATCTCAATCATTCTCATGTCAGCTGGAATTTTACACCCGACTTCACATTTCATAGAAAGGTCAAAAAGATAATTTCAGTACAAATAAAAGAGAACGAATATAGAATATTTATACAATTTTCCAGTTGATAAAGCTAAAAGACTCAACATACCACTCACTTCAACAATATCTCCAGGGACAAGGTCTGTTGCAGGTAATATCGAGAAACAACCTGATAGACCAATTGTACATGATAATTGAGCATGGAATGTTGAAAACGCTACAAGTCAAATGAAGGACATAAAAAGGAAATGACTGAAGGTAATATGTTAAAGCTATCAAGTTTGTGTTTAGTAGTAGGAAAAGGTATTTCACAATTCAATGCCTCTATGTACTAGAGTGGATCCAAGGATGATGTACAGATTTCATATGGAGATCATCGATACTATAATGACATATGAAGTCTGATTAGCTCAGGATGAAGTCATAAAGCAACGGCAGTTTCACTTTTTCCTGGGACCTTCAAATTAACTTAGGCTCAGAACTCCCATTGACAAATTGTTACCTTCTCCAATTATCCAGAATTCTTTTTTCCATTTCTCTAAAAATGAACAGCGAATTAAGCTTGCAGTCTCATATTGACATAGAATAACACAAAAGAGACTGTAGAAAGCTTTGGACAGCCTAAATAAGTCATGCATTAGCTCATATACATACTGTCACTCACAGTAAAGTTAAAATGTGGATTCCACCTAAGAAAGAGATAAAGAATCACGGGTGTTTATAGGCGACAATAATAAGGACCTTGTGGCACATGCTTCAATGATCAAAGACCATAAGACCAAAACATGAAGCACAATAAGGATACAGGTAATGAAGCACCACTGGAAGTTGTTTTAAACAATTGGAATTTGTCTTACATAAATGCAGCTTGTCTTACATAAATGCAGCTAACACGCACTAAGAACAAATATAAGCCAAAACAAAGAGACACAACGAACAGGATCAGAATCAGGTTAGAGGCTTAAAGGACTATCCATAAGTAGTAGTGACAAAGAAATAATTTTCACTAACTGACGAGAGAATTCAAAACTAGGAAAAGCTCAAATTACCATTGCGCAGGACAGTAGCAATGTCAGCTTGGTATGCCCGCAGTTCCTGCGATTCGGAAACAACTTTACAAGATAAAACTTTCAAGAGTAAATGATTGATAAGATAGATCATAACAACTACTAAAATTGATGCATCTTATGAATATCAACATTTACCACCATGTAACAAGGATAGCCAATATGCCAAATACTAATGGAACAAAGAGATACCATGACTGCGTACAGAATTACTACATATAGTTTGCACCTTGTTTTTTCTATTTCCGAGGTAATATCTAGTTTGTACATTACAGTGACACCATAGCATATTTATGTAGCTCAATCAAAATAACAATGAGCCTAACAAAACCCATTTAGGATAATTTATCAATTTCAGGATAGTTTGTAAAGCAAGATGTGAGAATTTCAGGAAAAATATTATTGATTGATAAATAGAGGTATACATATATGTCCTATTTATAATTACTATACAGGTTATACTACAAAGCCTTTCCCAATATGGGACGGACTACTACGCTAACCTAGTTATATACAACCTAGGTTTCTAACACTCCCCCTCAAGCCGGTGCATACAAGTCATATGAACCGAGCTTGCTACAAATATAACTAATACGCGGACCAGTAAGTGACTTAGTGAAAACATCTGCAAGCTGATCACTCGACTTCACAAATCTTGTAACAATGTCTCCTGATAGTATCTTCTCTCTGACAAAGTGACAATCAATCTCAATGTGCTTGGTCCTTTCATGAAACACTGGATTTGACGCAATATGAAGAGCCGCTTGATTATCACACACAAGTTCCATAAGACTGATTACTCCAAACCTCAATTCCCTCAGTAACTGTTTGATCCAAATCAGTTCGCAAGTAGCTACAGCCATTGCTCGATATTCTGCCTCTGCACTAGATCGGGCAACCACATTTTGCTTCTTGCTTTTCCAGGACACCAGATTACCCCCTACTAGAACACAATAACCAGATGTAGAACGCCTATCATATGGACATCCTGCCCAATCAGCATCTGTATACCCAACAATTCGTTCATGGCCTTTATTCTCGAAGAGCAATCCTTTGCCTGGGGATGACTTTATATATCGTAGAATGCGAATAACTGCATCCCAGTGACTCTCACACGGAGAGTTCATAAATTGACTTACAACGCTCACAGAAAAAGAAATATCAGGCCGAGTCACAGTGAGATAGTTCAACTTACCAACCAGCCGTCTGTACCTTGCAGGATCACTAAGAGGCTCCCCCTGTCCTGGCATAAGCTTAACATTCGGATCCATAGGAGTATCAACTGGTCTGCAGCCTTTCATTCCTGTCTCTTCAAGAATGTCTAGGGCATACTTCCGCTGGGAGATAACAATGCCTGACTTAGATTGAGCAACCTCGATGCCTAGAAAGTACTTCAATCTGCCTAGATCCTTAGTCTGGAAGTGCTGAAAAAGATGTTGTTTCAATTTAATGATACCATCATGGTCATTCCCAGTGATAACAATATCATCAACATAGACCACCAAATAAATACACAAGTTTGAAGCAGAATGCCGATAGAAGACAGAGTAATCAGCTTTACTGCGAGTCATGCCAAACTTCTGAACAACTGTGCTAAACTTACCAAACCAGGCGCGGGGAGACTGTTTCAAACCATAAAGTGACCGACGCAATCGACATACCATACCACTCGACTCCCCCTGAGCAACAAACCCAGGTGGTTGCTCCATATAAACCTCCTCCTTAAGATCACCATGCAGAAAAGCATTCTTAATGTCCAGCTGATATAGAGGCCAATGACGAACAGCTGCCATGGATAGGAAAAGACGAACAGAGGCTATCTTAGCAACTGGAGAGAAAGTGTCACTGTAATCAAGCCCAAATATCTGAGTATAACCTTTTGCAACCAAGCGAGCCTTTAGTCGATCAATTTGGCCATTCGGACCAACTTTGACTGCATAAACCCATCGACAACCAACAGCAGACTTACCTGGAGGAAGCGGGACAAGCTCCCAAGTACCACTAGCACGTAGAGCAGACATCTCATCAATCATAGCCTGTCGCCATCCTGGATGAGAAAGTGCTTCACCTGTAGACTTAGGTATAGAAATAGACGACAAGGACGACACAAAGGCTTGATGATGTGATGATAAGCGATGATAGCTCAAGCCAACATAATGAGGATTAGAATTGGCTGTGGATCGCGTACCTTTTCGAAGTGCAATCGGTAGACTGAGAGGAGACAGGTCCGCAGTAAGTCAAGAATCTGGTGCCGGACGTGAATCACCTGGTTGTACTGCTGGACGTGGACGACGATGATAAGTGAGAAGTGGAGGCTCTGGGGCTGTAGTAACGATGTGAGGAGCAGGAGGAGTAACTATAGGAGGAGCAACTGTAGGAGGGGCAACTACGGACTCCTCAAAAATCGGCAAAGGTAAGACCTCAAGGATATCAGAATGGTCAGAAGAAGACACAAAGTAAGGTCGACTCTCAAAGAACGTAACATCTGCTGACATAAGATAACGACGAAGATCAGGTGAGTAGCATCGATATCCCTTTTGAACACGAGAATAACCAAGGAATACACACTTGAGAGCACGGGGAGCTAATTTATCTTTCCCAGGGGTAAAGTTATGAACGAAACATGTACTCCCAAAAACACGTGGGGGAAGAGAGTACAAAGGTGACTCAGGAAACAATATGGAGTGGGGAACCTGATTCCGGATGGAAGAAGAGGGCATTCGATTAATTAAATAACAAGATGTGAGAACTGCATCGCCCCAAAAACGCAGCGGAACATGAGATTGAATAAGAAGAGTGCGAGCAGTCTCAATGAGATGCCTATTCTTCCTCTCAGCCACCCCATTTTGCTGAGGAGTATATGAACAAGATGTCTGATGAATAATACCCTGAGAAGCCATAAACTGCTTAAACTGAGAAGATAAGTATTCTAAAGCATTATCACTGCGAAAAGTGCGAATAGAAACACCAAACTGATTTTGTATTTCAGCACAAAAGTTTTGGAATATAGAAAACAACTCGGAACGATCTTTCATTAAAAATATCCAAGTACATCTTGAATAATCATCTATGAAACTAACAAAGTAACGAAAACCCAAGGTTGAACTGACTCTAGTAGGACCCCAAATATCAGAATGAACTAAAGAAAAAATAGACTCTGCACGACCCTCACTACGACGCGTAAAAGTAGAGCGAGTATGTTTCCCAAGTTGACACGACTCACAATCTAATGTGGACAAGCTAGATAGACTAGGCACCATCTTCTGAAGCTTGAATAAACTAGGATGTCCCAAACGTCTGTGAAGTAACTCTGGAGAATCTGTGACTGGACATGCTGTAGAGGAGTTAGGAGAGGTAAGATAGTAAAGACCATGTGATTCACGCCCTGCGCCAATCATCCGTCCCGTACTGCGGTCCTGTATATCAACAGAATCATTAGAAAATGTTATGGAACAATTAAGGGTACGAGAGAGACGACTGACAGATATGAGATTAAAGGGACAACCAGGGACATAAAGTACAGATTTCAAAGGTAAAGAGGATAAAGGACTAGTTTGTCCAACTCCTATTGCTTTTGCTTGGGAACCATTCGCTAAGGTGATAGTAGGAAGGGACGGTGAATAAACAATGCTAGAGAAAAGAAATTTATTACCAGAAATATGATCAGAAGCACCTGAATCAATGACCCATGGTCCAAGAGTACTAGACTGTGAGACACAAGCAACCTGATTACCAGTCTGAGCAACAGAAGCTACTTGAGATGATGTCTGCTTATTTGCCTGATACTGAAGGAACTCATTATATTCTGCTTCAGTTAACTTAACACCCTGGTTACCTGCAGTGTCAGATTGAGCAACATTTGCATTCTGTTCACGTAAAATATCATCACGCAGAGTATAGCATGCTTCACGGGTGTGTCCGAGCCTGGAGCAGTAACTACACTTGGGTCGAACTCTCCCAGAACGACCTCCACCTCGATTCCCATTTGAACCTCCACCTCGACTTCGATTCCCCGTATTATAAGATGTCTGATTGCCCATTGTCTGAGGTGTTCGATTCTGTCGAGTTTGTGAAGCTAGAACAGAGGAGTCGGCCGGTGATGAAACCACAGTGTGACTGGGTGGCGCAGCAAGTCGAAGCAATCGAGAGAATAAATCATCTATGGTAGGGACCGCAGGACTGGCCAAAATCTGATCACGCACCGAATCAAAGTCAGTTGGAAGGCCAGCAAGTGTAAGAACTAGAAACATCTTCTGTCGCTGCTCTTGTTGTTTGTCCACACTAGCCGTGACTGGCATCAGTGTCTCAAATTCTTCCATGACTGCCTGTACCTGTCCCAAATACGTTGACATATCCAGTTCTTGTTTCTTCAAATTAGTCATCCGAGAAATCATATCATAGAAACGAGATATGTCATTAGTATATAGGGTGCGAGCCTTTTCCCAAACTGAATAACATGTCTGGAATGGACGGAACAGAGGCATTAATTTAGGATCAATGGATCGCCACAAAAGACTACACAACTGAGCATCCGTCTTCTCCCAATTTGCCTTAGCTTTCTCATCAACCTCACTAACCTTTTTAGTCAAGTGATCTTGGACACCCTGACCCTTGCACCATAGCTCAACCGATGAAGCCCAGGCTAAGTAATTTGAACTTCCAAGCAAGGGTTCCGAAGTAATCATAAGATTCGAGTGTCCAACGCCGGAGTTTTTGGAACCAAAAGCATCAAATCCCAAAGACATGGTTAAGTAATTGCCAGAACAGTCCCAAAATGTGCCAAAAGATAGCAGAAAAAAATTGGATCAGTAAACAGTCGCCGGAACAGTAACTCTGTCGCCGGAAGTTGTCAAAATCTGATGAAAAGTAGACTGGTATGCTCGGAATTTGCAGACGAACACAAAAGAAAAAAGAAGTTAGGTCAAAAAACTGCCGGAACACCTCTCACGCGCCGGCGCGTGGACTGACGCGCCGCCGGAGACCTTACTGTTTCCGGCGCGTGTGAGCGCGTGGCTTGCCGGATTCCGGCGGGTCTGACTGGGGTAAGGTCGGAATTTGCTGAGGGACCTTGTAGTGGTGTTGGATTTTGCACAACACTACCAGAAAA
The DNA here is from genome assembly GCA_037355625.1 of Petunia x hybrida. Taxonomy (NCBI): domain Eukaryota; kingdom Viridiplantae; phylum Streptophyta; class Magnoliopsida; order Solanales; family Solanaceae; genus Petunia; species Petunia x hybrida. Next base: position 745,360 of record JBBBVM010000657.1, on the reverse strand, counting down.
CGAATCTGACTCGGACAGCCACCTAGGTCACCGGAAAATTTGCACGGTGCCGGGGAGTTGCTGGTATTTCGCACAGCAATATTTTTCTCACAACCGCTCTGATACCATGTGAGAATTTCAGGAAAAATATTATTGATTGATAAATAGAGGTATACATATATGTCCTATTTATAATTACTATACAGGTTATACTACAAAGCCTTTCCCAATATGGGACGGACTACTACGCTAACCTAGTTATATACAACCTAGGTTTCTAACACAAGAGTTGCTAGCACACTAACACCATAAGCCATGGATTTTTCACTAAATGGAAAGAGGTTGGTACTGCCCGGAGTTGATAGAGAGAAACAGAAGTTATACCCAACAATTTGAAAGGTAAATGCTCAACAGGTAGAAAGATGGGTTATATTAAAACTTAGAGATTACTACAGCAAACACATTATTAAGAGGTAAACACCAATCTAAAGGTTTGTCATCAGCAAAAAAATACCCAATGGATAGTGTTAAAGAGAAACTACAGCTACTAGTAGCAAATTTCACAAACAAAAACAAAGAGGCTGAAGGTCAAACAGCAGCAGAGGAAATTTTGATAAGATCTAGACAAGAGAATAAGGGTCAAGAGATTTACCATAATATCACATATATGGAAAGTTTAACAATGTGAAGAATTTGTAACAGTAAAAAGTATCCCAAACCACTTAGGGGTTGTTTGATTTGGATAATAAATCTCTGCATAAGCTAAAACAACGTATAGTTGGCTGCATAAGAAAAATAAATTGCTGCATATCAAATGCAGCATTTCGTGCATTATTTTATATTGGATACAATATGGAACAAGAACACATGTATTAGTAATTCGGGGATCAATCTATCTAAAGGAAAATATACCCTTTAAAGTAACTAATTCTTGCATTAGAGTCGCTTCTTTATAAATCACTGCATAAGCACAGGGATACAATTAGGAACAAGAACACATGTATTAGTAATTCGGGGATCAATCTATCTAAAGGAAAGTATACCGTTTAAAGTAACTAATTCTTGCAATAGAGTCGCTTCTTTATAAACCACTGCATAAGCACACTCATTATAATCCTGCATGACTAATATGTGAATAAAACGACCCCTTAATGTCTAGAGAAGATGAAACAAGGTAATGGTTATTCTTTAATTTGCAAGAGAAAACAATTACGCAGAAGAAACCACACAGAATTAATGCACAACAATTTTGCAATATTATTCCAATAAACAAAACCGCACTGAAATGAAGTCGTGACAAGTAAAATACTAGAATGTACACACCAAGCTGCATATCAAAGGAGTAGCAATATCGGGCATGGAGGACACATGACAATGAGATAATCCACAGCAACTTGAGAATTTGATGCTTATCCTGTCTTATACAATAAGAATTCTTATAGAACCTCCATCTAATTGCAAAGCAAAAATACTAAGTCAACCTATTAAAAGGCTAACCTGAAGGAATAGGATCCTAACAGCAACAACACTACTTTTACACTAAACTGAATATCTTACCTCAAGAGCCTTTTCAGCATTTGTTTCGGTGATCACCCCGACCGCTGCATTCGCAGCCAATATCATCAAGATAACCTGTAAACAAATCTTGTAATTATGACAAAACTAGGAAGATATAGCAAAAGATATCTTACAAACTCAAAAGTAATACAAAAAGAAGTCTCTTGGCATCTATTATATACTTTCTTTAGGTCAATCAATATCATATGGAGATCGTGTTCACTATAATATAATGAATTGTTACTTTAGAACTAGTTTGCCAAGTAGGCTTTTGCTATTCATATTTTTGCCTGGCTACTATTTTATGTTAAACATGATGTAATTCTTACAATAATCAAAAAAGTACATCAAGTGTTAAAATCACAAAGGAAACAAGTATGAAAAGTATATATTAAAATGTTAATGAATAGCTTAAATTCTATAATATATTTCCATTCTATCAAGAATATAATACAGTATTCTTATTTTATTTACAGACATTTATGTTTGGTTGACACAAAAAAGTTCCCCCAAATTGCACTCCTGCTACGTCCCTTAATGGCTGTCAGAAAGAGAAGAGATTGTCAAATTAGCTTACAGAAGGTTCAATGAAGGCTGATAAGACCGTCTCTCCATTAACCAGTGCCAAAGAAAAGGAAATAAATGCAGCTGCAATTAGAATTTTAACGAGCAAATCGTCGAATTGCTTCAGCACCAACTTCCAGAAAGGGGTGCCTGCAAGGAGTGATAAGATGGAGACAGATCTAAACAATTATTACTAAGAATATTTTCCCAATTAATAAGCACAATGATGAACTTTATTCAACTGAATTGACTTGCCGAAACCAGTAATAGCTTCCCTTCAGCCAATATCTCATGGTGTGAGTTATGAAACACCTGGATTCGGTTGAGACTCTACTAGAGGTAACACACTACATGCATGATAATTCATAATTCATACTTAGTTATGAAAGGTAAAGTAACTTTGTTAATGAATTTGGTACCTCGTACTGTAATGATTACAAACACTTCCAAATCTCCTTGAAGCGCAAAACGCAAATAAAGTGGGTTTTTAATGAAGACCGGCGCAAATGAAGATAAATACAAAAATATATGGGTAATCCAATACTGATTTTATATGCATGAATAACAAATATATGGGAAAAGAAATGGAAGAAAAATTAAGTTAAATTGAAATATCAACTGTTTAGTGTAGCTTCTTCATATATCGCTCATTGGCAAGGAGAAGTATGCCTTAGATCCTTGATGATGACACTGAAGCGCCCGCTAAGTCAGGTGAAGCGCACAGCATGTTTTGTGTCTCGCTTTAGGGCTTAAGCGTGCTTTACGCGAGCCTCTTAAAACACTGTAGAGATGATGAAGTTTGAAGGTAGATACTAGATAGAGTGGATAAATGCATCAATGAAGTCCTCGCTTGGTCTTGTTAAATGGCAAGGTTGAAGGCTTCTTTCAATGTTCTAGAGGCCTTGGACAATATAATCCATCATCAACCTTCTTATTTATAGTTGTGATGGTTACTCATAGTGAATAACTAATAATGCTGAAAGAATGGGTAGATAACCGGCTCCAAAGAGGAAGGACCCGTAACAGTAGGTGCAGAATTCCAACATCCACTTTGCAGATGACTAACTGTTTTCCCGTGAAAACAAGGATGATCGGTTAAAAATTGCAAGTCCTATTGGCATTTGAAGTAGCCTCTAGATTGCATGTTAGTTTGGCAAAATTCAGTATCAATTTCTCTACGAGGAACATCAAAAATATTCTGTAGCACATATAGGTGCTTGGATGTAGGATTGGTACATTACAAACCTCAAGGCATACCATTAGGAACAAAATATAAAATCAAAGTGTATTGAGTAAATTGGTAGAAAATTTTTTAAAGAATCTTAACCGCCTGAATAATGCATTACTTATCCTAAGACCGACAAACTTTGATAAACAAAGAGTTGAGAACTGTTCCAAGCCACTACCCATTTTACAAACAATTTAAACAAAACTGGAGACAAGATTAGACAAAATTAGAAGGGACATCCTTTATAATATAAAGGAATGAAAACAGGAATCGTGTATCCTACAAGGTGGAGAAAGCGATGTGACCAAGATAAGAAGGGGGTGGGCATCAAAAGCTTAAAATACCACAATATAAAATTGTCTAGGGAAGTGGCTAAGGGATTTCGCAATGAAACCGAAAAGCCTAATTGAGATCAAATGATCAGAATGAAAGGGAGTGGCCCCCTAAACCCAATAATGCAGTAACCATGCGCAGTGAGCCTCTTGAAACAGATCAACAACGAATGGAAGAAATTTCACGAAATTACAGCTTTAAAGTAGGGGTTGCAATAGAATAACTTATGAACTAATGTTTGGATTTCAGTTCACCCAAGAGAGATTTCTAGATCTGTACAGATTTGCAGAGAATCTTCAGGCCATGATTGCTCAGAATCAGAAAAACAGCAATGTTGCGACGTTAAGTTCAGAGGAAAATGTAATGATTCAGACTAGACCTGATCAATAAAATGCTAAGGTTACTCAAATCATGCTGAATTGTTTCAGCACCAAAGTGAAATATTATGGAAAGGAGAAAGACATGTGACCCTTACTCTACCAAGAGAAATAAAAGAAGTATGTGGAAATTCCACCTTTATGAATAGCATGGAGTCATGGACAACAAGGAAAGAGAAGAATAGAAGGTGCCTTTGACAGCGCCAGTTCCAACTCTCTTGAGATTTAATCGTGTAAATATTATGCAGTGAGATGGTATCAGACTGGTGACCTGTGAAATGTGAATATCTACTTAGTCCACAAAAAATGGAGTTTCTCTATTGCTTTTGGAACTGAAAACTCGTTAGCCATTGATCAAAAAATACTGTTACAACATAACAGTGGCATTGATTGACCTGGTCATTTATTTACAACAAATTTGGCTTAATCCTTTGGGTCAGCTCTATAGAAATCCAGATAGAACGCAACAATCGAGTATCATTCTTTGTTTGTCTTCCTCGAATGTTGTTGGAATATTGGGGGTGAAGACAATATGTGATTAGTAAAATCGTAAAGTGATTAAAAATACCGTTAAATAGGAAATTTTTCTTATCTCATGTACCTGATGCTCCTCTTGAAAAAAGCTCTCTTGTAATACCATATCAAATCAATTAAAGCTTTCTCTCTTTCCTCTCTTTTCACGAATGCAAATAAAACATTACTTATTCATAAAAATCTAAATTTTTGACTATAGTAATAAAATATAATGCAAGAATGAAATATCCATAACTAAACTAAAGTTACCTTATTGATTATGCATATGTTTATCTCCTACCCTATTTTAGACGCCACCTAATTTTATGCAACTGACAGAAAGATCGTGGTGGGAGAACTTACTTTTTTCTTGAGGCAGCACTGAGAACATTTACGAAACATGCAACCAAAGAGAAACTTGATATCAGAGAAGAGAAAATCAAGGAAATCACAAGCATATAGAGTAACGGTGAAACAAAAAACATGCACAATTAATAAAATTGTTAAACAAATTCCAGCTACTGTTTGATTAGAAGGGAAGACTTACCACCACAGAAACCAATTAGAAAGAAAAATGCGTTTTGTTATTGTTCAAAGACAGAAGGAATAGAAAATTGAGTTACAATTTAAGGGTATCACAGTGGCTTCTCCTCAAAGACTTTCTCATCATGCCCATTAGATCAGTTTTGTACTCATGACATCCCAGCCAGCATCAAAAGTTATCCGGTACCTATACTGCTAGGAGAAAGCAAGTACCAGGTGGAATAGTGGAGGCGCAAACTGACCTAGACACCATTGTTACCAACAAAAGAATGCTAACAGTATCACATTTTGTGGTCTCATAACTGCTGGATCCAAACGCTTGAGTTTATTCCCTACATCCTATTCCAATTATAACACCCGAATTTAGCTAGCTGCTCAATCAATGCATCAACTTCTATTCACTGATAGCCCTATCTAAGCATCATAATATCTCTTGGAAGTAGGATGATCTTACATATACTAGCATTAACCTTACTAGCCTAGAAGATTGTAATTCTAGGAACCTTAAGTCCTAATCAAAATGACCTGGCTAAGGATTGTCGTACAGATTCTTGGAATTTTCATCCACCAAACTTAGAGACCAAAGATAAGAATGGCAAAAGCATAGTGCAATTAGATCATGTGCATTTGCTGAATATGGGAATAGTCAACTTGCATGTACATAAACCTCCAGTGGACTCAAGAATGGCGTACCATTTTTGCCATATAATCTGGCGTGTTGAGTAACCTGGGGAAACAAAAGAAGAGCCGTGGTGAAGAAAGAATGATAATAGTGTTAAGAGATGGGCAAGTAGTAAAATGGACCTGTAAATCAGTAAGGCCTTTAGTTGGATCGACGGCAAAGAAATGAAGAACCTGGGAAATGGAATTGTTGTTAGTTAGCTTTAAAAGGAATTCAGAAAAGGGAGACCCTAATAAGTACGTAGTACCTCAGAGACAGATCGGGCGTAAGCGTCCTCCATTAATAATCAATCTCAACTGGAACTGTCTTTTGTCTCTCAGTACATCTCAAGTGTCTGATGAGATCTGATGAATGAAAACGTTGCCTTATTTTAGGGTTTACAACTCCTCTATCTTTCACCACCTTCGCCTGTGATTGTATATTTACAATCGCCTCACCATTTCAATTTTTAGCAACAACCATGTTGGAAATCATTTTTACAAGTGTTCGTTCGGCTTCTTTTTTCTTTCTTTACAATCTCGTTTTCCAACTATAGAGGTTTTTTCTCTTTGTTTGGGAAGGTACCAATTCACAATTCCAGAATAAACATTTTAAGTACTCAAAATGTCATTGTAAATATTTGTCATTTTAAAAAAGTTCAAACCCAAATTAGTTATTTTTATCCATCTTGCTTTTAGTAGTAATTGTACTTGAAAACCATAAATATCTCAGTTATAAATTAATGTTATGATTGTTCAAATACCAATAAGATTATATCAACCTTATTTTCTTAAACACTTGATCCATTTTAATTTATACTTAACTTTGTACAACTTCCACTATTTTATTATAAAGTGTGTTCTTAAATCAAAATCCTGCTACTATCGATTTACCAGAAAATGGAGAAGGAAATAAAAACTCAATTGACAGTTGAACATTCAACACATGATGAAGTTAAAGACAATGTTAAGAAAGTTGACGATTCAAAAGGTTTAAGGGATATTAAATTTGACGATTCAATGGACATAGTTGAAGACCAAACGGAGAAAGTCGAAGATTCAATTAGAAGTGTTCGATACGAGTTTGATTTGAATGTTGTTGATCGTGGATTTGATTTGAACAAATTTCTAGGTGAAGGAGATGAAGATTCGTAGATAAAGAATTACAATGAACGTTCTAGACTATGTTAGAAATATTTTTGCCTAGATTTTATTAAGATGATCGTATATTTACTCATGATATTCAGAGGAATAGTTCCATGTTTCTACTTTGTCATTTATGTTTATAAGTTAAATGAGTTTTCATATCCTTTCTAAAATATCAGTACTGTTATGTTTAAAAGTTTCTGGAGTAGCTGAAGCACTACATTTATCATGCAATAGATCACTAGAATATAGAGCATCACCAATACTTATCCTTGGAGTATTCAACAAAAAGTACGGCATACTCAAACAGGAGCTAACCAATAAAATATTTAAATGTAAAGAACATAGCATTTTCAGTCAAACAAAACGTTGAATACTTGATAGATTCTGAAAATCTTTTTAAGGTGAACAACAATTTTACAATCACTTCCATGATTAATCAATCTACGAACTAAAATCTGACTATATAATTCAAAACTTCTCGTACCAATTCAGAATCGCATTCTAGATGAGTAGGAAGTCGATCATCCTTTTCTAACACTTGTTTCTTTAGATGTGGAATCTTGTATTTGTTGACACCCAATTTTGTCCCTCCTATTTTCAAAATCAACCGTTCTTGAATTTTACACGCACTTGTGTACCCATTCCTACCCCGTCTGTTATTTTCAAATTACTTTCTCACACTGGCCTGGCAACTGAGGCCATTTTCAAAAGCATCGTCTCAAACCATAGCTATTTTGAAATTTTCTACAATTACTCCTATCTTTGACAAGACCCTCTAAAATTGTTTTAAGCCTCAAGATTACAATTTTTTAGGCATTTTAGCCTTCCTAACATTTTAAAATTAATTTCCTAATTTTCCTGTATTTTTAAGTTCATTTTATACTATTTTTTATACCTATTTATACACCAAATATACAATTTATACACATATATACATATATACACGTATATGCACACAAGGTACATACATCAGCCTATTTTTGCCACTTAAGAACTGACGTGGCTTAATCCTAGCCCTCCGTTTAATTTAATCCAACGGCTAAGGGTTAAAACCCCTAAATCTACCCACATGACCCCCCCTCATTTTCCCCGCGTCAGCTCCGATATTCACCCTTCTCTCTCTCTCTCCTTGGTGACTCAAATCGCCATCGTTGTCAATGGACTTTTCCGTCCATTTTTAGCCAGAGAAAATTGGGGAAAATTACATCATTGTATTCCTCGTAGAGTCCGCTACAAAACCCATACAATATTAATGATATTCAGGCAAAGGCGACATTCGACCTTCGATAACTGTGACACCTCGCCGGGAGATGCCTCCGGCGAGGCTCGGGTCGACATTTTAGGGATGTTATTGCTTGAGCGGGGTGAGAGACCTCACGCAGAGGTAAGTCTATGGCGGGTCAATTTGACCCGACCCTGGTATGAACACAACCCTTCCCCTTCTACTGAATTTGGACTTGTGTGAGACCCATGCTTAGATTCGCCTAGTCTTCTGTGTGTTAGCATGTTCATTATTATTCATTGATTAATTGAGGATGAAAGGCATGACCAAATGGTTTACTTTGATTCACTGATTAGTATGAGCACTACATGAAATTATTGAATGTTCGAGTATGATTTGTTCATAACATGAACTATGTGCTATCTTCATCGGTTTAAACCTAGAATCCGTAATTAATTTAAGGGGTTTGATTTCGTGTAATGCGTTTGGTTGTTGACCCAGTCTCAATACACAATCTTTATGAATTGGTACCTAGTCTGGATTAAAAGTTGATTGGCATGATAAAGAGTCTCGATTGATTCTAAATTGAAATTTATGATTGATGCTTTGAATGGAAAACTGTTTGCTAATTCAGGGGAATAGAAATTTAAGATTTTGATTAGAATCTGTTGAGTTAATCAAGGGATTTTAAGATTCAAATTAGTTCATGCTATATTTATACAGTGATTCTTGAATTTAGACTCTATTATGGGTGAGGGAAGGGATTATGTTCATCAGAATCTCGGATAGCCTTAATTCTAGGGTTTTGATTGGTTTATATTTGAAAAATATGCTGAGACTTCCTTTTTTATTTCTGGAAATTATCTCCCCTTGCCTTGTTTAGTTCCTCCCATTTGAATTAAAGTCCCCACTTCTCACATATATAACGGACTCTCTTTCGACTAAAAGAAACAAGTTCTTGACATTAGAAAAACCCAGAAACACACTGGTACACTAAAAATTGCATAGCTTTCTGGCATCTCCTTCTCCCTGCTTATCTGCTTCTTGAAGGATTCTTTTGCTAACTGCTTGTATGCTGGCCTTAGCATCCTCTCTCTTTTGTTTGCCCAATATCTGAAGGTATTCATTCTTTCCTTGATTATCTATTGCTGCTATATATGTGGGTGTACTCTCATCATGTTCTGTTAAAACCACTAGTATACTATATTATGCTTTGGTCTGCATCTTTGTCTGAAACTATGTTAAAGTGTAGTTAGAAGCTTACTACTGGTTGCTTAGTGTTTCTGTGAATGTGTATGCATGACCCTTTTACTCTGTCTCTGTTCTACCTGAGCTATTGGTCTGCCTTGTTCCCTTTGAATGCTCTGCACATTTTAAAATCACAGCAACCTTACAAAGGGTGTACTTGACTGCACCTATTCCTGGCAGACTTCTCCTTTGGCTCAGGTCTTTCCCCTTCCCCTTCCCCTTGCTAATCCTCTGTGTGCAGGCTACTTGAAAGGCCTTAACTGGCCAAGCCATGATCTGGTAATTACTGAGTACTCTTTAAAACTTGAAAGGGTCAGAGTTTGGAATCTTTTTGAGTTGATTCTGGGGCTGGGATAATAAGACTTTGAAGTCCTGGCTGTTTACTGGGCTTAACCTTGAACTTTGGGGACTGGACAAATCTTGAACTTGTATCCCCGGAATTCTCCCTTTAGAAACTGTCTCATCTGTGTACATTTGTTAGGATTTCCTGTCTGTACTCTCTAAAACAGGGGCATGCAGTTACAAATATTGCATATATGGCCACCCAGGGGCCAATTCCTAACTCCTACTCCTATGTGCTTGCATCATGATAGGATTTCATCTCTTCAAATCAGTTTAACATGCTTATAGGATCATAATAAATTGTTTACAGCTTAGTTAACATGTCATTGAGCAGATTTGAAAGGTAGAACTTGAACGCATGCTTATTTTTGATTAATTTGACAGGGGCTATTTGTGTTGATTGAGTTTAAACTGAACTATTTCTGGAAATAGTGTTGAACCCCCAAAAAAATAACCCCGAAAGGGCTAAATTTAGGAATATCAACTGAATGGGCTAACTCTTTTGGAGTTTTTGGAGTCGCCATCCAATTTAAGGAAAACAGGGAACCAAAAAAGCAAATGCGTGCAACAACTTCATTTTAGGAAAAAGACGGTCTTTCAGAGATTCTAAGTAAGAAGTTTTATTAATTTCGGAAGAAGGTTTTTAAGGCACTTCCGAAATTCCGTTAAAAACGGTTAATCCGACAGGTTTCCAAAACATTTGCAAAATATGCTTTTCTAAAAAATTTAACTAAAAATAATTAATTGAAATAAAACTTGTTTATGAAAAATATTTAATTTGCACGCATTTTGCTAAATGGCTCCAGTTTGCAATAAATTAAATAACGACTTCAAAATAAAAGGCAATGAACATAAAGTAAAGCAATATACAAACAATCAAATATTATTGATAAATAAATATTTTACGCATTTTATTTACATAAATATTTCTAAGGAAAGAAAGGCAAAGTTAAAGATAAAACCCGGGAAATTGATCAACTCGCGGGAGCCTTGAATTTTCTAAAATTCCTAAGTCTTATTTCTTGAATGCTCGAGCCCGAGCTCGATCCCAAATGACTCCAAGTCAATGCATATTCCCATTTGTAAGTTAGCCAAACTAGTCCACAAATTGTTCGTACCAAAATGTACCTCGCAAAAAATATGAAAATGAAATTGGATTAGTACAATAATAAAGTGTAATAACTAATGAAAATAGAATAATAATAATAATAAAGTAATAAAGTAATAATAATAATAAAATATATAATAATAATAATAATAATAATAATAATAATAATAATAATAATGGGGTTTGATTTTGTAAAATTTAGGCTCAGATTTGTATGGCGTGTCGATTAGAGGCTCGGGGTGTTGATACGGCTGCAAACACGGAGCCCGGGCCGGTTGCCATGCCAAGTACCAAACCCACCACTCTATTCGACTTGCTTTTCATTAAATTCATTCATTCATCATCGCCTATTTGTTTTAGGGACACGGGGACGGGACTGTTCAAATGTAGTATCTATTCGAAATCAATCCTTAGCCTCAAATAAATTATTTTTCATAGGCTCATTAGCGTAGTATTTGTCCAAATCAGTTCAATATTCCATAATGGATGGATTCCTGCACTCAAAAAATCCAGTTAATGCATATAGTAGTCCAATCATGTAAACGGGTCAAACTGTTGCTCCCAACGCACACGCAAGTATACGTGGTCGACAAGTAATAAAGTGGTAAGTAGAGTATCGTTCCCACGAGGACTATTCAGACTGACTCCTAACAAACAATTTCTTAAGAACTATTCAGGGATCCTTTTCCAATGGTTGAGATTTTACTAACTAAAACAATAATTAAAGCAAGTAATTGAGATCAAGTAACAGAGCAAATTCTAAGTTGTTATCAATGAAAGAGAAACGGTCCAGGGTCAGAGTTACGAACAATCCAGTTGAGTTTTCCAGTTGATTCTACTTCTTGATTTCCTAGATTGCTAACTACAAGTTAAATGTACCCGTGAAAACCTTTCGATTCTTCACGGTCTATGCAGGCTACTCCAATCCCTATATGTCTATGGGTTGAACCACGTGCACGCATTAACGAATTCTGTGATTAGTTAAGCTAGGCGAGCAAGTATATGTCTATCCTACTCACAAATTGGTTCCCCGATGCCCGGGTTCACAATCTAGCTCTACTATTTCTTATTGCGTTCATAAATTCCCTCTTTCGAGTTCAATCTAAAAACTATAGATAATGTTCAATTATCAGGCCTCAATAATCAAACAATTATGATCAAGAAAGAATAAACAATCTGTAATGGTAAATCAATATATAGAAATCAACTTTCAAACATCAACCTTCATGTATTTACTCTAACCCTAGAACGAACAAACTATAGAATTAAAGAGAAGAATAAGAGAAAGAGAGAAAGAACTTGTTAGAAGACATCTAGGGCTCCTCCCCTCTCCTCCAAAACTTGCTCCAAAGTCTGAACTCCTATGAAAAACAAAGTAAAAGAGTATTTATAGGGTTTACAAAGGCCTAGTAATAAGTTACACCTAAGCCTAGACGAAATAGGAAGTCCCAAAACGCTCCAGGGGCGCTGTAGCTGGCGCCCCGTGCCCCAGACCGCGCTTGGACAAGCAGAAGACGTCGAAAGTTGGGCGCTTTGGCTCCGCGCCGCATTGGATAACGCGCCAGCAGTGGAGCGCTTTGGGAGGCGCGCCGCGTGGCCCATAACGCCAGGCAAATCAGCCTCTTCTTTGCTCCGCAACTCGCCTCGTGTCGTGCCTTCGTGTGCTCGATCCAATCCTAAATCAATTTCCAATCATTCCTTGCTCGATCATGCTCTTAAAACCTCCATATGCACTGCATAACAACCTACATACACACGACATAAAATCAGTGCAAAACCACATTCATAAACTAGAAAACGGGCGAATAAAATGCTCAAACATGAGGAAATATTAAGGAAATATAGGCATAAAATGCCAAACATCACCACCCCATACTTGAACCTTTGCTCGCCCTCGAGCAAGTCACAACTAACTTCCCAACCTAGGTAGAACAGGTCTGCCTATGACTATGGTTGATACCGATCATTGAACAAATGCACACATGCCTACTATGGGTCCAACCAACATGCCACAATTTAACAAACTCAAAAATATGAGAACAACCACCCCAAGATAGCTCAAATGCACAAACTCAACCCATTGCAACCATGCTCCCACAAAATCACACCTATCTACTCAACTAAGAAGCCACGACTTCACCTATTTCATGCAAACCATGTGCCCTCACCAAAATGAAGCAAGAGAGTGTCCCCCAAATATCACACACAACAATGAATATCATGAATAGAACGGGGACAATAACATAGAAGGAATTCACTCACTCTCATGAAAAACTCACATGTCACACACGATGTACCATAGGCTTGCCCGTAGTGTAGGACTCCGCTAATGTAAGCTCACTCCAATCGGGATTAACTAGGACTTTGAAAGGTTGTAATGTAGGCTAAGGGGCTGGTAGGATACATATGGGTAATAGTGACTACCTCCCTAAGCACTTTAATACATCACAATTAATTTAAGCACAAATCTCATCAAAGCCACCCTAACAACAACTTTCACACACACCTTCTCAACAAGTAGCAATTTTTTCTTTTAAGCACACACTAGCAAGGATGGATATTCTTTTCCTTTCTTTTTTTTTTTCTTTTTCCATTTTTTTTCAGCTTTGCTTTTTTTTCAAAATTTTTTTTTCTCTTTTTTTTCTTTTTCTATTCACTTCTTTCCAAACCTTGCCAATGCTCATAATCAACTACTACACAATTCATCACATATTCCCCTCATTGGTTCCACTTAAAAACCTCCCAATATTTCAACCACAACTCCACATTAATATCACATTATCAATTAAAGTGCTTAAGGAGTAAAGGGCCAAAAGAAAGCAATTTAGAACAAGTGGGTAGGCTTGGGGTGTGGGTGCCAACAAAAAGGTCAAAGAAATCACAACAAGCAAGTCCAAGGTGTATATGTAAGGGTAGGCAAATCAAAAGAAGGCCTGTATCATTTCCCGACTAGAGCAAACCTAGGATTTCGCTTTGCGCACACGCGGGGCAAGTTCTAGACACCAATATGCAAACATGGAACACAATAGAATACGCTTCACATCACACATTGCACACAGTCCACACAAGATGATTCCATCACAACTCTCAATCAAGCAAATAGGGTGCAACTTGTGGAAAATTAAGCACTAATACACATAGGTTCACAACAAAGTCAAGTGAGTGGACTCAAGCATCTCAAGGGGGTCATTCCATTTTTTTTCTAGGCATGCATCACAATTTAAAACCAAAGACACCACAAATAGCACATGCTCAAGTCCAAGTACATCGGTATCAAACAAATCAAAGGCACCTAGCATTCAACCTAATTCTTTCGTCTAGGGCCACCTACAACTAACTACTCTAATCCTAATAAAAATAAAAACTACCCGGTTCAAAGGCCTCCCCGTGGAAAAGAACCGAGGTCATAAGAAAAACTACGGGGTGGATGACATGTACCACTAACAAAGACTAAAAAGAAAATCTTTTTGAAATTTTTCATTGGTTTTCTAATTTTTTTTCAATTTTTTTTCATATATTAAAGCAAGAAACAAATCAAAATAAAGTCAAGTGACAAAGGAAAATCCTAACGGTACATGCATCCCTAACCTCAAAAATAAAGGGGAGTTCCCCCACCCCACACTTAAAACAAGCAGTGTCCTCAGTGCTCAAAATAAAAAGTGCAAAGGTAAAGGAAACTTCCCTGAAGGCTCTAGTCCTTGGTGCTAGCATCCTCCAAGCTTCCGTATAGTATGAGGTACTCAGACTTCCCCCAACAGGTCATCAATGTTAGGCAGGGGTGAGGACACCCCACACTTAAACTCGACATTACATGAACCTGCAATCCATAGAATCACCCAAAGTAATATACAACCATAAAAATAATAATAAAATTAAACAAAAGTAAAGCAAACAAATTGGATTGCCTCCCAAGAAGCGCTTGATTTAACGTCGCGGCACGACGAAGATAACTTCATCACTTTTTCCTCCACCTTGAACTTATGAATTGAATCCCCAACTTTGCCTCAAGTTTACAACTATGGTATTGAGGTGGTGGCAAAAATACAAAAGGACCAAGTAACCATTGTCGCATTTTGCGCTTCTTGGCCTTTAAATGAGGGATGTCGTTTTGTCTCTTCGGCATCACAAACTCTAAAATATAGGCACCTTGTTCCTCCTCCATTTTTTTCTTCATAGGCTCGGGTGGCTCAATCTTCATGTCACCATCCAAACACAATGTTGAAAAATGATTGGAATGAGGTCCAATGCGCTTCAATTCTAAAATTGCATTACTTTTGACACCCTCACTTGCACAAACACTAGAGTCATCACATATGATGTTTTCTATTTCCTCACTTGACTCTAATGTGATTTCCTCAACCTTGGCATCATCAACTAATATTGGGTCGAATGGTAGGAATTCCACTTTTTGCTCCTCAAATTGGCTTCTAAGCTCTTCTATCTCAAATCTACTATCCACGACAACTGATAATTGGGCTTCAGACACCTCAATTATATCACTCAAATTTGCCTCTAAATCATGAATAGCTAAACCAAATTGATCAATTTCTTGTGTGAGCTCCACTCTTTCTTCCCTAAATTGCCTCATCATACTTGTAAGTTCACTTCTAAATTCCCATATGCTTCTAAAACGTTGGCTTGCTCTGTTAGAAAATTTTGGCTCACAACCTGCACTTGTTCATTCCTGTCAGACTCACAAACATCGTTAAAAACATCACACACATTGATAGAGGAAGGAGTATGACACTTAGGACAATCATTCCACTGACCACCACATAATTTACAAAAATTCTAATCAAAGGTGGTAGAAAATTCACATAACCAGTCTCGTAGGGTTGAAAGAGTTGGACAATTTTCCCACAAGTGGGTTCCTCCGCAAAGCAGACACAGATCATCAAAATTAGAATTACAATCACTCGACCAATTTTCATTAATAGATGCCATGATAAGACAAGTAACACAATACCAAACTAAACAAAAATTAAACCCGAATAGAAAATAATAAATTGTCTAAAAAGAAAACAGTCAATTATTTAGTCCCCGGCAATGGTGCCAAAAACTTGTTGCTCCCAACGCACACGCAAGTATACGTGGTCGACAAGTAATAAAGTGATAAGTAGAGTATCGTTCCCACGAGGACTATTCAGACTGACTCCTAACAAACAATTTCTTAAGAACTATTCAGGGATCCTTTTCCAGTGGTTGAGATTTTACTAACTAAAACAATAATTAAAGCAAGTAATTGAGATCAAGTAACAGAGCAAATTCTAAGTTGTTATCAATGAAAGAGAAACGGTCCAGGGTCAGAGTTACGAACAATCCAGTTGAGTTTTCCAGTTGATTCTACTTCTTGATTTCCTAGATTGCTAACTACAGGTTAAATGTACCCGTGAAAACCTTTCGATTCTTCACGGTCTATGCAGGCTACTCCAATCCCTATATGTCTATGGGTTGAACCACGTGCACGCATTAACGAATTCTGTGATTAGTTAAGCTAGGCGAGCAAGTATATGTCTATCCTACTCACAAATTGGTTCCCCGATGCCCGGGTTCACAATCTAGCTCTACTATTTCTTATTGCGTTCATAAATTCCCTCTTTCGAGTTCAATCTAAAAACTATAGATAATGTTCAATTATCAGGCCTCAATAATCAAACAATTATGATCAAGAAAGAATAAACAATCCGTAATGGTAAATCAATATATAGAAATCAACTTTCAAATATCAACCTTCATGTATTTACTCTAACCCTAGAACGAACAAACTATAGAATTAAAGAGAAGAATAAGAGAAAGAGAGAAAGAACTTGTTAGAAGACATCTAGGGCTCCTCCCCTCTCCTCCAAAACTTGCTCCAAAGTCTGAACTCCTATGAAAAACAAAGTAAAAGAGTATTTATAGGGTTTACAAAGGCCTAGTAATAAGTTACACCTAAGCCTAGACGAAATAGGAAGTCCCAAAACGCTCCAGGGGCGCTGTAGCTGGCGCCCCGTGCCCCCGACCGCGCTTGGACAAGCAGAAGACGTCGAAAGTTGGGCGCTTTGGCTCAGCGCCGCATTGGATAATGCGCCAGCAGTGGAGCGCTTTGGGAGGCGCGCCGCATGGCCCATAGCGCCAGGCAAATCAGCCTCTTCCTTGCTCCGCAACTCGCCTCGTGTCGTGCCTTCGTGTGCTCGATCCAATCCTAAATCAATTTCCAATCATTCCTTGCTCGATCATGCTCTTAAAACCTCCATATGCACTACATAACAACCTACATACACACGACATAAAATCAGTGTAAAACCACATTCATAAACTAGAAAACGGGCGAATAAAATGCTCAAACATGAGGAAATATAAAGGAAAAATAGGCATAAAATGCCAAACATCACAAAACAATAATTCAACCGGGTCAAACCACAGGAATCAAGTAACGGGTCAAATTTCACACTATAGCAAAACCATCAGACACCACCGGATAAAAATCAAAACCAGATTCCGATAACAACAACCAGAACGATGTCGAGTCGCAATGTATAACAAACATAAACGGTTCAACCAAAGTCTGGTGAGGGCAAAACGGTGGCGATAGCACACAAATCGAGTAAACGGAAGGAGGAGGAGCAACGCCGATTTGGTGGCGTCGCTACCACTCCCCCACTCCCCTTCTCAGTTTCTAATAACAAATCGGGACAGAGCCAGAACAATCGAAGCAGAGGGTCAACACCAAAGTCAAGAAAAAACTATCTTTTTTTGTTCACAGAACCAGTGAGAAAAGCTCCGGCAACAATGGAACTCCGGTGGAACGGAAAACAGTTGCGAAAACGGAGAGGAACAGGGGTGACTGCCAGTGGCCTCTCTAGCAGAACCACGGCGTCGCCGCCATGCTGGTGGTAGTCTCAATGATATTTTGACCACTGGTGTCACCACCTAACCCATTTCCCCGATCCCCTTTCCCGTTTCAGATCTGTGTGCGTCGAAGATAAACAAAGGGTAACAGCGGGGTGGTCGACGGTGACTTTTCCGGTGGTGGGTGTTGACTTGTTTCCCTGTTTTTGCCTTGGATCAGTGGTGGTGGTGATGATACCACTGTTATATATCCCGATCTGTTTTGCTCGCGTGTGTGTAAATGGACTTTTTTGTTTTCGTGTTTTTAGGAAGAAGTTGTAGATCTGATTTTTTGTAAGGAAGATAATCCATTAGTAGATCTGATTTTGTTTTGGTGTGTATGGTGTAAGGATGATGATGGTGAATAGTGAGGTTGAGAGGCTAGGGTTTTAGAACTTATAGGGGGTGAGGGTTAGGGATTTTCCAAAATTGGGCTAGAAGAAAATTGTGTGTTGCGTAAATAGGCCATGACTCAAAATAGAGAACAATTATGGCCATTTTTCTGTTAAAATTATGAACTTAATTTATTCTAAAAATTAACCTTATTTTAAACATAATTAGACGTTAAATGAAAATTCCGGGATAAAATTGGGTGTCAACAGCTGCCCCTCTTTACCCGGAAAGGATGAAAGAGTTTCCAGGGTAAAGAAAGTTGACGTGAAAACCAATTTTGTCACGGTAAAGCCAAGACTCTGATTCCTGGGATCAAAATGCGAGGCTTATGGACATGGCCGAACTCCGGTTTACGAGTTGCCTACATATCTTGGGCTGAAAGAGAATCAGGCTATATGTAGTTCGACACGATTTGAAAATCAAAGACGAGATAGTAACGACTACTCAAGCGCGGGAAAAGAGGCTTGTAATCACCCAAGTTATGAAAATGTGGTCGACGACACACCCATAAAGAGGGGTTTACACGGACATAGCTTCCACTGCATCTCAATAACCGAGTCATCTTGTCTTCAATCTCAAACCTCAGACTCAGGGTTAACAAGAGACTTACCTCTAGGGTGGATGACTTATGCGGGTGCGATTCTTCAGGTCTTCGTTGACGAGTGTAGGTCATATCAAAGATTGCCCCGGTTCATCGCTAAGAAAAGCTCCATTTTATGCTCCAAACGCTGCTGCGGTGCTGCTAAAAATCCTGTAATAATCTCAACAAACGGTAAGCGTGCAACTGCTAATAAACTGTAATAATTGGAATAAGAAATAGATAAAGTGATAATATAAAATTGTAAATGCGGGTTGCGGTATCATCGATAAGTTCTTCCTTCAATCAACTGACAAGGCGCTCCGCCCGGAGAACCTCTAGGCTGATCATTATTAACGCAATCTCGTACTATTCTCCAATCACTTGATAAGCAATGAGGCATCTGGTTACGAAGCCTCCAGCCTCCTAATGCAACTTGAAATAAATCTGCATATCCTATTTACAGGTGGATGAACCTGAATTGTTCATTTATAAGGCGAACGAGCCCAAAACGTTCATTTATAAGGCGAACGAGCCCAAAACGTTCAATTGTAAGGCAAACGAGCCGAAAATGTTCAATCATAAGATTGAACGAGCACAAATCATAAGATAAAGCAAAAGACACAAAATTCATTAATGCATGTGCTTCTTCAAACTTAGCAATATCTGCAAATCACAACAATGGAAATTTAGTAAATGTTCTCATAGCGAAATAGAAATGAAACGGATATGTTTAAAAACTTGCAAGAATTATAGGAGATAGAAATGCCGCCTTTCGGTCATAAATCACGATCGAGCCTACAGTGGGCTCCATAACAATAGCGCCCTTTGATTGTCTATGATAGACTTCATAATAATGCCTCCAATTGTTTATGGTAGGCTTCAAATGATAATGATGTTGTCGCTTGCTCACGATAGACTTGATAATAAGACCCCCGATTGCTTACGGTAGGATCAATAACAAAAGAGCCTTCAATTGTCTATGATAGGCTTCAGAATAATGCCTCCAATTGCTTATGGTAGGCTTCAATGTAATGATGTCTTCGCTTGCTCACGATAGACTTGATAATAAGACCCCCGATTGCTTACGGTAGGATCAATAACAAAAGAGCCTTCAATTGTCTACGAAAGGCTTCAGAATAATGCCTCCAATTGCTTATGGTAGGCTTCAATGCTAATGATGTCTTCGCTTGCTCACGATAGACTTGATAATAAGACCCCCGATTGCTTACGGTAGGATCAATAACAAAAGAGCCTTCAATTGTCTACGAAAGGCTTCAGAATAATGCCTCCAATTGCTTATGGTAGGCTTCAATGCTAATGATGTCTTCGCTTGCTCACGATAGACCTGATAATAAGACCCCCGATTGCTTACGGTAGGATCAATAACAAAAGAGCCTTCAATTGTCTATGAAAGGCTTCAGAATAATGCCTCCAATTGCTTATGGTAGGCTTCAATGCTAATGATGTCTTCGCTTGCTCACGATAGACTTGATAATAAGACCCCCGATTGCTTACGGTAGGATCAATAACAAAAGAGCCTTCAATTGTCTATGAAAGGCTTCAGAATAAGGCCTCCAATTGCTTATGGTAGGCTTCAATGCTAATGATGTCTTCGCTTGCTTACGATAGACTTGATAATAAGACCCCCGATTGCTTACGGTAGGATCAATAACAAAAGAGCCTTCAATTGTCTATGAAAGGCTTCAGAATAATGCCTCCAATTGCTTATGGTAGGCTTCAATGCTAATGATGTCTTCGCTTGCTCACGATAGACCTGATAATAAGACCCCCGATTGCTTACGGTAGGATCAATAACAAAAGAGCCTTCAATTGTCTATGAAAGGCTTCAGAATAATGCCTCCAATTGCTTATGGTAGGCTTCAATGCTAATGATGTCTTCGCTTGCTCACGATAGACTTGATAATAAGACCCCCGATTGCTTACGGTAGGATCAATAACAAAAGAGCCTTCAATTGTCTATAAAAGGCTTCAGAATAATGCCTCTAATTGCTTATGGTAGGCTTCAATGCTAATGATGTCTTCGCTTGCTCACGATAGACCAGATAATAAGACCCCCTATTGCTTACGGTAGGATCAATAACAAAAGAGCCTTCAATTATCTATGGTAGGCTTTAGAATATGATGTCTCCGATTGTTTACGGTAGACTAAATAATAAGGCCCCCGATTGTTTACGGTAAGCTTCGATGATAAGGCTTTCGATTGTCTATGATAGGCTTCATGATAACGTCTTCGATTGTATACGATAAACTTGATAAAGAACCACGCCTCCGATTGTCTACGGTAGACTTGGTAAATGCGATGTCTCCGATTGTTTACGGTAGACTTCATAATAGAGCCTCCAATTGTCTATGGTAGGCTTCAATAATAATGTCTTCGATTGTATACGATAGACTTGATTAAGAACCACGCCTCCGATTGTCTATGATAGACTTGGTAAATATGATGTCTCCGATTGTTCACGGTAGACTTCATAATAGAGCCTCCAATTGTCTATGGTAGGCTTCAATAATAATGTCTTCGATTGTATATGATAGACTTGATAAAGAACCACGCCTCCGATTGTCTACGATAGACTTGGTAAATATGATGTCTGCGATTGTTTACGGTAGACTTCTTAATAGAGCCTCCAATTGTCTATGGTAGGCTTCAATAATAATGTCTTCGATTGTATACGATAGACTTGATAAAGAACCACGCCTCCGATTGTCTACAGTAGACTTGGTAAATGTGATGTCTCCGATTGTTTACGGTAGACTTCATAATAGAGCCTCCAATTGTCTATGGTAGGCTTCAATAATAATGTCTTCGATTGTATACGATAGACTTGATAAAGAACCATGCCTCCGATTGTCTACGGTAGACTTGGTAAATGTGATGTCTCCGATTGTTTGCGGTAGACTTCATAATAAACGTCTTTTGTTGTCAACGTCTTTGGTTGTCACCAATAGACTTGATGTTGGTACTTGTAAAATAAATGGTAGAATAGCCTGCAAAATAAAATTTTCATTAGATACATATAAACAGGAAAATGTCGAAGATAAATGAGATATAAAGTGAGAGTTTAAGCCGTCCGGCTTATGTTTGGTGAAGCCATAAAGAGTTGAGTGTTGTCCTTGAGAAAACTGAGTTAATGCTTAATTCCTGCAAAGTGTGCAGTAAAGTTGATACGACCCGGAATCTGGCTAGGCCGTGCGGGCACCCGACATCCTCTTCTAGACCCGTCGGGCGAACCCTTACCAATTAAATTAGGAAAATAAATATAATTCAAACAAGACTTATAAAAAGAAGCACAAACATACTGATACCTCTAAGCTGTACAAAAGAAATTACAGCTGACTACCCAGCATACTAGGTTTAGGGCTATCCAGACTAGACATCTAAGAGTACAGAAAAAGACAAATACCTCCTGAAGGGAGCCAAATTCAACTGAAATAGTAAACATAACACTGGTGGCCACCGTAACGTGAGCGGTAAAGAAGAAGGTCAAGAATCAGCGGGAGATGATAGACAATTTGCTCGGGATCTGCTTAGTTACCATCATACCATTTGAGTCTGGAGGGCGTGAAGGAGCCGGACTCTGAGAGCCAATCGTCATGCCCGAGACTCAGATGATGAAGAGAAGACTGCCAAGGCCACAATCGACAACCTCGATCCAGCAATCTTCGACAAGAGGTTCCAAGAAAAGAAATTCTACGTGCGGGCCATGAACTCGGCCGAAGCCAAGCAAGAATTTGCCAACTTTCTATGCGCTCAATTAGGCAAGTTTGCCTGGATACACACCGACATGCTTGGAATTTCAACTGACGTCATAGCACACAATCAAAATGTCGACCAGAAATTCAAGCCGGTCAAGCAAAAGAAATGGCCAATCAAACGTGAAAGGGGGCTGGCATTCCATAAAGAGGTAGAGAAACTGTTGAACAACGGATCCATTAGTGAGGTTCAGTAGCCTGTATAGTTGTCTAATGTTGTGGTTTTCTCGAAGAAGAATGGTAAATGAAGAATGTACATCAACTTCACGGACTTGAATAAAGCATGCCCCAAGGATTCTCTTCCATTGCCCAACATCGATCAACTCATTGATTCGACGGTAGGCCATGAAGCTTCCAGCTTCTTGGATACATACTCGGGTACAATCAGATCCTCATGAACTCGGACGATCAAGAGAAAACCTCTTTCATCACGGACATGGGTGTGTGGGCAAAAATATGCCACCTATGATTATGGGGATACAAGTCCAGCTGTCGAGACTAGACTTAGCTTACAAGTCACTGGGCGCAGAGGATACTCACCTGCTTCTCAAGCCACAGCCGCTCAGTCGGTGCAGGCATAAGAGGGCCATGACTTTATTAGTCTTTGTATTTTACCATAATTAGGACTGGGTAAATCTCTACTATAAATACCCCTCCCTACATTGTATTGTACATCAAGCGATTCACACAGAATCTGGCTATTCTAAAGAAATAAAACTCTTTACTTTCTTGTCTATTGTTTCTCTCTAAGTTTTACTTACTTTTCCTGCATATTTACTGTATTGCTTGTGACCCTATAACAAATTTAATTATTTTACCTAAACGACCAAATTTAAGCCTAAATAGTTTGGTGCCCACCGTAGGGCCCAGGCAATTCTAGGTTTCTACGAAGGAAAATGTGCAACAATGATGAGCTGTGACAATGATGCTTCACAGGACACCACCATTTAGATTCGACAGGCATCTCGTAATTCGGTCAACATGACTGAAACTATGAGCAGGTATCTAGATGCTTTTGTTCGTTCTTGAGGCTAGCATCCCATGGAGAATCCGAACCCCCTACCGACTCTAATAGAGAGTGCCCAATGGCCAAGGTATCTCAAGATCCATCAACACGATCTTCGGGGGGCCTAGGGTTGACATCAATAGGGAAAAAATTGTTATGGTTTGCGAGGTTCACCACAAGATGACTAAAAAGCCCCTGTCAACACTATCGAATTCAATGTTAAAGATGTGTAGCAGGTTATCTACCCGCACCACGATGCCCTGATCATAACCTTGTAGGTGCATGATGCTCAGGTCAAACACGTGTTGGTAGATCTGGGCAATGCTATGAATATCATCCACTGGAAAGCTGTTTTCCAGATTGAGGTGCAATACCAGATTGTTCCCAGCCCATACACGTTAACCATGTTCAACAACTCTAACGAGAAGTCTATGGGAGAAGTGCTCCTGGCGGTACACCTCCTCGGAGTGACAAAGATACGTCCTTCTAGGTAATGACATGCGATCTCTCATATAACATTATCCTAGGAAGGCCCTGGATTCACGAAGTACGCGCGGTGCCATCTACACTTCATCAAGTCCTCAAGTACCCTACTCCCTTGGGGGTGAGAGAGATTGGGGGGGAGCAGAAGTTATCCATAAGTGCTATGTTGCTGTCATGATGTGTGCGGAAAATAAAGAGGTAAAGAACCAGTAAAGGGTGTTAAATAAGATACTCGGCCCCTGCCTAGTCACCAACATACCATTCGAGTCTGAGGGACTCGAAGGAACTGGACCCCGAGAGCTAGCCATTATGCCCCGAGACTCGGATGATGAGGAGAAGACTGCCAAGGCCACTGTCGACAATCTTGACCAAGTAATATTCGACGAAAATTTTTCGGATAAGAAATTCTATGTGGGAGAAAAACTCTCGGCTGAGCCAAGCAAGAGTTCTCTAATTTTCTGCATGCTCAGTCGGGCACATTCACCTGGACACATACCGACATGCTTGGAATTTCAACCGGCGTCATCACACGTAATTTGAACGTTGATCCCAACTTCAAACTGGTCTAGTAAAAGAAACAGTTGATCAACTGAGAAAGAGGCTGGCCGTCCACGAGGAGGTAGAGAAACTGCTAAAGAATGGGTCAATTCGCGAGGTCCAGTACCCCGATTGGTCGTCCAATATCGTAGTGGTCCCGAAGAACAATGGAAAGTGGAGGATGTGCATCGACTTTACAAATCTAAATAAAGCATGCCCTAAGGACTCTTTCCCGTTTCCCAACATTGACCAACTTATCGATTCGATGGCAGGTCATGAGGTTCTTAGTTTCTTGGATGCATACTCGGGATACAATTAGATCCTCATGAACTCGGACGATCTGGGGAAAACCTCTGTCATCACGGATAGGGGGACTTACGTTACCCAGTAATGCCTTTTGGTTTAAAAATGCAGGAGTAACATATCAAAGACTGGTGAACCTAATATTCAAAGAGCAGATCGGCAAGACTATGAAAGTGTATATCGATGACATGCTGGTCAAATCAAAATTTGCTAAGGATCATGTCAGCCACTTGGGGATAACATTCGACATCCTGGACAAGTTTGGCATGAAGCTCAATCCAGAAAAATGCGCCTTCGGCGTGTCTTCAGGAATGTTTCTCAGGTTCATTGTCTCTAACAGAGGCATAGAGGCGAACCCTGCCAAGATCAAAGCAATTGAGGCCATACCAGAGGTGTTGAAGAGTGAAGTGGAGGTGAAGAAGCTCAACGGCCGGATAGCAGCACTTAAGCCGGTTTATCTCTCTATCCTCAGGGAGCTGTCACCAGTTCTTCAACATTCTGAAGAAGAATAAAAGCTTCGAGTGGACAGAACAATGCAGTCAGGCGCTCCAAGAGCTGAAGCAGTAT
This sequence comes from Petunia x hybrida, assembly GCA_037355625.1. Taxonomy (NCBI): domain Eukaryota; kingdom Viridiplantae; phylum Streptophyta; class Magnoliopsida; order Solanales; family Solanaceae; genus Petunia; species Petunia x hybrida. The sequence goes on along the minus strand of JBBBVM010000657.1, from coordinate 720,024 downwards.
TTGGCCAATCTCTCGTTGCTAACTAAGCCATGCGAGGGAGAGCCTTTGTTACTATACCTCGCGGTGTCTGAAGTTGCTGTTAGTGCCGTTCTTGTATATGAAGAGAAGTGAGTGCAATGCACTCTCCAATATACTATGTCAATAAGTCACTCCTGGACGGTCAAACCCATTATCAACACTTTGAAAAACTGGCGCTCGCGCTAGTAATGGCAGAAAGGAAATTGCGACCGTATTTTAAGAGTCATATGATCATTGTAGCCTCTTCCTTCCCTTTGCAAACCATCTTGCACAAACCCAAACTCTCGGGCAGGCTGGCAAAATGGGCTATAGAGTTAGGAGAGTACGACATCATCTATCAACCACGTACGGTCATCAAGTGACAAGTCCTCGCGGATTTTGTTGCTGACTTCAGTGCCGATATGATGCCAAAGGCAGAAATTGAATACAAGATGATGCAAGGCGTCACACCTGGGGAATGGGTGATCCACACCCATGGAGCTTCCAATGTCAAAGGAGCTGGTCTCTGTTTCGTGATCAAATCCCCAACCAACAACACGTTTCGAAAGGTCGGCAGCTATCCGCAATCACGAACAAGAAAGCAGAATATGACGCCGTAGTTCAAGCACTTGAATTAGTCTTTATATTGGGGGCCAGGGAGATTAGTCTCTTCAGCGACTCCTAGTTAGTGGTCAACCAGATAACTGGAGCCTTTGCCGCCAAAGAGGGCTCACATGCAAGAGTACTAGCCAAGACAGAGAAGCGCTTGAAAATTTTTCAAAAATGGAAGATCAATCAAATACACAGAGGCTGATTCCTTAGCCAGTCTAGCGGCCACTGCGAATATGAATGCACACAGCTCGTGAACTATCATTGAGCTAACCTGTACGGACGTCAAGTGCCATGAGGTCAATGTGACATAATTTGTCTAGGATTGATGATGCCCGATCATAGAATACTTGGAAAAATGAACACTTCTTGATGATAGGAAAGAAAGGACGAGATTAAGGGCCCAAGCAGCCCGCTATTGCTTGATCGACGAGGAGCTTTACCGCCGAATGTTTAGCGTCCCTTTGGCCAAATATTTGGAACCCTCTCAAGTCGATTACATGTTAAGAGAAATCCACGAAGTGCAATGTAGAAACCACTTCGGCGGACTATCTTTAGCTCGGAAGCTAATCGGGGTGTGTTATTTCTGGTCCGAATAGAAGAGGACACGAGCAAATTCGTCCGAGCATGTGACAGTTGCAAGATATTCTCCAATATACTTCATCAGTCGACGGAGCTCCTACATTCAGTAGTAGCCCCATGGCCTTTCATGAAATGGGGGATGGATATTGTAGGGCCCATGCCCAAAGCACCCGGAGGTGTCAAATTCTTGCTTATCATGACAGACTAATTTACCAAGTGGGTGGAAGCAACAACTTACTCTCGAATCCAAGTATACGAGGTAATACAGTTCATCTCGAAGAAAATCATGTGCCGCTTCGGCATCCTAGCAGAAATTACTTGTAACAACGGGCCTCTATTCATAGAAGACATGATGACTGCTTTCCCGAAAGGATAGGAGATAATGAGGATCACCTCAACGCCTTACCAACTGTCGGCCAATGGGTAAGCTGAGTCTTCTAACAAGATCATAGTGGAGAGTTTGAAGAAGCAGCTCAAGGAGGCCAAGGGTAAGTCGTCGGAGGAACTGCCCGGGTTATATGAGCCTATCGTACCACTTCAAAAGCAAGCACATGTGAAACGCCGTTCTCACTAACGTACGGTATGGATGCATCCTTGTCGAAATCGGAGAACCTAGTTTGCGGCAGTCATTCGCCAAGGAAGAATCAAACAACGAGGCTCTAGCTGCCTCATTTGATGCCCTAGACGAGCGCCGAGAGCTGGCAGCCATACGCCTGGCAACTTAGAAGCAACCAGTAGAGCAATATTACAACACATGAACCAACTTGCATTCCTTCAATGTAAAGGACCTGATTTTTCGCAAAGTAGCTCAAAGCACCAAGGAAGCTAGTGCCGGCAAATTAGCCCCAGGGAAGGACCTTACAAGGTTCGAGGCATAGTTGGAAAAGTTGCGTATGTTCTTGAAGACATGGAGGGGACAGTCATTCCAAACAACTGGAACATCTCTTGGCTTAAGAAGTACTACTCTTGAAAGGTTGGCTGGACCTACATAATCGAGACATGTATTTTCTCCTTTCTCACTCTTTATCTTTTGATTACTTTATACTGGCACTTAGCCCTGTCTTTTGTTAAGTTCATTGATCACGTCCAACTACGCCCTATAAAAGGGACTAAGCGGTCACAGCAAATATAGCTTGGTATTTGAAGCCCCGATGTCGAGTCTCACAGAGAACACTCGAAATCTAGTTGTTATTCTAATTAATTTACCTATCAACTAACTTCAAAGGTGGTTTTATCTTAAGGTTGATTTATAGTAACAACTAAGTAACAAAAATTAACAATAAAGCAAATGAAAAGTAATAGAGATTAAGACTGATTCAAAGGATGTAAAGCGTAGGATGATCTACCCAACTCCTATCTATGTGTTAGAATAATGCTTTGACAAATTCAACTTAGTTCTTCCTATTGGACGCTTGCTCCAAATTCACAACTATTCGCTCCAGTGTAATAATTGTAACTTTCACTAACCAATTTTTTAATTAATTAATAAAGACACATAGGACTACAAGTATGGTTCATAATCAGGGTCAATGGTCACAAATGACATTATTGGCAACCTAAGTAATAACTTGGTTTTAGGTTGAAATATTGTAAGTGTTCAATCCTAACTCATGAATCTATCCCTAGACACACAAGAATAAAGGGGACAATCAATATGGGGCCTTTCCAATCAATAGCAAATAAAATATAAACACTTAGATAGGAAGAATTCACAAGTTTCATTCATTAAAATAAATATTCATAGCACATAAGTATTTGGGTGGTTCAATCAACCTTAGAATGAGTGAATTAGCCACTCATATTCATGATAATCATGTCAATGTAATTCATGAATGAATAAATTACAAAAAAGAAGAAAGAATTTAGGAAAAACTCTTGTGTTCTTGAGGTCTCCAAAGCTCTAGCCTCCTTTTTGCTTCTTTCCAAGTCTAAAGTTCATAAAGGAGGCAAGAGAAGCTTTTATTCCCTGTAGAAAACTAAGCAAATAGTCCAAAAGCCCTTAAATTTTTGCCCAGAATTTCTACTTCGCATGGCGCCCGCATGCCACCCAGACTCAATTTTTACAGACAATTCAGCTCGCGTGATGCTCGCGTATTCGGCCTAATTGAGATGGAATTTTTTCTTCATTTCTAAGCAAAGACTCTATTTATTCCGTGTTACTCGCGTGACACACAGATCACTTGAAATCTTCAATATCTTCACTTTTAAATCCTAAAACTTGCACTTTTTTCCTCAATTCACCATGTTCAATTCCTACAACACCAAACAACTCATTTTTTTTAAAAATAAAGAGTCAACTAGGCATTACACCTAGTTACCATTTTTATTAATAATAAGCAAACAAAAAATAAATAGTCTTACAGATTGTGCACATAGAAGTGCAATACTATAAGTAAACTAGCTCTAACTAGCATAGCACCTAGCTTACACATTACCCTCACATTCTTGGGTTGAGTACTAATTAGCACTAATACCGCCAAGTAATGTAAAGATAATACATAAGCTTGATACTTTACAATCAATAGCATAAACTTGATACTAAGAGCTACTAAAAAATGAATAGTACATAGGAATAATGTCCTATCTAATCTTGCATATGTCTTCTGCTTGCAGGATGGCCAAGTTGTTAATGATAGTCGACAAAAATAGTGGGGCACCACTGCTCCTCCAATGCCACAATGATAGGGTACCAGTGTTCCATCGGAGAAGTTCAAAGCATTGCCTTGAAACGTGAATAGTAACACTGAAGCAACAATACCCCAAAACTTTAGTAATGTGATCTGACAACATAAAGCAACCAGTGAAGCATCTCCTTGACTACTAGCAAGAGCTAAACTGAGATGAGCATAATGCATTAAGAACAATGAGCACAATGAGGACATCCCAGGGTTGCACATACTTATTGAAGCAGTTTCTGGAACCATAGAAACAATAACACTCCCATCCTATAATGAAGTGAGTTGACAAACCGCCACTAAAAGAGGTGAGAACAAGTGAAGCAATAGCTGAAATATTGAACTGTATATGCTAACACTATAAAAGAAGAATAAAGCAAGGAACTTCTTATATGTTGAAATAACCAAAGGAACATTTGTACTGAAACACATATAAAGTCAAATTTAATGTAATTCCAGCTTGTAACACTGCCTTGTTTACCAAAAAATGCCAGCATGACATGATTAATTCTTTCCAATTTGTACCTGCAAAAAAGAAGCAATAGTTAGTGACAAAAACCCCTATGATCTCCACTATACAGTATTGATCATAGGGGCATTCTCCAAGCTCCATGTAATTCCATCTTCCCTACTTTCCTTTTTACTTGTCAGCATCATGAACCTTTCTATCTCTTAGCTCTATACTCAACAAAATGGTGCTTATCAAAGTTGACAATCAGTTTAGCCTTGAGAGGTAATTGAGCGTAAGATGTAAAACTGACATTATGCAACTCATAGGCAAGATTAGCAAGACAATCAGCCAGTTTGTTACCCTCTCTCAAAGTATGCTGAAACTAGAATGTACCAAGCTGCTTCAGCCTCAAAATATCATCAACTATAGAGGCTATAGACCACATAGGCTACCACACCCCTTCAATCACTTGTTTAACCACCATAGAATCAGTTTCAATAACCACAGCCCCTAATAACTTCTCCACACAGAATTGCATTGCTTCCCTAATGGCCATTGCCTCAGCAATCATATTGTTATGTTCACCAATCAATTTAGCAAATGCATAGAGAACATCACCCTCACCATTCCTCATACAAAATGCCAGTGAGCTAGGACCTGGATTTCCCTTAGAAGCACCATCAGTATTCACTTTCAAGACTCCAGGATTAGGTACCTTCCATCCCACTTTAATGTACCTAAACTTAGGCAAATAATTCTCTAATGCACTAACTATAGCAGGCCATGACTGGATCCCTACTGAAATGTATGGAAACCTCAACTTAACAAAGTAGAAGATATTGCTAGTAATCTCATATAACAACCTAGAGTATGAGGCAGTTTTATCATGTTTGGTTGCATTTCTTCTCTTCCACAAAGACCAAACAATAAAAGAAGGAACAATGTGATAAACAACTTGTACCCATGGCTTAGGCCCTTGATGCCACCACTTAAAACAAACCTGTTGAAGGTTCCAATTATCCAGCTGAATCCCAACAGGTTGAGCAAAGAACTTCCACACACTAGTTGCTACTGGACTTGACCAAAAAAGATGCTCCCTGGTTTCCACACTAGGTATAGTACAACACCAACACCTGGAGGGGATTTGGTATCCCATTCTCTTCATCTCATCATCAAGAGGAAGTTTAAACTTCCATAGTCTCCACATCATAAATGACACCTTAATAGGCATCCCTTTAACTCACATAAACTTAGCAATTGGTACTTTATGCTGCTTCACCCTCATGTAGTTCCATGCACTACTTACTGAAAACTTTCCATTTGAAGTCAAACACCACCAAGCTTTGTCCCTTCTTTGATCATCACCTAATAAGGAAACATTATGGACAATGTGATCTATAATATCCTCAGGCAGCAGCTGATTTAAAAGCTCTACATTCCATTGCCCCTTCTCTATAATCTCCTTCACACTATTGTACCACAAGTCACACTTAAAAGTATATGGAACTATAAAATACAATGGACCTAGGCCTGTCAAATTGTCATACGACAAATGAGCTGATCCTTGCCTGACCTGCTAGTAAATCTCATGATCTATAGCCTCTCTTGCTTGTATCACCTTCCTCTAAACATAGGATCCTTGTTTGTATGGCACAATGGCTTTGTGCAGCTTCTTACAATACTAGTTGGACATGTAAGTGACCCGCAATGAATCACCAGTTCTGAAGTTCCACCAAAGCTTAGCAAACAATGCATTTGAAACATCAAACAAGGACCTGAACCCCATGACACCTTCATCAACTGGCATACATAAATTTTTCCAAGAGGACCAGTGCCTACTTGTTCCCTCTTGTGAATTACCCAAAAGAACTTTGCAAAAGTTTGTGTAGTTGATTGAGCACACTGTCCAAAGGATTTACTGCTGAAAGAAGAATTGGCATGCTTTGTAAGACATTCTTGATCAGTATGGCTCTCCCTCCAAAGGACAACATCTTTGCACTCCAGCCATGGATCCTAGCAGTCACCTTCCCTATTAAATCTTCATAGTATATCTTCTTCCTCCTACCATAGAAGATAGGGCATCCTAAGTAAGTGAAAGGGAACTCCTTCCTATGAATGCCAGTGATCAGTTCAACCTTGTCAACCTCATCATCACTCACTGATCCATGAAGAAATATTGCACTCTTATCTTTGTTTTTTGGCCTGAAACTGCCTCATAAGCTTGCAAGACACCAGTGATCAGATACAAAGACTCAGCATGAGAAGAAGTAAACAATATAGTATCATCAGCATATGCCAAGTGATTGAGATATGGGCTCAGCTTAGGCATAGCATAACCCCTATAGAAACTGTGAGTGTTAAATGAATTCAAGCTCCTAGAAAGCACTTCAGATGTGAGGATAAATAAAGTTGGTGACAAAGGATCACCTTGCTTCAATCCCCTCCCTAAATGAAAGAATCCATAACTCTGACCATTGAACAAAATTGAGTACCAATTAGATGACACTAACTGAAAAATGACATCAATGAACTCATGGCAAAATCCCATCTTCCTTAGTAACATTGTCAAGAATGGCCAAGACACCTTATCATAAGCCTTTATCATGTCCAGTTTGATTACAACATTAGTATCATCTCCTCTTTCATTTATGTCATGTATAATTTCCTAAGCAAGCAAAACATTCTCCACTATGCACCTTTCTTGAACAAAGCCTGCCTGATTCTGAGAGATGAAAGAAGGGAGAACATCAACCAACCTGTTATGCACTTCCCTTGAACGGACTTTGTTGATGAAATTGCTAAGGCTGGTTGGCCTGAGGTCAGAAAATGTTGACACTGTTTGCTTCTTTAGAATGAAGACAAGGTTTGTGTGTGTGGCATATCTAGGTATAGCTCTTCCACTAAACAATGCCTGTACCACCTTCACAATGTCATTCTTGATGACATCCCAAGCTACATAAAAGAATCTGCCAGTGTAGCCATCAGGACCACTAGCACTGTCCCCATTAAGCCCAAAAACAACCTGCTTCACTTAATCTTCCCAAGGAACCTTAGTGAATTCCTCATTCTGCTCATATGAAATCATATTTGGAACATTCATTAATAGATCATAGTTGTTTGAAACCTTTTTAGTGGAAAACTTCCTTTCATAAAACCAAAGTGCCTCATTTACCATAGCTTCTTGAGAATTGATTCAGTTGCCATCCCTATTTTGAATCCTGCTGATATGTAACTTCTTTCTCTTACCATTGACATGATAATAAAAGAATTTGGAGTTAGTATCACCCTCCTTGATCCACTGCATGTCTGCCTTCTGCTTCCAAAATTCAGCTTCTAATGATAGATACCTCTTCAGCTCAGCTTCAGCTTTTTTAAGTGCCTCTCTATTCTCAGGTGTATGTGCAGTTTCAAGATGAAACTCATGTGCCAAGATGATGTCCTCCAGTGCAGAAACCTGCTGAAAGATGTTGCCATAAGTTTCTTTGCTCCAAGTAGATAGTTTCTTCTTCAAAGTCTTCAGTCTTGTGTTCAATACAATAAATGGATCTCCAGTAACTTGTACTTCCGAATGTTCCCTAACTAATGCAAGAAAATCCTCACGTAAAGTCCAGAAGTTAAGAAACTTGAATGACTTGACAGTAGGGGTAGGATCTTGTGAGAAGCTGACAAGCAAAGGGGAGTGATCTGACCCCACTCTAGCAAGGTGATCAACTTCAATTTTGGTGCACATATCCAGCAATTGCTGATTACCTAAACACCTATCCAGCCTCTTTAGAATGAATTCCTCCTCAGTTCTCCCATTCCACCAAGTGAAGATACTCCCTGAATTGAAGCCTAAGTCCATAAGCTGACAGTTTGCAAGAGTTGAAGCAAATTCCTCATACTCAGGCATGAACACTAGCCTTCCCCATATTTCTCATTCGCTGAAAGAATCACATTGAAGTCTCCAGCAACAAGCTAAGGCCTCTCATTATCACTAGCAAAGTATTGCATAGTCTCCCAAAGAAAGAACCTGTCCCCAGGATTGGTCTTTGCATAGACTAAGGTAATTACCACATCTTCATCAAAATGTTGATTCAAAAAGGAAAGTGTAAGCTGCTGCTCATCATTCATCAATTCATGCATCTCAAAATTAGCTGTTGCAAACACCCAGATTTTCCCATTTTCATTGTAAAAACAGTGCTCCATCCCAAGCCTTATTCTATAGCTATTTATTGTGTGCACATCCTGGAATGGATCCATTAACCCTATAACTTGAAAATATTTCCTTTGATGCAGTGTGATTAGCCTATCAAAAGCTTCTTGTGTATTCACTGACCTGATATTCCAAATAAGCAGCTTATCCATCTAATTTCTCTTTGTTGAAGTTGATCTCAAAGATTGAATTTTGCTAGGATCTTGGCTATAATTCTTCTTAGTTCTCTTTTGTTGTTGCTTCATCTGATCAGAGATCTCAAGAGGAGCTGGTGATAGCAATTTCTTCTGGGACTTTACACTTTTAGGAGACAAATCAGCCTCACGAGCTATTTGTTCAAAATTGTGGGCAGTCGAGTCTTCATCATGCTCCTCCATGCTTAATCTCCCAGGACTCAAGGGGCTACCAACCAGTTTAATTCTATCATGCTTTTGGATCTCCTGAGCTAATGGTTGTAAAGGAATTCTTGCAATAAGCTCATCATCAGTTTCATTATTCCTATGCCTAGTATCTTCAGGAATCAATGAAGAACCACGAGCATCTCCTTGAGATTGACTAGGGATTGTCGATGTCATGGTATTTAGTGCACACACTGGAGTATTATGTAAAAGCTTATCTCCCACATCGACTGCTGAAACAAAAGGGGCCTGGGGAGGTATATTAGCCAAATCCTTAGCAACAACTTGGGATCGATTAGTGAGCAACCCTAGGGCTTGCTGCATTAATGAACAAGCATCGGGATTAAGAGCCTTCAACTCATTCAATACATCCTCATTAATAACCCTAAACTTATTCGCCAAATCTGAAGCATTAAATGAATTCGCACTTTGATGAACAATTAAAGCACGATCTTTGTCTGAATGCAATCCTTTCCTAATAATTTCCAATTCTTTGTCTCCATTACCTTCAATTTGAGCCATAGGTGTAACTGAAACCTTGCCTTATATTACTGAAGCACAAACCTCATTTGTTTTTGGATGTTCTTTAAAAACTGCTTCCACCCACTACCTCGTATTAATTTGCTCATCCTCAGCCCTAACATTAGTCGCATTCTCCTTATTAATTTGAACCCCAGCTTGACTAGGGTTTTTAACAAGTACTTCCTCCTTTCCAGAATTGACAAACAATTCTTTTGCATCATCATTATTCCTGGCAACCTCAACTTGAGTATCCTTTTCATTCCCTTCCTCTAACATGGCAAAAGCATTAGAAACTTATATTGCATCACCACTACTTGTCTCCTGCACATTATTTTTCAGCTGAGTCTTCTTGTTTTCCACACGAGTCCAAGCATTAGGGTTTCTGTTAGGTTTAGAGATTTCCTCCCATTCTTTCTTTGAGCATTAGGACCTTGAGTTGATTGAGAACCAATAACATCTTGTACCTGCTTCTCCTTGACATTATTCAGTTCCCCAACTACTTTACCACTTTTTAACATTCTTAGTGGTTCCTTTACACCCTGATTTCCTTCATCTTTTGCCCATAACTCCAGATGAAGTATATAACACTCCTCCTCATTATGCCCTTGTAATTTGCACTGCTTGCAATACTTAGGTAAATAATCATATTTGACCTTAATCCACTTATATCGTATGTCACCCGTAATTGAATTTTTGATCCCAATTCTCACACGTTGGGGCCTTTGAGCCAACAAATCAACTTCCAGTTTAACTTTTGCACAACTTGGTCTTGTCCTTGCTTTAGTAGCTGCATCTAGTTGCAAGGGCTTCCCAATAGCACTAGCCAAAGCAAATACTGCCTCTTTGACAAAAAACACTGGTGGCAATCCAGGAAAAGAGATCCAAGCAACAATCACTGATGTTTCTTCTTTAGGGTCGAACTACACATCATACTTCATGCCACGCATCTGATGAAACAAATTCTCAATCTTAATATAAAATGTTGGCCTAGACAGTAGACGTACATAATCTTCTAACAATGAAAGTCGAATTAAAACATGCCTTGCATCTAAAAATCCAATGGTACATTCCCCCTTCAATTCACATTGCAAAGGCAATTGTTTTTTCAGCTCGTGGAATAGAGGCATACCATAAGAAAACTTCCCTACTACTGCATATTGCAATTCTCCATAAACTACCATATTGTCAACATCTTTATCATCCCAAATAAATGAGGGCTCTCCATGATGAAATTCCATGATAGGCTCAGGAATAGTAGGCATCGCAAAAGGTTTGGCATTAGGTTTAAGTGTAGAAGCATATAATATAGGTGGTATTATGGAATTAGTAGGTGGAATAGGTGGTGTAGAAGGCTGGACAACCCAAGGAGGGGGCTGTCCAGTGGTCTGCAAGGCCATGGATGGCCAGAAAAAGGTGATGAAAGAAAATCGCCTCTAAATCGCCAAGTCTAGAGAGAAAAGATCCGCGGGTTTAGGATTTAGGGTTTGGGTTTAACAACTCAATTAGCATCAAATCTTGATAGCTTTTCATATAAACTCTTAAATTTACTATTAGAACATGATAAAAATACCATCCAAATATAGGTAAAATCGCCAAACATCACCACCCTACAGTTGGACTTTGCTCATCCTCGAGCAACTTATACCTTGAACTCAAGATACACCAAAACAACTCTACACAATGACTTGGGTTTATATAGGCACTGAACAAGTTGCATTTGCACTAATTATGTTTATTCGCACGAAATCCATGTCAAGAATATTTAAAAAGAATCAAGTGTACCAAATCAACCTTCCAGACCCACATTAGCTCCAGACTCACTCAATAAGTTATGCAAGTACTCACTCTATTCAAGAGACTAATAAAAGAGCTCGCTTCTCGTAAATCATGTGCCCTCACAATTAAATTCAAATTTAATGAAGGAATTCACACAAGAGAATGAACATAAACGAATGTTCACATAAAATGAAGCACTCACTCTCAGAATAGAACTCACATGCAACACAAAAGGTACCATAAGCTTGCCCTTAGTGTAGGACGCGACTAATGTCCATCTACTCGGCTAAGATCAACTAGGACTTGTTTTGGTTGTAATATAGGCAATGAGACGGGTATAATATATTTAGGTAATAGTGACTAACCATCCCAAGCAATTTAATACACCACAATTAATTAAATTCTTTATGCTCCAAACCAATATTTCTTTTACCAGCTCAGAGTCAACTTTTACCAATCCTTTTCATTAAGCAAAGGTAGAAGCTAATGATAGGAACTACTCATTTCATTCTTCTTTCTTTCTAACAATGATTTTTTTTATATCTCAATTATTGCACAATATTTCAAGCTTTCACTTTCATTTCCTTTTTTTTTTTCAATAGTATATCCTTCCACATAGCCTCTACCTAAAACAACTTTTGTCTTCCTCCAACAACCACAATTTTCCACTTCATTAACTAGCCTTCTAGGCTCATGACACCACAAGTACAACTCCCAGGTATTTAGCACAAGAAACATGAATCCCAATGGCTATCAAAGAAAGGCTACAGGCTCAAAAGGGTTAGCTAGGGTCAAAGTTTCACTGGTAAACATCTAATTCTGAAGCTTTAAATAAATTGGGTATGAAAGGAATGCCTATATCACTTCCTACCCGAGCAAACTTCTCATTATGCTTTGCACACACACCAGGCAAGTTCTAGACTTCAGGTATTAAACATGGAGAAAACAATATCCTTACTCACACATGACACATAGCCTACTCAAAACGGCTCAATTCACTCTCTTAAACAAAGCAAACACAAGCAAAATCTCAAGCAAATCTAGAGTCAACATCATGATCATAGGCTTCAAACAATGCACTCAACGTTCCTTAAGGCAAACTAGATCCTAACTGAATAAATGTATAAAGTTTGCATACTCCAAATTAAGTATCTATATAAAACTAGTCAAAGTGGAGCCAAGACCATCCAGATACTACACTTTTATCCTAAAAAAAAATCTACCTATACTTGTTTCAAACTACATCCTTTGGAAAAGAACAGATGAAATCAAAGGGGATTATTAATACAAATAAGAAGACTCCCACCACACACTTAAAAATCATGCATTGCTCTCAATACATTAAAATAAAATATATGTGATAGAGAAACTCCATGGGGCTCTAATCCCAAAGAACATCCTTGTGATATTCCTTAAGGCACAAGGCACTCAGACTTTTCCCAAGCAGGGCTTCCTCATCCACTCGTACGAGATTGCAACCACCCCACACTTAGACTTCAAACCAGTCAAAACATGCAAAACAAAGAAACTCACTAAGTATTATCCTTCAAAAGAGATATATATTTTTTCATTTTTTTTACTTGTATAAACTTACAATCACGGATTTCCTCCCGAGAAGCGACTTAGTTATAGTCATGGTACGACTTCAATCAGTGTCATACCCGATTTTGGACTCAACTCGAGGCGAGTCGGGTTTCGGATTTGACTGGGTGAACTCGTTTGAATTTAAATGTTGGAGTCGCCACCTAATATAATTTCTAAAACGTATTAGGTCACCTAATTGTCTACGGTCAAGTTTAATAAGTCAACTAGTCCATTCCAGAGATTCTATACGGGTAAGAAGTCCACATGACTCAGGGAAGAAGGTGTTAGGCACTTCCCCGAGTCCCACGAAAAGTGGTTACCGTCCAAGTCTAAGTTTTGGGATAAAAAGAGTGTATATTATCATAGATACTAACTTTAGGAACTAATTTAGCATTCTTAGTTTAAAATAATGTCTATGCGCACATATATACAAATAATTTCCAAAGACGGCCTATACTTAAGCCTAGTCGTATATAATGGCCTCTAGGATTAAACGCCTAATCGTAGACAAACTTCAACATGCAAAGGATGTTCAATTTCGGTTTAGTTATGCAATTTTCATACTTAAAATAATTTGCATAAATAGTCCGCTTTTGGTAAATAAAATTCAGATTTAGCAAGAAACCGAAAGGGGTGTTGTTTTAAAACGAAATGTTGGCCATTTAGGGTCGGTGTGACTCGTCATTAATTGTCGAACCCTAACCTTAATGGCCTTCTTTGTGTAGGGGTCGGGTTTTGAGAAATATATATAGACGAAGAGGCTATTTTTGAAAATGGGTGTCATAGAAGCACATAAATGCAAATAAAGGCTGTCGCATATAAAGTATCGATACGTATGGGTATAAAACATGCAAATACATGACTAAACAGTAGTTATACTTTTGAAAATATACTTTAAAGTGTATAAACGACCCCAAGTACTTTATACACACCTATACACTATTAGATTAGTGTATAAGAGCGTAAGTAGTAGTCAATATCAATTCATGCACATAAAGGACCCTTTTGAAAATATTTTTGGGCCTAGATTGTTTATGCGGGGGAGGGGCGAATTTAGTTTTCAGAAATAGTCTCATCTAGGCAAGCATAACACATACAGCCCCTGTTTAATTCAAAGTTTCAAATTGTGACACGAGTTAATCATGCTTCTGATGCTCCTTAGGTGTAAAAACTTTCAGTAAAGGTGGGATTTCAAACATACTACCAAAAAAATCAGTTTTCACAGAAGAAACATTCCAGAATCATTTTTCTCAAGCCTAAGCATGATGCATTGCACACAGGGAGAAAAAGGGATAAGAGAGTGGCACTTGGATAGCCAATTTGTACAACATCATTGTTGTACCCTGTTTTAAAAGGATACAGGCAGGACACTTAGCAAATATACAGATTTGGGGGACAATTCCTAAGGGGAAAACATAAGAAGAAAGGGTACTGGCCAAAGGGAAGTGCCCTATTTCTCAAAGACCAGAGGAGCCTTCTCAATAGTCAAAAGGTTTCTAATTTTAAAGCCAATCAGAACCAACTTAGGAGGTCCAAACCTGGACCTTATTGAACCCTCAGGGTCCTCCTGTAAGCAATGGGGGTATAGCATAGGCTATATGAGGCCAAACAAAACTGTAAGCAAAACAGAGTTAGCAGGGGAATGGGGAAAGGGAAGGCCTGGATTAAGAGAAATCTGCCAGGAGCCTTATCAATTATGTGCAGTCAGTGTCCTCCTATTTAGCAAGAATTATTATGATTCTATTGGATCCCTAAGCCAACAGGACATGAACTAAGACAAATCCTGAACATGCATCACTCAAACAATAGCAAATCAACCAAACTTTGACAATAAAGGAACAGGTTATCCAAGCATGAACAAATAAGGAATCATACACATTAGGTAATCAGGAAGATAACTGAGAAATAGTGTGAATGTTGATTAAAACTTGCAAGACTGGATCAACCAAACAAGCAGGGCAATCAGCTTCCAAAGAAAAACTAGAGAAGGAGATGTGTTGAAACTTCAGAGAGAGAGTGTTCTGCAGCCTTAGTTTTTCTCAGTATGAACTGTGTATTTTTTGTGTCTGTGTGTTAATGTGTAGAATAGTCTCAACTTAAATAGGTGTAAGGTCTGGTTTTCAATTTCAAACGGGTCAAAGAGAAAAAAGGCAAAGAATATTGTTTCCCATAGTTAGGGAAATCAGCCTTGTACCCTTTCCATATTTAGGTCAATCAAATCACCCCTGATTAAGGTAAAATAATTCTCAACAAACTAGGATTCCCCTCCCTAAAACAAAGCAAAGTCCAGGTACACAATAATCAAAATCAAAAGCCAATCAACCCTTTAATAGATTTCCATCACCTTTTAATTAGCATTGAGTCAATCAAATCCCAAAATTAACTTCCGATCACAATTCAAACTCAACCAGTCTAGTTTTAAACAAGTAATCATACATTTAACCAAAGTAAAGGTTGCAATTAAAGATGCAAACATTGTCGTGGGTATTAATCTACATTTTCAGCAAGGGTGACAAGAAGGAACAGGGCGTGAAAGGGTTACATTCAGTGTAAACGGACTAAGAACAAAAGTTTCAATTACAAGCAAAAATAATTAAAACCCCCATAGTTCTTGATCCTAATCACCTAATTAAATAACACTTAAACAATGTTATACACAAATAAAATCGAGCAGACTTTCACATAAACAACATTATCGAGACAGTGACACCAAAAGAATCGACGCTTTTATGCTAGTTGATTGACAAATGATCATGTTAAACACACCAAGTAATAGGTAATTTTAGGCGTAGGCAAACACATAGGAAGAATAAAATTAGGGATTAGGATTTACCTATTTTCGAACCGGGTCAGGTCAAGTCGACCCATCTCAAATTAGGGTTACAAATAAAAAATCTCACCCCTTTCTCAGTGTCTATATCATTCAAACCAAATGGAGCCCCGCCGGAGGCGTTTCCCGGCGGTGGCGATTCAGTCCATCAAAGGCGGAGTTTGGCTCTTGTCCAGATCCCATCGAAAGTGTATAGGTTATGTAGAGGACGACGAGGGGAATCCAATGACATAAATTTCCCCAAATTCCACCGGCCAACTTGGCCGGAAAAACCCTCTACAGCGGTGGTGATTTGTATCACCGAAGAGAGAGAAGAGAGAGTCTAGTCATGAAATTTTTTCAACATTTCCCTGATTTTCTTCTTTTGATCTGGCTCGCAGATGTCCTTAGCTATGAAGATTTCCTTTAGTTTATTAACCATCAGTTGAGATTTGTTGTACAGGCTGATATCCTTGGCCCCCAGTTTGTAGGCTAAGTCAAGAACTTAAATTATGGCTTCACACTCTGCTTCACTGTCGTCAGCTTTTGTGGCATGATGGAGACCATTCCAGATGACATTCTGATCCATAGGTCGACCTTCTCCCTGTTGGGATTCATTCCTATGCAAATTTCCCAACGGACATACCCAGTTACTCCTTCATTCCTGAGTGACTCTTCAGCCTTCAGTTTCAATTCTTCTGCAAAAATCTGAGGTAAAACCTTCCAAAGCCTGCAACTTGACATCTGTATGGGGTTGGTAGATGACATCGTACTCACCCTACTCTTCAGCCCACTTTGCCATATCTCTCGACAGTCTGGGTTTAGACAAAATGGATTGTACCGGTGTCGAAGATACTAAACTGACCGAGTGTTCTTAAACGTACGAGCGCAACTCTCAGTGTGGCCATTACCGCGGTTGCTATGAACTGGAGCGGCAAGAGCAAGAACTTGTACATGCGTTGTGGCATCCTGCTGGTGCACCTCATGGGAAATTGCTGCTCGTTCTTTTCTCGTACAAGGACTGCATTCCAGGCTATCTCAAATATTAAAACATATAACAGTAGGTGATCACCTTTCTCTGGTTTGGTTATCACTGGAATCTATAGGAGTTGAATGTTTGTATGAGCTATTGTCAAATAACATTGTATCAGCCATAGTGGTCCTCCTTGCTTCCGCAGCACATCAGAGAGACGACATACCAATTCGGTCGCTCTCGAGACTGGTTGATCCATTGCCGCCAGTCGATCCCACAGTTCACTGAGTTCCTCTCTAACCTCTTGCTCTATGGCCTCGATAACTTCCAACTCGGTGGATGTAATCCTGTCTGAAGTAAGGCGACACTCCTCAAAGAGAGGCCTCTCACCTCGTAGGTTGGCGATCCTATGTAGGGTCGGGTACTTGAAGACCTAATGAAGTGTTGAGGGAACTCCCTTGACGTTGTGTATCCACAGCTGCAAGGATTACATCGTAAGGGAGATTTCAATTCATCACCTGGAAAATAGTTGGGCTAGTCATGCCCGGTACATTTACTGCTAGAGCTAGTTCTCCAGTGGATGCTTCCCGGATTCCGTTGAAACCCATTATGTTTCGAGTACTTAAGGATATTTGAGGACAATGGCTGAATTTGTGTAACACTTGCCCCCGATAATATTAGCACTACTCACCGGGTCGATAAGAGCCCGATGGATATGTACGCTAGATACTTCCATAGGTACAACGAGGTCTCCTTGTTGGTCTGCTTTCTCTCGTAGGTCGAATTAGATGGACTCAAATGTTATCTCGGTCATTGCAGTCCCCCAAGCTTTGTCCTGCCGCTCGTCCACGAAGATCGCATTGATGGTCTTCAGGTTCTCAAACTCTGAACCTTTAAAGCAACGGGGCCCTTCTTCCAGCAGCTCTTTGAGATGTCCTTCCTTTAGTAAGTGTTCAATCTCGATCATAAGGTCTTTGCAATTGACCATTGCATGGCCCCCACTGCGATGAAAATTGCAATAGGGCATTTTGTTTCTTCCTGTAGATCCTTTCACGTTAGGTGGCCATCGGACCCTGCGGCCCAGTTTACCAAAGTGATTGGCAACTAGGTCCACAGCATTGACACGAAGACCAAAGTGCCTAAAATTATGGGGTTCAGTCTGCTTCTCTTGGGATCCGGATGCTCGAGAATTACTCTGCCACCCGGCGCCTGCTTGATTTTGAACCTTCAGCTCTATCCTTCTACCAAACGAAGTTTCTCAGTGTACCTCTAATGTAGCGCACTCCATGTGGACACTGGGTGTTGAGTCAAACTCCACTACAACTCTCTGGTAGCTTAAGATCCCTTTGAATTCAAACTTTTGCCGAAGGCTACCACAACGATATTATCAGGGACTGGAGGGAGCTCCATGTGTTCCTTATTAAATCTATCGAGGTAATCCTTCAGCCACTCGTTGTCACATTATCATAAAGATGTCTTCCATACGCTTCTCCCGCTTGCGGGCACTAGAATGCGCTATCTTGAACAGGTCTTGCATCTGAGTGAATGATTCGATGGATCCCATTGGTAGCTGAGTGTACCAAGCGAGGGCCTTTTTGGTCAGGGTTGAGCCAAATCTCTTTACCAGAGCACACTTGATTTTTTCTTCAGTAATCTTGTTACTCTTCATCGCCGTATAGTAAGCAGCGATGTGCTCGTCCGAATCAGTTGTTTGATCATACTTCAAGTTATCTGTCAGGCAGAAGTGCTTTGGTATGCGGAGCGGCGGAACGCTTGCTTTGTAAGAATGTTTGTAAAACTTCTGCTCATCAACCGTGGTAACATGGGCTGGAGCACCTGGCAGGTTATCGATTCGGTCATGGATAGCCTTCATCTCCTTTATGAGATCCTGAATGGCAGGAGCTCCCTTAAGGTCTTGATTGTTAATCGTCGCTGAACTTCTAGGGGCAGCATCCAGGTTGAGCCTGCGATTGGGAACTGATGCTGTCGAGTTGTCTCTAGGCGCCGGTCTTCGCGGGGATAATGGCCTCTGAGACGAACCAGCAAATATTTCTCCCAATCTTTGGGATATCCCTTCAGCTATGCTGTTCGAGTTCCACTTGGACGCAGTTTTGAGGATGTCCAAGAGGAAGCCTCTGAACACTGAACTATCTGTCGATGTTTGATCGCCTTCACCATCGCTAGCAATAGGGACTAGCGCATAAGAAGAATCCTTTGCTGCTCGATGGGATCCTTTTGTTGTACGCTCGGATCGTTGAGATTCTTCGCAGACTCGTCTGCTGCGTCTGTAGTGTTCTTTGGAACGCTTTTACCATCGTCAGACATGATTGCACCTTGTTCCTTCGTAGAATACCTACAATTTCCTGGACACCACGGTGGACGCCAAGCTATTTATGCCAAAATTTGTACGTTAAGGTTAAACAATTAATTATGAATGAAGTCACAAGTAATACGGTAGATTACAACGGAAAAGTAAATACGATCAAAATAAAGACAAGTAATTAAGTAGGAAATAATAGAGAAAGCAAAGTAAATCTTATTTCTTGAGAGTAGCCGAGTTTGATGGCAAATCGTGTTGTGTACAATACAATGTAAGGAGGGTTATTTATAGTAGTGATACCGAGTGCTAGATAAGGTAAAATACAAATAGTAATAAGGCCATGGACCTACAACTCAAGGTGGTGGTATACTAAACCCTAACTAGGAGACTGTAAACCCTAGGCAACGGAATGTGTGCCTTGCGCCCTGTGACCAAACTGCCTAAACGGTCGTTGGCTCTAGGAGTGGGCATATATCCTCAGATGCAAGTGACTTTTAAGGTAAGTCTACTCTCGCAGCTGGACTCGTATCCCCATAACAATATGTGGCGTATTTTTGCCCACACAACAGTATCATCATTAGAACTTAATAAAACACCTATATGAATGAGGCAAACTAAAAGCTTAGAGGCATCATTACGTTGTAAATACTCACCCGGTTGCATCATAGCACATACATTACCTAGCCGGACTGGTGTGATAGCTTGATTCATGGCTGCAGGCTTGGTCTCCATAGGAGACTTACTTTAGCCGCCTCTTTCAGCTTTTTCATGTGCCTATAGTCATCACTTACTTGCTTAGGCAACAAGGGCTTAAGTTTGAAGCTCTTGCCCTCGTGCTTGGTCATATATATGTTAGCCCAAGTTTTATTGTTCAGCTTGGGGAATGCTCAAGTTTTGCTCATTTCGAACAGCTTCAGCTCTCATTTGTTGGCTTCAGGCCAACTCAGCAAGTTGCATCGGTCTCATATGAGTTGGGTTGCTTGTTCCAGACCCAGAACCTGGCAAGGCCTTGGAGGCTCGGCCGTATTCGAGATTGGCAACTCGAACATTCTCTCATCTCAGCTCGGCACTGATGCCTTATAGTGTAGCCATGAGATTAGCTAATGACACCTTGGGCACTTCCACACCTTTCTCTCCGTTTCCAGCCATGGTACCTGCACAAACCAAAGACAAAGAAGTGTTTGGTTAGAAATCACCTCACCCACTCCCTCTCTTTTGTTGGGTGGCGCTCGGGTCCACTCAATTTGGAGATTCAGTCAGCCAAGAACTTGTTACCAATGGCTTCCTCGGTTTGATCAATTTCTCTAAGACCCTCCGAATTTTACAAGACTCGCTGTCTCTTTCGGGAAGAGTGAATTGATTCGACTCGATGATACGGATGCTATTTAACTTCGCACGGGAGGTCAAAGAATTAACTACAAAATTTTGGACTTTGGTCACCCCACGCACGAGTTCCTATAAGCTCAAACAAGTAAGTAGTACCTCGGGTAGAAGAATTTTACTCCAGAGATCTATTAACGAGATTCCACGAGCACAAAGAACAAAAAATCTAGAAATATCTACCCTCCATTTCCTCATTTGGAAACCTCGGACATATCATTCCTGTACGGACAAAAGTGGTCCGTCCTTTGGTACGGTTTAGGGTTTAACCTTATCCACTTTCATTTTTTTCTACCAATAATATTCACCTAGGATTTTTAAGGCAACAATGCCTCTCCCCTTTCTTCTTCAATAGAACAGTGAACTTTCTAATTCCGACGTACGAACACTTTTCATTCACAGTCCAAAAATCAAAGCAAGATTTAAGGTCGCTTCTTAATTAAATTTAACAAACGAATGGAGGAAACTTCAGGTCAAAGCAAACAAGAACAGCTTGGACGTCGTTCATACACTGTTACAATGTAATAATTTTCAAGCGTACGGACGGTGCTTAATGACTGAGCTTCAAGTTTTCAAAGCGAACACATGACCCAAATCAACCAATAAGCACCAGTTTCAACAACAAACAACAAAAACTCAACTGGGGTTTTCAAGCAGCAACAACAATGTTCAGACAGTTCAAAACCTCGAGAAACCCTTGTTGACAAACGTTGTACGAATGGTGTTTTTTCGAAGCTCAAAATAGTGGTGATTTCAAATCTGTGGTTGTTTAATCCAAATAACCAACCAAAAACAAATTTTTGAATTTTCTTCTTTTCATTTTTTTTGTAAATAACAACACAACAAGAACATGAAACTGAAACAGAAAACACAACGTACGAAAATAAAAGATAACGTAGAACAAGATTGGGGTTGTAAGAATAAATCAAAACCGTGCTCTAATACCAAGATGGTGCAAGCTAAATGGGAGCTTAGCAACCGAACACAAATGAAAGCAGAAACAAGACGGAAATTTAAAGATAGAAGCAAGACGGATCATAGCTTCAATTGGATGAATTCCAAGGAACTAGTCTTGGATCCAAATGACCGGAGTCAAAGGACACACCTAAATTGTGCAACAATCCTCAAGAAGACTCAACAAGCCTCTTGCAAATTGAATGATCATTGAAGAAGTTGTTCAAATGGAATCCACCGATTGACACAAGTTCCTTAACAATCCCATGATGGGTTTCAGCTCACAACGAAGACACAATAGCATACATCTGATATTTAATATCAATAATCTGGGTCCCTAACAAATGAAATGCTAAGGGGTTTATATAGATAGCTCCAAGGGTAAACTAGGAAAATGGTCACAGTCGACCAATAAAATAAGGCCACATAGGGCCGAAGTAAACAATGCGCTCGGGCTCTTTGGGCTTCAATGCTCAGTTGCTCAGCCTCGGCACAATTGACAACAGACGCTCTCCTGCCTCGGGCACATTGGTAGCCTTTCGGTTACTTAAGTGCTCGGTGTCATGGATTAGTATTCGCGCACTTTTCAGCCTTGGGCTCGAGCTTGCAAATGTAGCTGCTAGTCTTGAGCTCGGCCACTCATTCTCCGAACGGTTGCTTTCTCCTGGCCACGCTAAGTAAATGTTCATGTCATGCATGATCTTGGTTTGGCTTCGTGTTATCGATCTCGATGGCTCAAACACTAGCTCTGGCTCGGTTGCTTGATCAGTACGGACACATACTACATTAAGATGGAAAGCATGCATCAACATAATATCTAACATAAGCTCATCTTGATAAGCTCCTACCTTGAACTTGATCAAGACTTGCTTCACCACCCTCAACTCTCCGCACTCACTCAACCATTGCAAATGGTATGGATGGGGACGTTTTAGGGTAGTCAGCTTGAACTGTGACACCAACGATTAGCTCACTACATTGGTATAACTACATGAATCTACTATTCAAGAACACACTTGTCCCTTAATTCAACATGCAGCATGGAACAAATTCTCCCTCTGCACATCTTCCTCCTCCTCAATACTCATAGTGCTCATGTTTCTATACATCACAAGAAACATATTGGGCTCATCATCCTCCGCCACTTCTTTTTCACCCTCAACTCACTCATCTCTCTCATCTACCTCCTCCTCGGGGTCACTCTCTTGCTCACGCACTGTCCCATCATCTATTATTATCATTGTATTACAAGTAGGACAATCTTTGGCAAAGTGCCCATAGCCTTTACACTTGTGACATTGAAAAGAAGAAGCAATAGAGGTATTTAATTGAGTTTTAGAGTTACCTCCCGACTCTTTAGAGTCACTCCTAGGCATACCCTTCTCATAGGGCTTCTTCACCTCTCGACTTCCACTAGCACCACCGGTACTCGAGCTCTTCCATTCTTTAGTTCGACTCACAGGGATAGATGTAGTGTTACCTCTATAGCGAGTGGTTTTCTCTTCTTTACTCTACTTTTTAGCTTCAATGGCGACATGGAATGTATCTTGGTGTGAATGGAATATATGCAGTCTCAATTGTGAAGCCAACTCTCGGTTTAGACCACCCTTGAACCGAATAATGGCTTGCTAATCATCTTCCCTCTCCATATCAAGGGACATCCGGTTCTTTTCGAACTCATCAAAATATTCCTCAACCAATTTGAGGCCTTGCTTCAATTCATAAAGCTTCTTGAGTTGTTCTTGGCGGTGTTTGATAGTGACATACTTATCACCCATCACTTGCTTCAGCTTATCCCAAGTAATACGCTCAGGCAATCCAAGTCTACGTCTAGACCTCTCCACCGACTCCCACCATATGGAAGCATAAGCCTCAAATGATGCAATGACATATGTAGCCTTCGTCTCATCCGACACAAAGATCCGCTCCAAGCGAACCTTCCATTCTAAGAACTTCTTCGGATCACTAGACCCTTTGAATGATGGGATAGTGATCTTCATACTATTACGATTGTTGTCACGACCTCCATGGGCTGGTTCCGGATAACCCCCATAGTAGTCACCATAGTCATCATATTCACGCTCCAAGTTCCTTCCCACATAACCTCCTCACAGTCTACGACCTTGCCCACGACCTCTATAGTTACCTCGACCTCTTTTCATTGGCCTCCTATTCGGGTAAGGTGGCTCATTATCAGCAAAATCATCATCATGTCCAGGTAACTCTCCCTCTTGAGCTACAACATCTTTCTCAACAGCTGCTACATATCTTCGGGCTCTCATAAATGGTGGAACATTGCCTTGGGGAATGTCTAACGCCCTATCATTCCGGGTATTCTTCTCTCAACCATTGTTGATGAGATGCCTCATCAAACTACTCCGATTTCAAAGTGGAAGAGTCACTAGTTCCTTCTCTAGCATCCTTATGAACTACGGGTACCCTCTCTCTTTCAATGCTCTCTATGCAGGTACTCATTTCTCTCATCTCAGCCAAGAGGTCAGCCAAGGTGGTCTCTGCAGTCCCCTCAATCTTATCTCCTTTTCCAACCATGTACCTGCAAGTATCAAAGACTAAAGAAAAGATTAGTGTAATAAATCCGCATACACTCCCTCACTTATGGGTGTCACTCGGGTACACTCAATTTATTAGGGTAGGATCACTCAAACTTGTTTCAAAAAGCTCCTCGAATTGAACAACTTCCTCAATAATCTACCAAGTCAACAAGAATCACTAGTACTCTTCGGGAAGAGTGAGTTGAGGTGACTCTATGAATGAATGGCTATTTAACTGAGCACTTGAAGTAAATGAAGTTTTACGAGTACTTTTTGAAACAATTTCAATACACACGAGTTCTCCTAAATGCTCAAAGGCTAGTATCAATCAAGTAGGAAGATTACTCAAAGGATACTAATTAGAAGTATGCAAACAAAGAACAAATGACAACCTAGAAGAAAAACTACCCAGCTGCAGATTTACTCTGGGGCACCCGCCGTGGTAATTAGGCGCTCCGCCCTAGGTGTTGGGGCAGTCCGCCTCTGACTGGGGCGTTCAGCCCTGGCACAAACCCTGTAACCTGCAACTTTTTTCCTAGGTCTAGTTTTGCCTTTTTTCACCACTTTTCCATTCAATTTCCACTTGTTTCCCTCTCCAAATGATGTCACAAGATGTTCTTGATGGTTTCTAACAATACTCAATAATTCCCAACCCTAGACAATCAACAACAAGCCTCAAATTCAAAATTTTGTTCAATTTTTCAATTAGGATTTTCAAGTAAGGGTTCAATCAATCAAGAACTTCAACCACAACACCAAATTTGAGTTTCAAGGAGTTCAATTGACTGAGAAATTTCACCACTACAATCCCCAATAACAATCTTCGAATGGGGAATCATGTTTTCAATTCGTTTTTTTTTTTTTTTTAAAATTTATTTATTTTTGGCTAAAACAAGAAACTAAGAAAAATATGAAAATCGAACACTAAGGCACGAAGAATAGGACTAGAAATGTAAGAACAAATCATTGCCTTGCTCTGATACCAATTGATGTAAGCAAAACTACAATAGCGAAGAACAAGATAAAAAGCAAGACGTAATATGAACAAAACAAGAATTGTAACTAGGAACTAGTCTAGCTACCTTCTTGTTGCAGTCAAAAGACACCTATACTATGAAAACTTTCCTCAATATTATAATGAATCTTGCAAAAGGCTTGATCAAGGGAAAGAGGTTCAATTAGGTTCACCAAAATAATAAGTTTCCAAATGTTTGTGTTTTCGAGATATATGTTCTGAATAATGTAAGGTAATGAAATAAAGACCTAAGTGTGGTGTTCTTAGGTTTTACCCATACGTCTAAGTGTTTTAAAGTAGAATTAAGCTGGCTAATTAAATAAGACCATGCAAGGCCAATAAAATAAAGAATTACAAAAAAATCTAGTCAAAATCCCGTAACTTCAGACAGCAGATGGGCAGTCCGCCCTAGGGAGGGAGGCACCCCAACTTGAAAATTCTAAAAAGAAGTCTTATGATGGGCGCTTTGCCCTAGGGTGAGGGCGCTCCACCCTAGAAACTTTAGAGAGTTCACATTTTGACACTTAGTCGGTTTTCGGAGGAAATGGTGTTGGGCGCTCCGCCTTGGACCATGGGCGGTCCGCTTTGAGAATTATAGAGAGCTCGAGGTGTTGTGAAGATATAGGGTGATCCACCCTAGTTCTGGGGCAGTCCGCCCTCACAGGTCTTGTAGCAAACGGCCTTCAAATCTTCTCCGAAGCTCTGTCCATCCAAGCTCTTCCATACCAACTGTAGATGCATATCCTGAACCTCCTTTGCTTGACTTCATGTGAATGGTCTTGAGGTCACTTGATCAGTTTGGACTGCATCATCTTTTCTTTTGAAAAAATCCTACAATTACCTGGGCCCCACGGTGGGTGTCAAGTAATACGGTAATACGGTAAATACAAGGAAAAGTAATAAATAGAGAAATAAGCAGAGAAATAATAGTGGTATTCCTTGAGCAAAGTTTGATTCTTGGAAAATCGCTTGATGTATAATACAATGGGAAGAGGGGTATTTATAGGTATAGGTTTACCCCTATCCTAATTATGGTAAAATATAAAGACTTATAGGCTGTGGGCCTGTTTACTCAAGGCAGTGATACAAATTAACCCTAACTAGGAGATTGTAAACCCTAAGGCGATGGGATGTATGCCTTACGTCTCATTTCTCATGCCTGCTGTGCGACCGTGGCTCGTGGAGCACACGTGTAGCGCCTGGTGACTTATATGTTAAGTCTAGTCTTCACCAGCTGAACTTGTATCACCTTAATTATAGGTGGTGTACTTTTACCCACACATATGTATCAATATTTCTTAGCCTACTTCTTTTTAGCTTGATTGCTATACTAGAAAGCATGTCCTCCTATACATGAGTTTCGAAATGTTGGCAATTGATCTGTTTTCTGAAAATAGAAAAATGTTACCTCAAAGTTTGAATTTCGAATCAGTTGAAATTTTTTTAGAAGTAAATCATGGTGTATTTGGGTATTATCATAACTTGAATTCCATTCTTTAGGAGGATTTTCCCAATTATGTGGTAAAGATGCATTGCACTTAAGTATATCGACAAAATCTTAAGTAGACTTACTTTGATTCATGATATTTTTAATTTTAAATCAACTAGAGTGTATTTCAAGGGAGGATAAACGGGAAATGAGTAAACTGATTGAAAATTTATAGCTTCTGGGATTCTGGAAGGTTTGTCACAAAAGAGAAAGCCCCTTTCTTGCTGATTTTTGTAATTATAGCTGCACTATTTGTGGACTCTTTACTTTCTTTGATTTTATTTAATTGATAACATAAGATACTCCTTCCTTCTTTAACATTACTGACGTTTTTACCTTTTTCACACTTGGTAATTAAAAATTAAAGTTACTATACTCTTATTACTATATAATCAGTCTTCCCTCACATTAAAGGACACGCTGAAAAATACATACTAGCACTTCTTCTCCAGATAACATGTTTTCTCTCTCTTTGGTTCTTTGTTTTATTTTGCTACTTGGCTTCGTTTGGTTTCAAAATCAAGACAATACACTCGTTAACTGGTTATTTGGATCTGTTTAGTGGAACCCATTCCATTAATGTCAAAGAGTTATTTTCTGAACTTACTTAAGGTATAATGCTTAAAACTTCTACTTGAAAGCATGTTGTAGTAGTATAACCAATCCGATTATGTATTTGTGTGTTGTGTTTGAAATTTGCATGGTCCTTTCCTTAGCCAAACCTTAACCCCCTTTTTGTGCAGTTTCGGATAGTCCTACAGGGATGCTATACCATTTCTGGGTTTGAAAAGTGAAGAAGTTTACTATGCATGAACACTAAAAAGTTCAAAGCTAACCAATTTGTGCAGAATGAGGAGTTCTTTTTGGTAGTTCATGTGGATGATTCAAGAAAAGCAAATTGGAAAAAGAGGGGTTGAATAGTTCATAGCTAAAGTGCATACAGGGCCTCTTCTTTTCCTTAATTCTCCCTTTAGATTCCCCTACTTGTGTATTTGATAGGACAATCCTGCTTGTATATATGAGGTGCTATAAAGTACAAAGAAACAGTGTTAAATGACAGAAACAGGTGCAGAGTTGCTACTAGTAGCGACAAGAAAATGCAGCAAGCTAGCTGCTACATCCATGGCCACACAGAGTCCTTTCTTGACATTTTTCCCTTGTTTGTGCATGGCATGATGGCGGGAATCTAAGGCATTTCGTATAGGGTTTAAAACTGAAGTTACAGTGTAGAAGCATGGTCATCTTAAAAAATAAACTGAGTTTGGATTTCGCAATTTAAATTAGGAGGCTATTTGTGAAGTGTTGTCATGGTTGAGGGATGTTTCTGCAAAGACATGAAAACGGCCAATGGTAAAAGTCACACCTAATTTTTCTATTAAAGTTTTGAAACAAAAAATTGATTTTCAACACTATTCTCTTATACACTATTGGGAGTATACACTTTGGGGGTCAATCCATACACAAAAGATTTAAATATTTATTTATATTATTTTGTTAAAATTCATTGAAATAAGCAATTAAATCATATTGCATGAACTGCTTGCTTTAATTATTCATTATTACTATACTATATTTTGATATGCGTATGTGTGTTAAAGTCTTGTGTGCATCATTTTCAAAATAAGAAAAGATTGATTCGTTTTACAACTTCACTTTTCTTTTAGGAAAAACCAAATCTTTACCTATAATTTATATACATACAATTTTAACACCTCTTTTTAGACGCGACCCCATACCAATAGCTTTCGGATACGGCATTAATGTCAAAAAGCCCCTCAAAAAATGGCTAATATCCAATTGTCCCTACATTTTAGAATTGTTGTGTGTTTTGGGAATAAAAAATTACATTTTTGAAACTGACCAGATTTGATCTTTGCATAAATGACCAAAAATTTAGTTATTATTTAGATTTTAGCCCCCTTTAATGTTAAAAGTCGAAGCTGAGGTTAAAAATGTGATTAGGCAGTTAAGTTAGGTCGTTTGTGCAAAATATAGAATCTGCCTTCGTAACAGTAAATTAGAATTGCGTACATGTCCTCATCCTTAGTGCAGAATTGTCTTTTAATCTCAAATATAATGAATTAGGATACTTTGTGAGTAAAATTACATTCATAGTTCCTAAACTAGCCTGCACTTTAGACTTTGTCCTTCTTTAGGCTAGTGTTACTTGTTATGCATATGTAGACCTATTTGGCATGATTTACAATTTTAGCCTATAATCAAAAGAATACACATTCGGTCGAACCACCTTTCGTGGGACTTGGAAAATGCTTTACACTTTCTTCCCCAGTCATAAGGACTTCTTACTCTTAGAATCTCTTTAGTTAAGACCTAGCCGAAGTTAAAAGGCTTAGACATAATGTAGGTGCCCTAATATGCTTAGTTAAAAGCTATGTTAGGTGGCGACTCCAAAACAAATTCCTAATGAGCCACCTTTGCCAAACCCAGCCGTCGAACTTCACCTGGCTAGAAAAAAGGGGTGTGACAGCATGGCGGCTCCACTGGAAAAACTTGAAAAGTCCTAACAATAACGAATTTGTTTCTTTTTGAGATTATTTTACTTGCTATTCTATTTTGTTATTTCTTTGTTATTTGCTATTATTATCTCGTACTGATATATTTTC
This sequence comes from Petunia x hybrida, assembly GCA_037355625.1. Lineage (NCBI taxonomy): Eukaryota > Viridiplantae > Streptophyta > Magnoliopsida > Solanales > Solanaceae > Petunia > Petunia x hybrida. The sequence goes on along the minus strand of JBBBVM010000657.1, from coordinate 691,119 downwards.
TTTGTTTTGACTTAATTTTTTTTGTCATTGTATTATTTATTTTCAAAACTTTGTTTTGTACTGTTTTAATTATATATCGTCTAGTTGACATTTCACTCGTCTCATCTGCCACTCTTGGCACCCTCTACTCTCTTAGAGCCAGTAGGAAAGAACTGTTATGTGGAACCCGCTGCTGTCTCTTTCCCCTAAAAAATAACATATAAGGGAAGGTCTTGCAAAGTTAGCCTAGCTTTCAATTTTCAAGTTGTCTGCTTAGAAAAACCGGTCTAGATGTACCCAAAATATAAGCAGAGACGCCACTAAGTTTCACGCATCATGTCATTATTAGGAAATTACGACTTCGAATTATACCTAAGTCTTTAGTTCACTATATCCGAACTAACCCAAATGAGTTAATAACCCCAAGGGATGCTTGGGCATGACTATGTGTGCATTTTTTTTTAAAAAAAAAATTAAATATACCAAGTATGCACCATTTGTTCTAAAAAAGGGAGGGTCGAGTCTAATAGTAGCAGTTACTATTCTTTTTACAGAGTGTCATAGGTCACAAAGGGTCTTTCAGTTTGGCATGGTTGTTGATAATCCAAGAGAAATAAGAGCATGGTGGAGAAACTTGGAAGAGTCAGGCCAATTTGAACTAAGAAAAACGTTGGGTAATTTGTCTTTGTTGATGAACATGGAACCCATTAGGTTCATCATTGAAACCGCTACCTGTTTTTGCGACACTGATAGAAATGTCTTTAGGTTTTGGGGAGTTTGAGATGACACAGTTGTTGGAAGATATTAGAGGTTTCATCGAAAACCCAGGGTTACGATAAAAGGATCGTAGGTGGGAAGTCGCTACTATTTTTGTACCCTGGAAACCTACCGAATTGAGTCTCGAGAGGCATTTGGGTTCCAAATAAATGATATGTCCGATTTTTTGCAAAGGTCAAAGTTTTGTTAGATATACTTTACGAGAGGTTTGGTTATGAACGAGGTATCGAAAAACGTAAGAGCGAGTTTTGCATCATATCAGTGTTGGACAAGTAAAAAGGATTTTTTCCTTCTCGGTAGCATTTTTGGAAGCTGTTGTGTTCTCGCAAGGAGCGCACTATAAGATTAACACAAAATTGGTTCATTTCACACATGCATTATTCGGAAATATTGAGGGGAAAACATTCACCATGTTACATACAGTCTTAGTAGAGATTCTTAGGGCTTTGGGAAAATGTAGAAACGGAGCTCAATATTTCGAGGGTTGCAACTTGTTATTACAAGTGCGGTTGACAGAACACCTTCAAAAGAAACTAAATGCAAGTCAAGATTTCTGCAACATGTGTCGTTCAGATCACATCTTCGCTCAATACTATGGCGTCAAGAAGTTCCAAGCACCTAAAACTACCCACAAGTGTTATGTGTTGTTGGAGAACTTCAAAGATGAAGACATATAGTGGATGTACCCTTGGTTCCCTTCTCAGCGAGTTTTACTTTGATCCAAGATGAAAGTGTTAGCGGTTCTTATGAGTCTACTGGTCTCCGACCTTATGTGCCATTTAGAGCCTTAAGGCAAGTAGGAAGAAGACTAGACATACCATTGATAGGAGACATGAATCGATCTCAAGTTGACTACAAAGAAGATAAGGTTCCGTTTGTATCATAAATCCACAAGATATTGAAATAAAGAGGTTTATCGAAGAAAGTACAATTGAACTAGGCAGATATAATGCAGGATATAGAGTTGGTTACTTAGAGTAGTTGCGTGCAGATAAGAAAAACGCCCCTATGCCTAAACCAGATGCGCCAGGAGCATTTAAAGACCTTGAAAACCAGTATAGAATTGAATGGTTGACATAGAAATAGAAGATGCCCGAGAAGCTAAGGAAAGAAGAACGAAAGAGGCACAAGTATGAGGTGGAAACTTAGATCGAGAATTGGAAGGATTGAAGAAAGGTTTCAAAGAAAAGTACAAAAAAAGTTATAATCAAAGAGACGGAGGTGGAGGATTATTGGCCGTGGCTTACTTGATCGCTGCTCACAACTGTGCACTCGAAGATACAAAACAAGCTGAAGTCTAATACCGAACCGAAAATGCCAGAAGACCCAAAGTTTTATGAAATATTTGCTATTTTATGTTTCTTTTTATTATGTAATCAAACTTGGCTTATTTATAGAAGCATTGCGGTTTTATTTTTGGGTTGTCAGTTGAGAACAAATGATTGGCACTTGCACGTATAATTTTAAAATCATTCAAACCTAGATAGGCCAGATGCCCTTGGTGCGTCAATGATGCAAGCAGAATTATGAATCAAAGGAAAAGATAGAAACAACAATCATGCAAGAATAGTCGACTAGGAAGAACAGAAAAATAGAAGAAAGAAATGATTAAACTTACTATAGATGAAATGTTAATCCATGGAAGAAAGGGAAACTTGAACCAACAATGGACTCATGCTAGTGATCTCCATATGTTCTAAGTATAAGAGATAAAGAAGCTAGAGAGCTTCTACAATGGCAAACAAGCATGTTTCAATGTCTACGTAATATTCTGAAAATAACTGAATAGAAATAACACTAAGGTGTGGCTTTTATATGGCAGCCCACACACGTCTATAATGTCAATAATTCAACCACTAATTGGCTATAATTAAAAGACTACGCAGGGCCATAAAAGTGCAACTGTTTTAAACTAGCCTAGATGCACAACATGGAGTAAAGGAGCTCATTGAGCATAAAAAACATGTCCAAGAAAATGCAAGTCAGCTAGGCACCTTTCCTTAGCTCGCCAAGTGCTCGTTGAGCACAACTCTCAGCCAAGCACTCCAAAGGACGCCCCTCCATCTTCCAAACTTGCTAGCTTGCTCGTTGACCCTTGCAACATGCTGCCCACTCTTCCAAAGCTCACGAACATGTCTTGTCTTAGTTTGGACTGCATCATCCTCTCTTTCTTGAAAGGATTTTTTCCTTGAGATCATACCTCCGAGCCTTGCAAGCAAAAGCAAACACAATTACAATATTCTACTAGACAAGTAGGTTAGCTTAACAAAGGTTAGTGCATGCTGCAAATAAAAAACTCTTATGATAGTGTTTATGCCTAAATTTGTACATCTAGGATAAAAAATTAATTATGAATAAGGTCATTAGCGATACGGTAAATTATGACGGAAAAAGTAAGTAAATACGATGAAATTAAAGACAAGTAATTAAGCAAGAAATAATAGCAAAAGCAAAGTAATTCTTATTCCTTGAGAGTAGCCGACTTTAGTGGCAAATGGTGGCTTGTCTACAATACAATGTATGGAGAGGTATTTATAATAGTGATACCCAGTCCTAAATAAGGTACAATACAAGTACTAATAAGGCCATGGGCCTACAACTCAAGGCGGTGGTATACTAAACCCTAACTAGGAGACTGTAAATCATAGGCAGCGGGATGTGTGCCCAGCGCCCTATGAAACAAACCGCCTAAACGGTCGTTAGCTTTAGGAGCAGGCGTATATCCTCAGTGCCCGGTGACTTGTAGCATAAGCTGGACTTGTATCCCCGTAACAATAGATGGCATATTTTCTCCCACAGAGTCAGTCCCCCCACTTTCTGAGTGCTGACGCAAGCAGTCAGGAAGTGAAAGTGGTGTGATGTGAAAAGATATCTCACTGACTCCTTGAGACTCGCAGTCTCTCTGACCAAGAATAATAATGACTCCTTCGAGAACCTCGTGTGCTTCCTTCGGATTGGTTGATGCTGTTCTCACACACCTTTTTAGGAACTGTCATTAACTGCTCCGAATCGTTTCATATCTCTAGTAATAATGACACTTGACCATTTCGTGCTCCATCCTTATCCCTTTCTGCCTATAAATAGTGATTTCATGGCAATGGAAAAATCATAAACTCCTCATAAGAAAACAATTCGCTTGTTCAGCAATTTCTCCTGATAGCGAGAAGCTTTTCTTCCCTTAAATATATTCGCCTTTGATCCTGGTTTGATATTTCCGAAAAACCTTCTTCATTTTGAACATATGATATGTGAGAGAACTATAGGAGGAAATTCGCTTGCAGTTATTTCCTTTTCATTCCTCGTCCGTGAGGAAACTGATAAAGTCCCCCGAATCATGAAGTTTGATCAAGGTTCTAATTATGTCCTTCGGGATGTCTTCATTGTTTCACGTGCACTGATTACTGTGTTCTCATCTTCTAACACAACGGTCCTGTGATATTCTTCTTGCTATGCGGGGTCAGGATGCTTAGCTCTTTCAGCTGTCATGCGGCTTGTCCGCTAGGATTTCTCTGGTGCTTAAGTTCCCTCTTTGATGGAGTAGGGTTGAACCCTACTTGCCCGACTCCGTTTCATGGCAGGCAAGAGGATACAACTTCGAGTCATGAGCAGATTAACGAGTCACCAAGTTCTAACTCTGCTCACGGCTCAGAGTTGTCTCTTGGTTCTACTGGTTTGCTCGTGTCGCTGTTGCAACGCCTTATCGGCCGTTGGCCGTGGGATACCCAAGGGAAGAGGCTCCCTCATGATGGGTTCCCAGCTCAAGCCTCTCCATCCTCGGTGAACTCCTATTTGTGCTGGAAGACCTTTGGGGCTGTGTACTCCGGTTCGACCAGTTGAGGTTGAAGTAGATGGTCAAGCTTTGTTGCTAGTGTTCTAGTTTCTCTTCAAGTTCAACAGAAAAGATGGGGGAAGGTCAGACCTGTACTCAGATGCTTCCAGAATCCCTTGCTTTGATCAAGCAGTCGGGCTTTGGTGCAAAAAAAGAAAAGAAGAATTCCGGACTGTTTACGACTTGTAGCTACAATCCAAATGAAGGATCTTTAGCCATGTGAATCCTGAGGAGCTCTTTTTTTTTTAGTCTTCCCTTTCCTTTTTTTTTCTATAATTTTTATAAATAAATGTTGTATTCAGGAAGAACTATATTATGAGCCTACAGGCTGTTTGTTATAAATGAAACTAATGTTCATCAATATTTCATACACACTTGTGTTATTATGCGTTTCGTAATGTTTGATCAGGCAGTATGTTTATGCACCTAGATATTAGATGGCTTCCGGTCGTTATAAATTTTCTATTTGTTTAAGAACGTGTGTCGGTGTGCCTACCTTGAGCAGCTACGTCCGTTGTGCACTGATAGACAGCAGCTAGGTTGCATCCGTAGTAGATGGCTGTTTGCGCCCACAGTGGAACGACTTTAGCCCGTGTGGTTACGGTCCTTTTGCATTTTGAGACATAACGTCTTCGCTTTGTTACTCGAGTATTTAAGACTTTCTATTACTACACGGACATGCGTCCCCATCGGTGTGTAGGTGCAATTATTGATTTAACGAGATCAACGCTCGATTAATGCCTGGTGGCTAGTTAGACATGGTCTAGCTCTAAGCGAGTAGTGTACTTTACTTTTTGTAGCAAAAAATGAGTGTATTACTTCAACTTAGGTCTGGCCTGGGCTATGAATAGTTGGATGGCAGATGGATCTAAATTTGTGAAAAACTGACTATAATAGTAGTTTTATTTATAAAGGTGCAGAGCCTAGGATGTTGTGGGTTAAAAACCCGTAACATGCCTGACGAACACCGTAAATAAAAGGAAATAAAATAAGCAAAGTAAATCCTTTCTCAAGCAAAGGTACTTCATGTTTGATCCTTGAAAGATTTGGGGGCATTCGGTTTGGCTTTCATGTTTAAGGGTGCTGAGCCTTGAAAGTCATCCCCCGGGTCGTTGACGACCCTGTGGTACAACATCTCGTCGATCAAGCAATAGTGAACTGCTTGTTTCCGCAAGTAGTTTTTTTCTGACTTATCTTCAGGAAGATCTCCTTAGCTCAGATAGTTGACCAGCACATCACGCTGCCCTATGAAAGATCCTGTATCTGGAACTTCAAAGTTCATCAGGCTTCCGGGGGTTAGCTCAACTATCGTCTGCCAATCGTATGAATCCTCGGATGCTTTGGCGTCTCCTGATATCTTTTCTTGGTGGATAAATTCCCACGCATGAAAATTTTCAGGATTACCCTGATTTTCTTCTTTCGATCTGTCTCACAGATATCTTCAGCTACGAAGATTTCCCTTAGTTGATTAACCGTCAATAGAGATTTACTGTACAGGCTGATCTTCCTGGCCCCCAGTGTGTAGGCTAAGTCAAGAGCTTGAATTATGGCTTCACACTCTGCTTCATTATCATCAGTTTTTGTAGCCTGATGGTAGACCATTTTGGATGGCATTTTGATCTACAGATCCACCTCATCCTCGTTGGGATTCATTCCCGTGCGATTCTCCCAACGATCGTACTCGATCCCTGCTTCATTCCTGAGTGACTCTTCAGCCTTCCATTCCAGTTCTTCTACAAAATCTGAGGTTAAGCCTTCCAACGCCTGCGACCTTACATCTGTACGGGGTAGATAGATGACATCGTACTCTCCCAACTCCTAAGCCCACTCTGCCATATCTTTCGACAGACCGGGTTTAGACAAAATGGCTTGTACTGGTGTGGAAGAGACTAAACTGACCGAGTATTCCTGAAAGTATGAACGCAACTCTTGTGTGGCCATTACCGTGGTTGCTATGAACTGGAGCGGCAAAGAAAAGAACTTGTCTATGTTGATGCAATATAGATTGGCCTAAACGACAACCATCAAGAACCAAGCTTATAGAGCACAAAGAGTATGCGTCAAGGGCTCCGGAAGCGACTTGAAGATCATGTATTGGAGCACCGTAGAAGGAGGACCATCTAGGCTACAAGAAGGAGTGTCCAAGGCACATTTTGAGGCGTTTCAAGTAGCTACAAGAAGAGGCCGAGCGCCTACTTTGAAGGGCGGACCGCCCACTTTTTGAAGGCCTCTCTGAAGATGCAAAGGGGCGGACCGCCCTTGTTTTTGGGCGGACCACCTACTCCCTAGTGGTGGGCCGCCTGGTTCCCCTTGTGATGTTTCAGGCGGGGCGCCTGTTTTCTAGGTGGGATTTTGACTAGTTCTAGCGTGTAATTCCTATTCTAGCCCTAAGTGACTCTATTGTATTGACTTATCTTATGGGCTTTTAGTCATTTCACACAAATGTATGGGAGTACTATATAAACTCCCCTTAGCCATTTTCTTCATAACTTAGCTCGTATGAACATTTGAGAAGAGAGAATTTAGAGAAGGCCAAGCCTTTCTAGTTCGAAGTTTGAAGCTTCGTGAATTTTGTACGACTTGGAACCTATGGAGATTCATCGCTAGTGTGAAATCCTTGTAAGGTTCGAGTTTCATTTCTCCCTTTTGGATAATTAATTCATGTCTTGAGTCGATTGTCCATTCTTTCTTCTCATTTCTTGCCTCCCCAATCCTTGTTGCTCGATATCTTTTAGATATCACGTATCTTTATTTTATCGCTTCCGCACTTTTATATCGTTGTTTGCTTCCGCGTATTTTCCATTGCATCTATGTGCTGCGGCATACTGCTAGCGTATTTCACGGGAAACTGCTACCCGTCCTTTTCTCCTACAAGGTCTGCATTCCAGGCTATCTCAGATATTGAAACGTATAACATAAGGTGGTCACCTGTTCTGGTTCGGTTAGCACTAGAATCTGTAGGAGTTGAATGTTTTTCCGAGCCATTGTTAAATAACTTTGTATCAGCCACAGAGGTCCTCTTTCCTTCCGTAGCACCTCAGAAAGACGACATACCAACTCAGTCACGCTCGGGACTAGTTGATCCATTGCCGCCAGCCGATTCCGCATTTCGCCGAGTTCCTCTCTAACTTCTCGCTCTATAGCCTCACTAGCTTCCAACTCGGTAGATGTAACCCCATCTGAAATAAGGCGACATTCCTCAAGAAGAAGCCGCTCACCTCATAGGTCGGCGACCCCATGCATTGTCGGGTACTTGAGGACCTGGTGAAGTGTTGAGGGTACTCCCCTGACGTCGTGTATCTACGGCCGTCCTAGGATTACATCGTACGGAAGATTGCAATTCATCACCTGGAAAGTAGTATTGCTCGTCACACACCCGGTATGTGAACCGATAGAGCTAGTTCTCAAGTGGATGCTTCCCAGAATCCGTTGAAACCCATTATGTTTTGGGTACTCGAGGATATTTGAGGACAATTGCTGAATTTTCACAATACCTCCCTTCGGATAATATTAGCACTACTCCCCGAGTCGATAAGAGCCCGCTGGATATGTACGCCAGATACTTCCATAGGTACAACGAGGTCACCTTATTTGTCTGCTTGCTCCTCTAGGTCGAATTGGATGGTCCCAAATGTTATCCTGCTCATTGCAGTCCCTCGGGCCATGTCCGGCTGTTCGTCCATGAAGATTGCATTGATGGTCTTCAGGTTGTCAGACACCAAACCTTTGAAACGGCGGGGCCTTTCTTCTAGCAGCTCTTTGAGATATCCTTTCTCTAATAAGTGCTCATTCTCGATCATCAAGGCTTTACAGTCGACCGTTGCGTAGCCCCCGCTGTGATGAAAATTGCTATAGGGCCAGGTTGAGCCTACGATTGGGATTTGATGTTGGCCAGTTGTTCGTAGGCGTTGGTCCTCGCGGGGATAATGGCCTTTGAGATGAACCAGCAAACATTGCTCCCAACCTCTAGGATATCCCTTTAGCTATGCTGTTCGAGTTCAGCTCGGACGCAGTTTTGAGGATGTCCAAGAGGAAGCCTCTGAACTCTGAATTACCTCCAGACGATTGATCACCTTCACCATCGCTAGCAATAGGGATTGGTTCATGAGAAGAATCCTTTAGTTGTTCGATAGGATCCTTTTATTGAACGCTGGGATCGCTGAGATCCTTCATAGACTTGTCCACTGCATCTGCAGTGTTCTTTGGAAGGTTGTTGTTGTTGTCAGACATGATTACGCCTTTTCCTTCGTAGAATAACTATAATTTCCTGGGCCTCACGGTGGGCGCCAAACTGGTTATGCCTAAATTTGTATGTGTAGGTCAAATAATTAATTATGAATGAGGTCACAGGAAATACGGTAAATTACAATGGAAAAAGTAAAAAAATACGATGAAAGTAAAGAGAAGTAATTAAACAAGAAATAATAGAGAAAGCAAAGTAATTCTTATTCCTTGAGAGTAGCCGACTTCGGTGGAAAATTGTGTCTTGTCTACAGTACAATATAAGGAGGGGTATTTATAGTAGTGATACCCAGTCCTAAATAAGGTAAAATACAAGTATTAATAAGGCATTGGGCCTACAACTCAAGGCGGTGGTATACTAAATTCTAACTAGGAGACTATAAACCCTAGGCGGCGGGATGTGCGCCCAGCGCCTTATGACCAAACTGCCTAAACGGTCATTGGCTCTAGGAGCGGGCGTATGTCCTCAGTGCCCGGTGACTTGTAGGATAAGTCTAGTCTCGCCAACAGGACTCGTATCCCCGTAACAACAGATGGCATATTTTTGCCCATATAGATAGGGCCAGGCATCTATGACTTTGATAAAAACCATGTTCTCAAAGGGAACAACAACTTCTTGGCTCATCAATGGAATACACTCAAAACAACAAACTAAGAGGTTAGTAGGACATGAAGCATACAAACTCAAATAGTCAAAGATCCTATTACCCCTAAGTTCATTACTATCACATCAAACTCCCAATGTATTGCTCTTACAATTTGGTATCTGTGTTTTGGCATGCTTACTATCCAAGGTGTGATCAACATATGGGATAAAGTAGGTAAACTAGTCCAACCTAGTACTAAATCAACCACTCCACTCCCCTTCTTATTTCTTAGGATCACTTTTACTCACACCAAGAAATACCTCCTCACTAACACATTCGCCTCTAAGACAATCCTGCTCAATAGAGAAACTCCCAATAAAGGCTTCTTCATCATCACAGCCTACACAATCATGTTTAGGACTACTCGAAGATGTGCCATTATTAAGACACTTAATGATGCGATCCAAACTGGCACTCGAAGTCGTGGAGGATTCGTAATCGACATCAAGAGCTTGGAATGTTTAAAAAAGACATGGAAAGCAAGTTCTAAGCCAAAGAACGGTCAACAGAGAAGAATCAGTGCATGCTAGATTTTGGAGTTCTGCATATGCTTCGCGAAGCCACAGAGTGCATTCGTGCAGAAGGACCCAGTCATAGTCCGCGACTGTGATAGATTCAGCGCGGTCGCGATGAAGAGCTTCAACATACATTTCACGATCGCAAGTTGTCAGGCGCGGCCGCGAGGGCATCAGAGAATTAGTGAATGCGGTCGCGAGGCTTAGGGCGCGATCGTGCTTAAGGGAGATAGACCACATTTATTTAGTCCATTTATCATTGTATTTAGTAGCTAATATAAGTAGCCTAATCCTAGGGTTTAGCCATCATATTTTGGATGATGAATGATTGAGAATACTATTGTGAGAGTGTGTATGGGCTGTATCCCTTTTCCTTTTCTCGGATCTCTCTTGGATTCTCTTATGTGAGAGATCCATTGCTTGAGTTCAAGGCTCTTCCCCCTTGGATATTGATCTTTGATTATATCGTCTAAATTCGAGTATTACAATTTGTTTGTAATTTTCTAATTTACCTACAATTGTGGGATTTGATTCCTTTCTTTCTTCTAATATCCCCATATTCTGTTCTATCTTTACTCTGTGTCATTGATTTTGTTGTTTGTTACTTGTTTCCTATTCTTAGTGTTTAGGATCGTATAATTTGGTATTAGAGCTCGGATTGGTGTTTGTTTCTACAAACAGTGTCTAGGTTTTGATTTTCTATATTTGAAAATCACAAAAAAATTAAAAAAAAAATCAAAAATAGAAAGATTGGGTCTTGAGTTCCTTGTTGTGGCTTTTTTTTTTTTTTTTAGGTTGGGTATTGTTGTTTGGATTTGGATTTGTGTTTACCTACTAATTTGAGATTGTGAAAGTGAAGAAAAATTCCAAAGTCTCCATTGTTGAACCTTGAGCTAAACTTGAAGAAACTTGAAATTCGGTTTTGATGATTCTGTGAGTGTTTCATAAAATTAATTGTTGGGGGTGATTCACGAGGTTGTAAGGGATGTGTGGTTAAAATTTTAACACTTTTGGTGGTGATTTGTTGAAGGCTTTCGGATTAAAAAAGTGGGTTTGTGAAGAAGAAGTTGAAAAAGCTTGAAAAACAAGAAAGTGGGTTTTGTAAATTTGGGGTTCTTTGATCCGAAAAGTTTCTGTGGTTTTTTTTTTCTAATGGGTTTGTGAAGTTTTGGATCGAACCACGAGTTTTAGGAAGAAAATCTGAAGAACACCAAGAATAATTTTCAGGTTACTGGGTCTGAACATTTACTTTGTGAATGCGACTACCATCACGTAAACGCGAGGAATAAATTTCCAGCAAGGAACCGCGAAAGCGAAGCTGTGAACGCGATCGTACTGAGAATATGCTCTGAGAAATCTCGTGAATGCGACTAATTTTGCGTGAAGGTGTTGAGTAAATTGAAACTTGAATCATTGCTTGGATAACTTGTTGCTTAGTTCACTGATAAATGAATTGGTGGCTGTTTGCTGAGCTTGAACTGGTTTTTGGCAGAGAGCGGAGGTGGAAGACGATTGAACAGTAGCGACAAGTGCTTAAGAATTAAGAATTGCGAAAATAGCCACCTGGTGCAACATTTATTACCCGGTAGCGGCTTTTATGGATTGAACTCATGGTGCCCTATTTTAAAAATAGCCATTTTAGGCGACTGTTTTGACCCGATAGTCAGATTTGTCCTAAAAAGTATGTGCTATGTTTTATAACTAGCCACCTGGAGTGATATTTTTTGACCCGATAGCCACTTCAACAAATTGAACTCTTGGCTGTCCCATTTTAAAAATAGCCATTCTTGATTGTTTTTCTTAGCATATTAATGTTTATTCTTAGCTAAATTAACATTAGTATTAGTTCATATTAGTGTTGTCTAGTTTATTAGTGTTCGTATTTCATTCCGTACCAATTTCTTTCGTGCTTTTCTCTTTTAGTTTCGTTGTGTGTTTCTTTGATTCCTAATCCGTTAGTGTCTTTTGTCCGTTTCTTTGGTGTCTTATAAATTCCACTCCGAACAGAAGCTTGGTCACTTGCCTTGAGGATTTGAGGTTGTAGGACCTTGAAGAGATTAAGGGAAACCTTTAAGTGAAAAGGCTTGAGTGGTGAGTTCATTAGAGTGTGGTCATAAAAGCCTTGACCTTTGAGTGTATACACGAGCGGAAATAATATTGAGATATATCTTTGGAGCAATACACGTGAGGAAGTGAATTGTGCGGTCCTACTTTGGCTAACTAATCATCTTGTTTTCAAATATTTTCTTGTAGGTACCATGTCTATTTGGAAAGGTGAATCTAGCAATGAGATGGAAATGATGACACAAAAATTGTTGGTTGCTTTGGAAGGTCTTGAAAACTCACGAGAAGTTAAGGGAGGAAGTAAGAGTATTCTACTACAAGATTGAGATAAGTAAGGGAGAAAAAAATGACAACTCAAGAGAGGAAAAAGAAGAGTTTGAAAATGAAATGAGAGAAAAGAAAGAGGGAAAACAAAAGAGTGAGGGCGAGGATTGTCCTTATTCTAACACTTCTAACCTTTCTTTTTTCTCTAGTTGTCTTGTGTATTCTGAAGGTAATTTTGGAGATGCTAAATTGAGAAATCCTTCCTTAGAAGTGGTTTCATGCTTCGAACAAAAAGAAGAGACCAAGGTGAAGTCTCCAAATGAACAAGTGAGCTTATATTTGAAAAGCCAAGGTAAAGAAGAATCTTTAGGTATGCTACAAGGTAACAAATCTAATCCTAACCCTTGTGTTTCTTTGGGTGAGTTTGATAAAAACTTGGGTATGGTTGATAGCTTTAGTTTTTGTGAGATTTATTATTCTTTATCTTGCATTGAAAAAAATCAAAGTGAAAGGTTGTGGGCATGCACTAGTTGGGCACACTTGTGTAATGAAAATTGATGGATTTTATGTGTGTGAATTGTTCTACACTAGTGATGTGCAAATGTATGAGCTTGAACATAATTATTTGCGTTATGACACTCCACTGTTGTTTGATAAATGTGCCAATGTGTTGCTTGATCTTGATGTGATAGCATTTGATAGCATTCTTGATTGTGGTGGTGGTTTGAGTCAAGGTTTTAAAATATTTGAAAATCCATTGTTTGTTGAAAATAAGCAAGATGAAGCGTTGGAAGGTGATTTTGGTGTTGATAATGTGAGTTGTTCTTTAAGTGGTCCTAACTTTAATTTTGTGTTTGATAGAGATTCTAATTTGGAAATTGAACTTGAGTATGTGGACATCATAGATGATGCTTCTTTGCATGATAACTTCCTCTTGGACTTGTTTACACTTGATCAAAATGTTGAGTCAATACTTAAGGAGCGCATAACTAGTGAAAATAACCCTTGTGACTTTCTTGAGAATGATAATTGTGTGGATGTTAGCAAGCTAACTCCCAAAATATTTGTTGAAAGCTTGTCTAATGTTTGAAAGTCCTCCAAATATGAAGATTGTTCCTTAAAGAAAGAGGGAGGCACTAGTGATTGTAGTGGTAAATTAAGGGATATTAGTTTTAGTGTTCATTTGTTTACTTGCTATATTCCTAGTTTTGAACATACATGTGGAGTAGACTTTGCTAGAGCTTCCAATGTTAAGAGCGATAAATTGTCAATTGAGGCTTGGCATGAGTCGAATGAGCTTAAAAATGAAGAATATTTTGTGAATAAACTTGCTAGTTGTTTCTTTCCTAGCCGAGTTTTTGGAACAATATTCCTTATCGATGATTTTGATGCTTGGCTATATCATAAGAATGTGCACTTTAAGCATGAGTATATGAGTTTTTTTCCACTCTCTTTGTTGTGTAGTGCTTGAAAAATTGTTGAGTTGTTACTCATTCATGTCATGATTTTGCAAGGTACAAATTCGAGGATGAATTCCTTTAAAGAAGGAGGGAATGATACGATCCGAATTGGCACTCGAAGTCGTGGAGGATTCGTAATCGACATCAAGAGCTTGGAGTGTTTTAAAAGAGCATGGAAAGCAAGTTCTAAGCCAAAGAATGGTCAAAAGAGCAGAATTGGAGCTTGCTGGATTCTGGAGTTCTGCATATGCTTCGTGATCGTGACGCCACAGAGTGCATTGGCGCAGAAAGACTCAGTCATAGTCCGTGATCATGAGAGATTCAGCGCGGTCGCGATGAAGAGCTTCAGACTACATTTCACGATCGCGAGTGTTAAGGCGCGGCCGCGAGGGCATCAGAGAATTAGTGAATGCGGTCACGAGGCTTAGAGCGCGATTGCACTTAAGGGCTGTAGACCAGATTTTTATAATTGACATTAGGGGCTATTTAATCCATTTATCATTGTATTTAGTAGCTACTATAAATAGCCTGATCCTAGGGTTTAGTCATCAGATTTTGGATGATGAATGATTGAGAATACTCTTGTGAGAGTGTGTATGGGTTGTATCCCTTTTCCTCTTCTTGGATCTCTCTTGGATTCTCTTGTGTGAGAGATCCATTGCTTGAGTTCAAGTCTCTTCCCCCTTGGATATTGATCTTTGATTGTATCGTCTAAATTAGGGTATGATAATTTGTTTGTAGTATTCTCATTTATCTACAATTGTGGGATTTGATTTCTTTCTTTCTTCTATCTATCCCCCTATTCCCTTCTATTTTTACTTTGTGTCGTTGATTTTAACATCTGGTTGCTTGTTTCCTATTCTTTGTGTTTAGGATCCTATCACTTAAGACCACCAACAACAAATATGTTATCAAAAGAAAGAACAGGATGATCAAAAAATTCATCTTTTCCTTTATCAAATACGGGTGGTGTATCATACCAAAACTCACTAACATGATCAACTATATTTTCATCACTAAAAAAAGGTTCATTGAAGAAATTGCTGACATTATCATGCGACTTAAAAACTTTCTCAATTAGTGACTCATGCCCACACACAAGTTGATCACCAGACTCTATGCTAGTTGCAAACACATTATATTCATGCAAATCAGCAACTAGTAGACTATTAGCATCATTATCAGAAGACAAGCTATTATTAAGCTCAAAAGGAGATAAACTCTCACTTACACTCAAGTTGTTGTCTTGACCACTCGAAGTACTTGAAGTGTCTTGACAAGCTTTTTCCCCATGTAGTTCACTCCGAAGATCTTCATCACCTTGCCTTCCCTCTTTAGAACATGATTGAGGCTCCAATAGCGGCTTGCCACCAAGAATTCTTGCACAATGGCTAAAACAAGTAGAAGAAGAAGATAAAAATTTAGCGTTCGAATAAGGGGTGCCCTCATTCTCATTTATTCATTTTCCCTCTCTCTTCTCACTCATTTTTCTTTCAAGTTCGGGTTTTGATTGAGGTGACAAACCACTCACATCACTCCATATATCTACACCTTTTTTCCACTTGAGAGTTGTCATTGGTCACTCTCTTACTCCTCGTTTTGTCTCTCATCGGGCAAGTTGGGATGAGTCCGAAGAATGCCTTTAGCTAGAGTAGGCGGACTCTTCACATCACCCTGAAATTTGGGACTTAGAGAACTATCACTTGACGTCCTCTTCTTCTTAGGTGAACTACTTAACTTTGAGTCATGCGGTTTTAGACTCTCCTTTTTGAAAGTAGTCGCCTCACTTTCCCGTTGATTAGGCAAAGAGTGTTCACTAGTTGATGCCTTACCTCTTTTCCCCCTGGCACCAAGTCATAAATTCTTTGATGCATGCCAAGACGGTACATATCCCTCTTAGTACTATATTGAAATTCTTTACTGTACAACCATGGTGCACCTAACCAAACATCACAAGAATGCATAAGATATACATCATACCACACAAACTCCTTATAATTATTTTTAGAGATGAGTATCATCAACTTTTAGCAAACATCCTCCATACCGGTCAACTTCAATGTCAAATCTACTCAACTCATGGTTTCGCCTATTTTTATCTAACTAAGAACCCAAATGATCATGAGTACTAAGACTATCAAACTCAATCTCCCACTCCCTTTATCTCTGTCCATTTTATAGCCATAGACGCCCTATCCTTTTCAAGACTTTCAAGTCGGGCACTCATCGCTCTTATCTCGGTCAAAAGGACCCAACTGTCAGCTTTAGTCACCTCGAGCATGGAATAAGAACTCTTTTCTCCTGACCCGCCTC
The DNA here is from genome assembly GCA_037355625.1 of Petunia x hybrida. Classification (NCBI taxonomy): domain Eukaryota; kingdom Viridiplantae; phylum Streptophyta; class Magnoliopsida; order Solanales; family Solanaceae; genus Petunia; species Petunia x hybrida. The sequence goes on along the minus strand of JBBBVM010000657.1, from coordinate 675,029 downwards.
CATAGCCAACCATGCCTCCCTTATTGCTCCGTGTACCTACAAAAGACATATTAAGAAAATGGGGACGGGGAATGTTAGTATAAACAACCTCACTTGCACTCCATCACTTTTGGTGGTGGCACTCACACTCTTTAGTTTTCACACTCCAAATATCCCCACCCAAAGATTTTCCACTACCTCTTAGGAACCACGGTTAAAAATCACCAACTAGTATGTCCAAGTATTTATTCGGAATGGAGTTTATTTGACTCTATAGACATATGAATCTTTTAAAAGTAAGCACTTGAAGCCAAGAAAGTCCTACGAGAATTGGAAAAATTCAGCAAGCACGAATTCCAAAACGCTCAAGAATTAGTATTAAGTTGAGTAGAAGAAATACCCAAGAAATACTAACTAAAATTAAGGCTAGAAAGAAATAAGAAAATCCTAGGAAGAAACTAATTCCCCTCCCCTATTTGGAATGCCTAAGCCCTCCCTCTTTGGGTTGGAATAAGTTTCCCTCCCTACTTTCTCTTTCCTAATCAAATAAGGAAAACCTTTACTAGTTTTTCCAATTAGCTTGGCAGAATTCTCTTGGCTGATTTTCCTAGTATTCAACCGACTTTACTTAGTCCAATCCTTAGAGAAAACTAATTTTCCTTCTCTGTAACGTGGGTAAACTTCTCCCTTTTTGAATGAGAGTTGTTTTCCAACACAACATTGGACTAGTTTTTCCCTACTTCTCTAAGCTTTAATGTTCAAGGTATGCAAGTACACATAAAAATATTAATGAATGACCGTTTTACTAATATCAACAGCCGGTAGGCTTACAATATACAATTGAATTCTTTTGAATACAACACTGTTCATTACAGGCATTCTTAAGAATCAAATAGCTAGAAAACTACAAGCTCCTCTAAATTAGATATGGCCAAGATCCTTCATCTAGATTGTATCTACTAGTCAGCAGGCAACCCGAAGTTTTTCTTGGCATCAGGAGATATGTCAGCCCGAGAACTTTTCGGCACGCAGTCACTGATATAACCAAGGCTCGGATGTCCTGTCAGCAGCAAAGGACCTCAGAAGCGTCTGAGCATAGGCGAAACCTTCTCCCGCCATGACAAGTGCACTCGAGGATTAGATTAAACCTCTACTAATCAAACGGGAATGCACTACCCCGTAGATCTTGAAGTGAAACTGGGAGCTTATCGAAGAAGAGAGGGTTTGAGCTTGGAACCTACCAAAAGGGAGACTCTTCCATCGGGTATCCTAGAACCAACGATTGAAGAGGCGTTGCAATAGTAATCTAGCCAAACCAGCCGAATAAGGTGAAAGCCATGAATCAAGAGCGGATTCAGAACTTGGTGACACCTTAATCGGCTGATGACATGAAGCTATATCCTCTTGCCTGCCATGAAATGGAGCTAGCCACTGGAGCCTCAACCCGACACCAGCGAACGAGCTACCTGAATGCCCATGGCATCCCGGACAAGAGGAATATCACAGCAACCACTTTGTAAGAAGATGAGAACACCGTAATCAGTGAACATGCCACGATGAAGACCTTTCGAAGAGCGTCATAAGAATCTTGATCAAACTTCATGACTCAGGGGACTCCGTTCATCCAATCATGGATGGAGAAACCGGGGAAGAAAACTGCGGAAGGTCTTTTGCCTACAGTTTTCTCATAAATCATTAATTCTAAATGAAGGAGTTGTTCTGGGAATATCAAACCAGGATTAAAGACAAATATTTTTGAAGAGGAAAGGCTATTATTTCATAAGGAAACTTTGGAAGAAGTAGTGTATTTCTCTGAAGAGAGGTTTGTGATTCTCGTTCATCATGAAGCCCATATTTATAGGCAGAATGAGATAAGAATGAAGTGTGAAATGGTCAAGCATAATTATGACCTGAAGATATGAAACAATCCAGTGCAGTAAAAGGCACTACGGGAAATTCACATGCAATCGACATCAACCGATCAGATGAAGACACCTGGGCGTTCTCGAAGAAATAAAATGTCGGCCTCGGTCAAGAAGACTGCGAGTTTCAAGGAGTCAGTGAGATATCTTTTCACATCCTTTTTTCATACCTCTTTTACTTCCTGACTGCTTACAACAACACTCAGCAAGAGGGGGGACTAATTGTGTGGGCAGAAATACGCCACCTATGGTTACGGGGATACAAGTCCAGCTGGCGAGACTAGACTTAGCTTACTAGTCACCGGGCGCAGAGGATACACACCTGCTTCTCAAGCCACGGCCGCTCAGTCAGTACAGGCATAGGACGTAATGTATACATCCCGCCGCCTTAGGTTTTACAGTCTCCTAGTTAAGGTTTCGTGTATACCACCGCCTTAAGTTTATAGGCCCATGGCCTTATTAGTCTTTGTATTTTACTATAATTAGGACTGCATAAATCTCTACTATAAATACCTCTCCTTACATTGCATTGTACATCACGCGATTCACACAGAATCCGGCTATTCTCAAGGAATAAATTTTTTTACTTTCTTGTCTATTATTTCTCTCTAAGTTCTACTTACTTTTTCCTGCGTATTTATTGTATTTCTTGTGACCCTTTAATAAATTTATTTATTTTACCTAAACGACCATATTTAGGCCTAAATAAACGGGCATAAGCATAGATGTTGTAGCATGCAAATTGCTCATTAATCCGGGATTTCCTCCAGTCAAATAGAAAGCAAGAACTTTCAAGTCCTCAACTGTCGTGAAAATAAAAAAAGACGTGACCAAGAAACTCAACACAGGAATCCTTAAAGTGGTCGAGTATCAAACATGGTAAGCTAACATTGTACAAGTGCCGAAGAAGGACGAGAAGATCAGAGTTTGTGTTGACTACCGAGATCTTAACAGAGCAATCCCAAATGAGCCGGTCGCCGACCTCCCTAGGTGCTCTGCCCACTTTGTTCACTGGTCATTCGACCAGGCAGACCGCCCACCCACCCAGGCAGACCATCTACCTCTGTGTTGGGTCACGACAACTTCATTTCGTAGTTTTTCGTGTTTCGTTTGCTTCCGTACTTCTTGGTTAGTGTTTCCAAGGTCATTGTCCTACTTTATTAACACTAACTCTTGAGCTTTTAGGGTCTTGTGTGTCTTGAAGCTTCACCTAAAGTCGTAGAACTTTCTTGACTTCAAGTGCGCACTTTAAATAGCATCCGTACATAGAGTCACATAAACTCCGTTCCGAACCATTAATTGGGTGTACTAGTTGATCTTACCACCGTGGTTCCAAAGAGATCAAGAAGGTCTTTGAGTGGAAAAAGGCTTGAGTGGTGAGAACAACAGAGTGTGGTCACGAAAGCCAACGACCTTGAGTGTATATACGAGTGGAAGGAAAATTGAGTGAACATATCTTGAGTGATACACGTGAGGGAGTGCATTTGTGAGGTCCTTTACTCTTTATTGATACAACTATGGCTTCGGATGATGATTTTGGAGGGTATGACTCATGTGGAGATGATGGAAACTATGGTTCCTATGATGATGATGATGGGTATTGCTAAGATGATTCGGGGAACTATGGCTCGTATTAGGATGAAGCGGGTCATTATGTTGATTATGAGGGTGATGAAGACTATGAGGCTTGTGAAGATGAATGTGAAGACCCTTATGCTTCTAGTCAAGAATACGAAGGTAGTGACACTTCAAGGTATAATGCTCCTACTTACTCTTCTTGTGATGAATTTTAAAATATTTATAGTGACATAGAGAGACTTGATTGATGCAGCCCAAAGTGCTGATCAAGTGCTCGATAATCCATCGAAGTCAATGACTGATCAACCGAGGCCAATGACACGAAGCCAAGCCAAATTGCTACATGACATGCACATTCAGTTGGCTTGGTCAGGAGGAAGCATGTGTTCAGAGGAAGAATTGCCAAGTGCTAGAGCCGAAGGCCACATCTTCAAATTTGAGCCCGAGGACAAAGCGACCGATCACCAACTCTTAGTGCTGAGCAGCACAGAGTCGAACACAACAACTTGTGCTCGAAGTCAAGTATGCGCCCGATGACAAATGTGTTCGAGCAAGCAACTGAGCACCGAAGTGAAGGCTGCCGAACACTCACTCAAAAGTGTGATCGAGCAAGCAACCGAGCACCGAAGTCAAGGCTGCCGAACACACTTTAGTTCAGCGCTGCATGGCTTGCTGTTATTGGTCATCTGTGACCATTTACTATTTTATCCTTAGCGTAGCCTATAAATACTCCTTTACATTTCATTATGGGTAGCTAGTTTTTGGATATTGATGAATGAATGAAATTGCCGAGAGCATTTCCTTGTCTCCGATGTGAGCAAAACCCCAGTGTGGGCTTTTTGGATTTGTGGCTTTCTATAACTCCGATTGAACATTTCCTCTTTGATCATTCAGTTTGCAAGAGGCAATGTTCTCTTGAGGATTGTTTCATAGTTTAGGTGCTCTTTCCTTCTACTTGTATCGTACCAAGACCCGTTCCTTGGTGCCGTTCAAGCAAGTAAAGTTGTGTCAAACTTTTATCTTAGTTTTCCGCTGTTGATTCGGTTGCAAAGCTTGTCTTCGGATTTGGCTTACACCATCTTGGTATCAGAGCAAGGTTTGGGCTTGTTTCTACAACCCCAAATCTTGTTCGAAGTTATCTTTAATTTTCGTGCGTTTGTGTCTTTGTTTCAGTTTCGTGTTCTTGTTACTGTTCTTGTTTACTGTTTGTGTTGTTAAAGTACAAAAAAAAAAAGAAAAAGTAGAAAAGAAAAAAAAATTCAAAAATTTTGGTTTGGATGTTGGTTGTTTGGATCAAACAACCATTGATTCTTGCTCACCATTGTTTGCTGATTCTAACGAGCACCTGTCGTACGTGATTGACGACTAGGGTTTCTCGAAGGATTTTGGGCTGTTCTTGAGGACTGGTGGTGTTAAATCGAACCCCAGTTGTGTTTTGGTGATTGTTAACGATCACTGGTGGTTATCTTTTGATTTTGGTCGAGTTTTGAGTTAACAATCGAAGCTTCTTCATTAGAACCACCGTCCGTACGCCGGAAAATTGTTACATTGTAACATAATGTAACAGTGTATGGACGAAGTAAGCAGTGTTCTTAGCTCAAAATTCTTGAATTTATTTCCTCCGACGATGATTGTTACCGGAGTGAAAAGACGACCCAAAGTCTGTATAAACCATGGTCAGTGAACGAGTTTGAAGTTTGATCCATACACCAGAGCAAAGATTCACTGTTCCATTGAAGAAGAAGGGGTAAAGTTTTAAAATTCTAAAACCCCAGGTGAAATTGTGTTGGCTTGAAAAGGAAACGCGGATAAGGAAAAACTCTATCCGTAACAAGGAGGGACCACTTTTGTACGAACAAAGTTAGCGAGTTCGGAGAGAAGTATCCAAAAGTGGAACCAAAGGGTAGATTAACGTAGGATTTCACTTTTCTTTGTGTTCGAAAATTCACGATAGTGGATCTCTAGAGTAAACTCTTCTACTCGAGGTCGTACTATCACATCTGAGCTTTTAGGAATTCGTGCGAGGGGTGACCGAAGTCCAAAATTTCGTAGAAAATTTCTTTTGACTCCCCGTGCTCAGTTAAAAAAAAGCGTCAGTTCCATCGAGTCGAACATCACTTCACTCTTCCCGAAGAGACAGTGACTATTGTCGAATTTGAAGGATCTTAGAGGACATTGATCAATCAGACGAGCTACTGCTAACAAGTCTTTGAGTGACCGAGGACACTTACCCCCAAATTGAGTGCAACCGAGCGCCACTAAAAGGTGAGGGAGTGTGTGAGGTTGTTTTCACTAACGTTTGTTGTTTTGCAGGTCTAATGGTTAACGAAGGAGATAATCCCACGAAGGCGACCTTGGATATTATCATGCCCAAGTTGGAAGACATAACCTTGAGACTTGAGAATGTTGAAAGAAGGACCCCGAGTGTCCATATTGAATCCGGAGAAGGAACAAGTCGAGGTTCTACTCTAACTCCTGGACCTTTTAAGGAGGTAGTGAAGAAATATGAGTTGAAAACTGATGTAGCTCCACAAGAGCATGAGTTGGGAATTCCCCAACAAGTGGGCATTCCCCACCATTTGGGCATTCCCCAGAGATATGTTCCACTTCCAAAACCCATTCGAAATGTTCCACCATTCGATAAAGCTGATGAAGCTCTCGTTGGAGAAGGAGCCGAAGAAGGAAATGATGACTATGGGTATGATTTTCCCTATCAGAATAGGAGACCGATGATTGGAGGAAGGAATGCAAACGGAGGTAGAGGCCGAGGTCGAGGGCCGCACTTCGGTTACGAAGGAGGGAATCCGAGGAGAGAATATGGTGTTTTTGGTGAAAACTTGGGAGCTCAACTGAAGCCCTACCAAGGAGGTCGAGATCACTTCAACCTCAACAGTGTGAAGATCAATATGCCCATATTCAAAAGGTGTAGCTGATACAAGCGGAATTAGCAAGATAAAGAATCAATCAAAGGACAAGAAAGAAGACTAGGAAGAACAGAAATTAGAAGAAAAGAACAGATTAAACATACTAATGAAAGATTAATCCATGGAAGATGAGAGACTTGAACCAACATATGGAATCATGCTAGTGATGATTTCCATGGGATTCTACGTTAAGAGATAAAGAAGAAGCTAGAGAGCTTCTCTACAAAGGCAACGCCTGTTTTCAATTTTCTGTAAATTCTAAAAACTAATCAAATAAGACTAAGTATTTAGGCTTTTATAGTGAAGCCTTACACGCCTAAATTGTAAATAAGCAGCCACCAAAATGGCTACATGTCAATTACCATGCAGGGCTAAATAAGTACAATGAAATAGAAAAGTCTAGCTATGCAAAAACATGAGAATGTCATAAAAATTTCAGCGCATTAAGGTCCATAAACGAGCCCACCACGTGGCTGAATTGTCTAAGAAATTGTGTCCGCGTGCCACGCGAGTACCACGCGCCAACCATCCTTCTAGGACGCCCCTCTTGTCTCCTCCAACATGCTGCCCGCTTCTTCCATCATTGCACCATCATAGCTCTTCTTCACCATCAAGTGAACATCATAAAGCTCCTTAGCTTGATCAGTTTGGACTGCATCAGTAGCGATACTTCCAAATTCTTTGAATGGGAAGTGACAATGGATCGTATTTTTGACACCAATGAGATGATCGAACTAAAGAAAGCCACCTATGCTATATCATCGTTTGAATCTTATGTATCTGTGTGGTGGGAAACAGTGAAGAGATTGAGGAGAAGATCAGCATTGCCCCTAAATCTTACTTGGGAAGAATTGAAGCGAGTAATGAGGGAAAAATATGTCAATGCTTCATATTGACATGATCAACTCAAACGGCTTTATGAGTTGAAGCAGGGTTCACAAACGGTGGACGAATACTATCATGAGTTCTTACAAGTTCAAATGGCCTTGAATATGGAAGAGGAGGATGAAGAGCAAGCTGCTGTTCGATTCAAGTTCCGCTGTTGAGTCGAGATATAGCCTACCAATTGAAGTTTCACAAGTTCCGATGTCCATTTGGAGTATATGAAGCTGCAGTTGAAGCTGAGAAGTGGCTTAAGGAGGATAAGTCCAACCGTTACCGGAGTACAACTACTACCCCGGTGAATAAACCGAAGGAGTGGAAGAACCCGAACACTAGTGGCACCGGTGCAAAACCCGAAGTGAAGAAGACTTATGAAAAACCGACGCCAAATGTGGGAGGTAACTCTAAGACTCAGTTGAATACGCCATCATCTTCTTCTACCCAATGCCATAAGTGTCGAGGATATGGTAATTTTGCTAGAGATTGCCCTACTCGGAAGGCCATAATTCTTATCAATGGAAGACCCCAAGAGCAGGATAGTGAACCCGAAGCGGAGAACAGTGACGAAGGGGAATTAATTTCCGAAGGAGAAGATGCAGTCGAGGATGATGACCCTCGAGAATTTCTTGTTGTGAGAAGGAGCTTGAGTGTGATGTTAGCCGAAGACAATGAGAATGTACAACGTGAGAATCTTTTTCAGGCTAGATGTCGAGTCATGGGTGTGGTCTGCTCGATGATCATTGACTCCGGTAGTTGTGCTAACAATGTGAGTCAAACATTGGTTTCACAATTGAAGTTACCCACCTTGAAGCACCCGAACCCATATCGGTTGCAATGGCTTAATGAATGTAGTGAACTAAAGGTTGTGAAATAAGTGTTAGTCAAGTTCAAAATTGGCAACTACATTGACGAGCTCATGTTTGATGTGTTGCCAATGCAAGCTTACCACCTTCTATTTGGGAGGCCATGGCAATTTGATCGGAATGTTGTGCATAATGGTAAAGCTAACACTTATACTGCCACTCACGAGGGAAGAAGGTTTGTGCTTAAACCGTTGACTCCGAAGCAAGTCAGTGAGGACTATAAAAGAATGAAGGAGCTGAAGGAAGCGGCTAAAGCAAAGAACCCCATCGGTGGACCAATTGTGGCCGAAGCAAAAGCTCCATCACCCGAAGCCAAAAGTATTTGTGCAATCATGCAAACGGGTGAAATTTTACGAGGCAACGACACCGGTCGAATGATGATTTACCTCGTGCATAAGGGTATCCTTTTAACTTCAAATGATGATTTAACTAACGATAACCCTTTGCCTTTGTCTGTTCGTAAAGTTTTGCAGGACTTCGAGGACATGTTTCCCGAGGAAATGCCAGGTAGATTGCCTCCATTGCGAGGAATCGAGCACCAAATAGATTTTGTACCGGGGTCACAAATCCCCAACAAACCTGCATACCGGTGTAATCGCGAGGGCACCAAAGAGCTCCAAAGGCAGGTTGATGAGTTGCTGAACAAGGGCCTCGTTCGAGAGAGCTTGAGTCCTTACGCCGTTCCTATTATCCTTGTCCCGAAGAAAGATGGAACATGGCGAATGTGCGTTGATTGCCGAGCAGTCAACTAAATAACGGTAAAGTATCGTCATTCTATCCCTCCATTAGATGACATGCTAGATGAGTTAAGTGGTTCTTCATGCTTTACGAAGATAGACCTCAGGTCCGGTTACCACCAGATCCAAATGAAATCTGGAGACGAGTGGAAAACCGCATTCAAGACCAAGTTCGGTCTCTATGAATGGTTGGTGATGCCTTTTGGCCTCTCCAATGCGCCGAGCACATTCATGCGACTGATGAACCATGTGCTCAAGCCGGTCATAAATAAGTTTGTTGTCGTTTACTTCGATGACATCCTTATTTATAGTAAATTTGTGGATGAACACGTCGAGCACCTAAGGCTAGTGCTTGATAAGCTTAGAGAAGAGAAGTTATATGCTAACATGTAGTCTTTCTAGGGTTCGTTGTGAGTGCAAATGGTGTCGAAGTAGACGAATCAAAGGTCGATGCCATCAAAGATTGGCCAACCCCAACCTCGGTACCACAAGTTCGTAGCTTCCATGGCTTAGCTAGCTTTTACCGAAGGTTTGTTCGTGACTTTAGCACCGTGGCAGCTCCTTTGACGGAGCTGATAAAGAAAACCATCCATTTTTGTGGGGAGAGTCCCAAGAGATTGCTTTCCAAGAGTTGAAACGGAGGCTATGCTCTGCCCTGTTGTTGCAACTCCCTGACTTTGGCAAAGCATTTAAAGTCGGGTGTGATGCGTCCGGAGTTAGGATTGGAGGAGTGCTTATGCAAGAATCGAAGCCGATCGCTTACTTTAGCGAAAAGCTTAAGGGTGCAACCTTGAATTATTCGACGTATGAGAAGGAATTGTATGCCCTCGTTCGAGCACTCGCCCATTGGCGGCATTATTTGTGGCCTCGAGAGTTTGTGATTAGGAATGATCATGAATCTTTGAATCATCTCCGAGGTCAGGAGAAATTAAACCGAAGGCTTGCCAAATGGGTTGAATTCATTGAAAGCTTTCCCTATGTAATTCATTACAAAAAGGGGAAAGACAATGTCGTGGCCGATGCACTATCATGAAAATTTGCATTAGCGACCACTCTCGCCTCAAGGCTCATGGGATTCGAAAGCATCAAGTCGATGTACGAAGATGATCCCAAGCTGAAATGCGTTCGTGACGCAATCTTGAGTGGCCGAAGGGTTGAGAAATACCAGTGGCACGATGGCTACCTCTTCAAGAATGGGAGGATTTGTGTGCCAGTGTCATCGTAGAGAGAGCTCTTAGTTCGAGAAGCTCACTCCGGAGGCTTGATGGGACACTTCAGTGTCGACAAAACTCTTGGTATCTTAACCGAGCAGTTTCATTGGCCAAAAATGCGATGAGATGTGGAAAAGCTTTGCAACGCTTGTATCGTTTGCAAGAAAGCTAAATCAAAGTCCAACCCTCATGGATTGTATACCCCATTGCCTGTGCCAGATCGACCTTGGGTTGATATATCCATGGACTTTGTCTTGGAGTTACCGAGGTCGGGGGGAGGACATGATAGCATCTTCGTTGTCGTGGATCAATTTTCCAAAATAGCTCACTTTATTCCTTGCAAGAAGTGCGATTGTGCACAGCATGTTGCTTCTTTGTTTATTGCTCATGTGTTAAAATTGCATGGTGTGCCACGTACAACTGTGAGTGATCGAGACTCGAAGTTCTTGAGTCATTTTTGGAAATGTTTGTGGGGTGCCCTCGGCACCAAATTACTATTCTCGACGTCTCACCATCCTCAGACTGATGGACAGACCGAGGTAGTGAACCGAACTTGGGCTCTTTGCTTCGTGCAATGACCAAAGGCAAGGTCAGAAACTGGGCTGATCGTTTGCCCATGATGGAGTTTGCATACAATCGAACGGTGCATCGAATGATAAATATGACCCCGTTCGAGTGTGTGTATGGTTTTAATCATTTAATTCCACTTGATCTAACCCCATTGCCTCGAGATATTATTATTGATTTTGAAGGTACTCACCGAGCCAAAGCTCTGCTCGAGTTGCATGCCAAGGAAAAAATAAACTCGAAGAAGCCTATGCCAAAGTGTCGTTGAAAAAGAACAAGGGGCGAAAGAAGTTGGAGTTGAAGAAGGGAGATTAGGTTTGGGTTCACTTTCGAAGAGAGCGATTCCCGAACCAGAGGAAGGAAAGGTTGCACTTCGAGGGGATGGTCCATTTCAAGTGCTGAACAAAATTAACAACAATGCTTATGTGATCGACCTCCCAGGTGAGTATAATGTGTCCAACACTTTCAATGTTGCTGACTTAACTCCTTGTGTTGTAGGCCAAGTATCGGGAACAGATGATGAAGCGATTTTGAGGACGAAATCTTCTCAAGAAGGGGAGAATGATGCAGCCCAAAGTGCTGATCAAGTGCTCGACAATCCACCGAAGTCAATGACTGATCAACCGAGGCCAATGACACGAAGCCAAGCCAAATTGCTGCATGACATGCACATTCACTTGGCTTGATCGGGAGGAAGCATGTGTTCGGAGGAAGAATTGCCAAGTGCTAGAGCCGAAGGCCACATCTTCAAATTTGAGCCCGAAGACAAAGCGACCGAACACCAACTCTTAGCACTGAGCAGCACAGAGTCGAACACAACAACTTGTGTTCGAAGTCAAGTATGAGCCCGATGACAAATGTGTTCGAGCAAGCAACCGAGCACCGAAGTCAAGGCTTTCGAACACTCACTCAAAAGTGTGATCGAGCAAGCAACCAAGCACCGAAGTCAAGGCTGCCGAAAACACTTTAGTTCAGCCCTGTGTGGCTTGCTGTTATTGGTCATCTGTGACCATTTACTATTTTATCTTTAGCGTAGCCTATAAATACTCCTTTACATTTCATTATGGGTAGCTAGTTTTTGGATATTGATGAATGAATGAAATTGCCGAGAGCATTTCCTTGTCTCCGATGTGAGCAAAACCCCAGTATGGGCTTTTTGGACTTGTGGCTTTCGGTAACTCCGATTGAAAATTTCCTCTTTGATCATTCAGTTTGCAAGAGGCAATATTCTCTTGAGGATTGTTGCATAGTTTAGGTGCTCTTTCCTTCTACTTGAATCGTACCAAGACCAGTTCCTTGGTGCCGTTGAAATAAGTAAAGTTGTGTCAAACTTTTATCTTGTTTTTCCGCTGTTGATTCGGTTGCAAAGCTTGTCTTCGGATTTGGCTTGCACCATTGATGATGAAGTTGATTATACGAATTGTTCATTTGCATCTTCTCTTGGTATTTCGTGTGGAGTACAAGGGACTATTAGAGGTCTTTCCAATGGGTTGGGAAGAAGTGGCAGTAGTTGTTCCATGGGAAAGGGGAAGCTTGCATCTTTGAGTTATGCTACTCGACTCAATGCTTCCGATTCCTATGTGAAGGGTGATTTGAGGAGAAGTGCTACTCTTGCTACAAAAGGCTTGTCTTGTGCTAATAATGTCGTGAGAGGTACGGGTAGTAGTAGTAGGAGTGGTGCTATTGGCTATTGAACCGAGATGCGGGGAGAGAGTTTCTATCACACTCCTACCTCTTTGAGGAGTTCATACAGATTCCATGGTAAGACTCATTTCTCGACTTTCAACAACACTTCTAATATTAGAAAAGTGACAGGAAGTGGAAGTCATCCTAGTGGTGTTGCTAGGAGAGGAGGGATAAGGAAGACTCAAGTTGATGGTGATGCTAGCCTTGGACATTCAAGTTCTTTCTTGGATGTACCTATACAAGACTTGGGTAGAAGTAGGTTCGTTATTGAGGTAAATGGTGTTGAAGGAAACTTGCTCAAAATTGGTGATACCGATGCCAATTGCATTAGCACCTCTATGGTTGATAGGCGAAGGATACCATGCCAAGCTCTAGAATATCCTTATATGTATAATGGAGTTCGAGTTTCTAAGGAGGCTCGGGTACTCATATCCCATAAGAGTAACAAGGGTTATGTTTGGTGTGATGTGTATCCCATGCCAAATTTTGATGTTTGGCTAGGTGAGTCATGGTTGCACAACAAGGAGTTGCAATATAATGCTAAGTGGGATGTATATCTAGTGGCCATGGGTCAAAGAGTTTATGAGTTTTCACCTTATGGAATGAGGGACAAGATGTTCGCTAGTGTATATGCTTGGGCTATGCAAAGGAGAAAGGAGCGAGAACTTCAATCCCTAGTTAAAATTGAGCAATCAAGAAGTCCTACAAACACAAGAAATGGTGGGACAAGTACTATAAAAGAGTTGACAAGTGTCAACAAGGTGAACCCGAAACCACAAGCTTCAAAGCCAAGTGGTTCACCAACAAAGAAGAAGGAGATATCAAGTGATGAGTCTCTAAGTCCTAGATTCCGGGTTGATATTAAGAGTCCGCCTACTCCGGCTATGGGTATTCTCAGGCCTTATCCCAACTCGTCCGAATATGAGAGATATAAGATTGAGAGTAGTAAGGAAGTGACCGGGTGACAACTGTCGAGTGGAAAAAGGAGAGGTTGTGTTGAGCCCGAATCTACACGCGACCTTGAAAGAAAAATGAGGGAGAAGAGAGAGGGAAAAAGAATCGTTAAGACTGAGGGCACCCCTTATTCTAATGTTAACTCTGTATCTTCTTCTTCTACTTGTGTGAGTTCTTGAGTAGGTATTCTTGGAGGCAAACCGATGGAGCCTCAACTATGTTCCAAGATGGAAAGACAAGGTGAAGAAGATCTTCAATGTGAACTTCAAGGTGGAGGGACTATTCATGACACTTCAAGTGCATTGAGTGAGCAAGATGGTCACTCAAAGGTATGTGTTAGTTCTTCTTCCCTTGAGCATGTTACTTCCTTGTCTTGATATATTATTTGTGAAAACTCCATGCTAGTTGATGATTTGTATGATTACAATACGTTTGCAACTAGTGTAGAGTCGGTTGGTCAACTTGTGTGTGAATGTGAACCACTAGTTGAGTGGGTTGATAAGCCACATCATGATGTGAGCTCGGTTTTCATTGAACCTCTCTTTAGTGAAGATTTTGAAGTTGACCTTGTTTGTGAACCTTGTTATGACATCCCACCTATATTTGATAGAGGAAAAGATGACTTGAATGAATATCCTATTCTTCCCTTTGATTGTTTATTTGATAATGGTGGTCTCGTGTGTCGTAGTGAGGATCATCATAGCCTTTAGGAATCTCTAATGAAGGAGATGGATAGGATTTTCTTTGATGATTCCTTAAGTGTGGATAATGACTCTAGTTTTGATGTCTCATCTTTGATGGGTTGTGGACTTGTTTTCACTAACCCTTTGTTTAAAGGGAATTTTTAAAAGAGGTGGTGATGTATATCAAACTAGAGAAGAGTTTAGGTTTATACCTCCATGGATTGGCAAGCTTAACTCTGTAGATAATCCATTGTTTGAAAACCCAAGTGTTGTGAATGACCTTGGTCTTAGTTGTGATGGTCCATCTTCTAGTAGTCCTAATCTTGATTGTGTGGATTATAATAATGAAGAACCTATTATGGCGACCTTCTTTGGGAGTTTGCCTAGTGAAGAGGATTGTCTTGGAAGTTGTGATGGTTCATCTTCTCTTGGTGTTGCTAATGGTGTGCAAGGGAGTAGTAGAGGTCCTTCCATTAGTTTGGGAGGAGGTGGTGGTTGTTCCATGGGAAAAGGCAGATTTGCATCTTCTAGTGGTGCTAAACGACTTAATGCTCCTAATTCCCATGTGAAGGGTGGATTGAGAAATGGTATTGCCCTTACTACTAATGTAGTGTATTGCTCTAGTAGTAGTGGTAGGAGTGGTGCTATGGGCTATGTAACCAAGGCGAGAGGCACTTATGGGTTCCATAGTGGTACTCCTTCCTTGACTTTCAACAACATTTCTAATGTTGGAAGAGTGACGGGAAGTGGAGGATATTCTAGTGGTGTTGCCACTAGAGGAGGAATAAGGAGGACCCAACTTGATGGTGATGTTTTTCTTGAACTTCCAAGCTCTTACTTGGATGATCCTATATGCAACATGATTATGAGAATGTTCATTGGTACGGTGAATGACGATGGCGGATACGTGCTCAAGATTGGTGGCACCGATGCCAATTGCATTAGCCCTACGTTGGTTGATAAGCTAAGGTTACCATGCTATGCTCTAGAAAATCCTTATGAGTACAATGGAGTGTGGGTTACCAAGAAAGCTTGGGTATGCATATCTCATAGGAATTACAAGAGTTATGTTTGGTGTGATGTGTATCCATGTGATATATTGATGTTTGGTTAGGTGAGCCATGGTTGCAAGACAAGAGTGTACGATATAGTATTGTGAATGATAGGTATCATGTGAGCAAGGGTCAAAGGACTTACGACTTTGAGCCTCTTCGGGCAAAGATCAAGTTACGTCCTAGTACACCTTCGTGGTCTATGCAAAAAGGAAGAGAGCAAGTATTTCAATCCAAGGATGAAAGGGAGCAAACAAGAAGTCCTACAATCACAAGCAATGATGGGACTAGTGCAAGAAAAGAGTTGACAAGTGTCAACAAGGTCTTGTCAACAAGGTGAACCCGAAACCACAAGCTTCAAAGCCAAGTGGTTCACCAACAAAGAAAGAGGAGACCTCAAGTGATGAGTCTCTAAGTCCTAAATTCCGGGTTAATGTTAAGAGTCCACCTACTCCAGCTATGGTTATCCTTGGGCCTCGTCCCAATTCACCCGAATTTGAGAGACAAAAGATTGAGAGGAGTAAGGGAGTGACCGGTGACATTCCTCGAGTGGTAAAAGGAGAGGATGTGTTGAGTGATGTGAGTGGGATGTCACCACCCGAATCTACACCCGACCTTGAAAAGAAAATGAGTGAAATGAAAGAGGAAAAAAGAATTGTTGAGAGTGAGGATACCCCTTATTCTAACACTCTCTTTATCTTTTTCTTCTACTTGTGATAGCTCTTGTGTAGGCATTCTTGGAGGCAAGCCAATGGAGCCTCAATCATGTTCCAAGAAGGATGGACAAGGCCAAGAAGATCTTCAATGTAAGCCTCAAGGTGGAGAGATAATTCATGACACTTCAAGTGCATTGAGTGAGCAAGATGGCCACTCAAAGATATGTGATAGTTCTTCCCTTGAGCATGTTACTTTCTTGTCATGTGATAGTGTTTGTGAAAACTCTATGCTAGTTGATGAATTGTGTGATTATAATGTGTTTGCAACTAGTGTAGAGTTGGTTGGTCAACTTGTGTGTGATTGTGAACCACTAGTTGAGAGGGATGATAAGCCACATCATGATGTGAGCTCGATTTTCATTGAACCTCTCTTTAGTGAAGAAGTTGTAGTTGACCTTGCTTGTGACCCTTGTTATGACACCCAACCTATATTTGATAAAGGAGAAGATGAGTTGAATGAATATCCTATTCTTCCCTTTGATTGTTTATTTGATAATGGTGGTCTCGAGTGTCGTAGTGAGGATGATCATAGCCTTGAGGAATGTATATTGAGGGAGATGGATAGGATTGTATTTGATAATGATGCCTCACCTTTGATGGGTAGTGGGCTTGTTTTCACAACCCTTTATTTGAAGAGGATTTTGAAAGAGGTGATGATGTGTATCAAACTAGAGAAGAGTTTGGATTTAAACCTCCATGGTTTGGAAAGTTTGACTCTATAGACAATCCATTGTTTGGAGCTCCAAGTGAGATGAGTGGTCTTGGTATTGGTTGTGTTGGACCATCTTCTAGTAGTCTTAACCTTCATTGTGTGGACTATAATGATGAAGAACCTATTTTGGAGACCTTTCTTGGGAGCTTGTCTAGTGAAGAAGATTGTCTTAGAGGTAGATTTGGAGGTGACAAAGTCACTCTTGGTGTGTGTAAGAGTATTTCCAAGAAGGGGAGTGGAGTCTTTGATGCTAGTTGTCATTTGAACTACTTTGCTTGCTCTATTCCCTATATTGATCACATCTTGAGTGTTGAATATGCCAAAACCAATGTGTTACATGGTGATAAAAATGAATTAAAGGCTTGGTGTGATGGCTATGAGCTTAGAGATGATAGGTTCCTTGATTGCTTCTTCTTGCATGTTCCATGTCCTATTACTCTCTTTTCTTGTTATGGTAGTGAGTGCTTGTTCTTGTTGAGCCAAGACTTAGTTGTTTCCTTTGGAGACACGTACTTCGTGATTGGTATTGATACTTGGCTCTATCACAAAAGTGTAATTTTCACATCACTTGCACTCACCCTTGTTGGACTTGCCTAATCTTGTAGTGGGAAGTTTTGGTGTATTGATGTTGAACTTTGGGATCATAGGACTATTGATAGCTTGGTCTTGTCTATTCCATAACCTATTGATCTCTTTAATGAATCTTGTGTTGAGTGCACCCATTGGGGAAGCCAAGTACTTGTTGTTTTCTTTGAAAACATGCGCTTTATCATTGTTATTGATACTTGGCTATATCATAAGAGTGTGTTTTCCACACTACTTGCACTAACCTACTCTTTTAGTAGGAGCTTTTGGTTGTGCTTGTCTTTGGATGTAGGTCTTGATGGTTTGATTTCAAGGACGAAATCCTTTCAAGAAGGGGAGGATGATGCAAGGCAAATCGAGCCAAAGGCACTTATCATCAAGAGCCGAGATTGGAGGATGCAAAGGATAGGAAGCCAAGAGCTTTCGGAGAAATTTGAAGAAGTGTCGAGAGCACCTAGGCACTCCGCCCAGGACCCTAGGCACTCCGCCCAAAGAAAGAAGAAGCCAGGTGCTTCGCCCACCTGGCCAGGCGCTCCGCCCAACTGTCACACTGTCCCAAAATGTGACAACTCCAGGCGCTCCACCTCCCTTCCAGGCGCTCCACCTCCTTGACTAGCATTCCGAGATTTTAGTCTAGTTATTTACTATTGTAGCCCTACGTGGCCTATTATGTGTAATAAACTTGTAGGGGCTTTTATGTCATTTCATTAGGAGTGTAGAACATCTATAAATACCACACTTAGTTATTTTATTTAATTAGTTAGATTTTGAGATTGAAGAATAGAATTTAGAAGAGACTTGGTCCTTCTTGTTGAAGCTTGGCTTCATGTATCTCTTACTTGGAATCCATGGCGGATCAACCTAGTGTAATCCCGTGATTGGTTCAAGTTTCTTTCTCTCTCATGGATATTGAAATCATGGTTTGATTCTATTATCCTTTCTTTCTTCTATTTCTGTTCTTCCCCGTCCCTTATTTCTTGGTTATCGTGTTTACCTTTTTTCTTCCGCTACTTTTATTGCTTCCCTCGTTTACCTTGCATCAGTTTGCATCCGCTCTGATACCAGATCATGCAGGGCAAATCAAGCCTAAGGCACTTACCATTAAGAGCCAGGATTAGAGGATGCAAAGGACGAGAGGACAAGAGCATCCGGAAAGAGTTTGGGAGCATTTTGAATATCAAGGAGTTGGCTCCAGGCCTAGGCGCTTCGCCAGGCAAGCAGGCACTACGCCCAAGCAAAGAGCAGCCCAGGCACTCCGCCTCCATAGTGGGCGCTCCGCCCAAGTGTTACACTTCCCAAAAATGGGACAAGTCCAGGCATTCCGCCTCCCTTCCAGGTGCTCCGCCTCCTTGACTAGCATTCTGAGATTTTAGTCTAGTTATTTACTACTGTAGCCGTACGTGGCCTATTATGTGTAATAAACTTGTAGGGACTTTTATGTCATTTTATTAGGAGTGTGGAACATCTGTAATTACCAAACTTAGTCATTTTATTTCATTAGCTTGATTTTAAGATTGAAGAATAGAATTTAGAAGAGACTTGGTCCTTCTTGTTGAAGCTTGGCTTCATGTATCTCTTACTTGGAATCCATGGTGGATCAACCTAGTGTGATCCCGTGATTGGTTCAAATTTCTCTCTCTCTCATGGATATTCAAATCATGGTTTGATTCGATTATCCTTTCTTTCTTCTATTTCGGTTTTACCCAGTCCCTTGTTTCTTGGTTATCGTGTTTACCTTTTGTGTTCCGCTACTTTTATTGCTTTCGCTCGTTTACCCTACATCTGATGCAATACGAACCGGGCTCATCTGTTCAATTAATTAAGATAGTCCACCGAGGAGTCACATGATGGCCACGATCAAAGTATGGCCGGAATGGAAGATGTCGAAGACTGCCTCACCGAGCAACAACGATGGAAATCCACCGAGCAGACAACAAGTGACCGTTGTTGACTCTGACTTCGGAAGCTGTGCCCGAAGGAAGAAATGACAAGCTCGAGCCCGAAGCTGAAGAACGACGCCGAACAGTGAATCGATCGAAGGGCTACAAATGTGCCCGAGGCAGGAGAGCGTTCGATTCCAATCATGACCGAGGCAAACAAGCGTTCGAATCTAATGTGTTCAAGCTGAGCTGCCGAACACATAAAACTGGTCAAGCCCTGCGTGGCTTTATCTCATTGGTCAACTGTGACCATGTTACTATTTTGCCCTTTTTCATTGTTGTCTATATAAACTCCTAGCATAGCTCATAAGTTGGGAAGTTGATGCTGAATTGAGAGAATACAGATAGAATTGGCCGAGCCATTCTTGTTGAAGCCCGAGGCTTCGTGTATGCCTTTCTTAGGCTTGGAACCGAATGGATTTGATCCCTAGTATGAATCCTTGTTAGGTTCAAGTTTTATTTTCTCCCATGGATAATCAATCATGTTTTAATTTTGATTATCCGTTCTTTCTTCTATTTCTGTTCTCCCCCATCCCTGATTTCTTGTTATCTTGGTTACTTATTTGCTTCTGCCTCTTATCTTTATCGTTTCCGCGTCGTGTTTTTGTTGATTCCGATTGCTTGTTAGTCTTCGGATTTAGCTTGCGTCAGTTTGGTATCAGAGCAAGGCTTGGATTTCGTTCCTACGAATCCACGCTCCTTGTTCATTTTATCTTTACTTTTTTGTTGGTGTTCTTATGTTGCTTGAAAAAGAAGAAAATACAAAAAAATTGGAAAGTTGAAAATTACCCAAAAATTATTTGTTATTGATTGTTTGGATTAAACAATCACATATTTGGAGTCACCACTATTTAAGGAATCGATTGAGTGCCCGACGTACATCATTTGTAACTAGGGTTTTTCCTTCATTTTGGACTGTGTTCTTGACGTGGTGTAGTTGAATTCGAACCCCAGTTGTGTTTTGGTGTTTATCGATGAAAAACTGGAGGTTGTTGATGTATTTGGGTCGATTTTAGTGCTTGAAAATCAAAGTTCCACTGTGTAGCCACCGTCCGTACGCCGGAACCTTGTTAAATTGTTAACAGTATACGGACGACATCATAGCTAGTCTTAGCTCGGCTTGGAACTGAACATTATCTCCGTTGTCAAGTTTACCGGAGACGACCCAAATCTTGAGCTTAATCTGTTGTTAGTGGACTGTGAACGAATCTTGAAAATTATCCGTACACCGGAGTAAAGGTTCACTGTTCCATTGAAGAAGAAAGGGGTAAACTATTAAAATCTAAAACCCCAGGTGAAAAGTTGTCGGCTAGAAAAGGGAAAGCGGATAAGGTTAAACCCTATCTGTACCAAGGAGGAAACACTTGTACCGAGGTAACGTGTTCGGAAAATTCCGAAGCGGAACCGAGGAGGAGGTAGATTCTCTTAGGTTTTCACTTTTCTTGTGTCCGAATATTCTCGATAGTGGATCTCTGGAGTAATCCTTTCTACTTGAGGTCGTACTATCGAATTGGAGCTTAATAGGAATTCGTGCGTGGGGTGACCGAAGTCCAATTTCGTAGGTAAATCTTTGACTCCCCGTGCCCAGTTAAATAGCTACCGTTCCATCGAGTCATATAAACTCCTTCCAAACCTATACTTGGAAAGTACTAGTTGTGACTTATCACTTCGGTTTCCTAACAAGAAGGCAAGGCCATCTTGAGTGGAAAAAGGCTAGAGTGGTGAGAACAATAGAGTGAGGTCACAAAAGCCAACGACCTTGAGTGTAAACACGAGTGGAAAGAAAATTGAGTGAGCATTACTCAAGTGATACACGTGAGGGAACTTGTGAGGTCCTTTACTCTTATTTGTTGCAGCTATGTCTTCGGATGATGGTAACCATGGAGGGTATGATTCGTGTGGAGATGATGGAGACTATGGTTCCTACGATGGTGATGATTGCTATAACGACACCAGGGACTATGGCTCTTACGAGGACTAAGCAGATCACTATGATGATTACGAAGACGAAGAAGACTACGAGGCTTCTGGAAATGAACGAGAAGATTCTTATGCTTCTGGTCAAGAATACGAAGGTAGTGATGCTTCGAGGTATGATGATTCTACTTACTCTCTTTGTGATGGTCTTGAATACGATGAATGTGACATCGGGGAAATCGATGATGAAGTTGATCGAGTGAACTATTCGATGTCATCTTCCTTCGGTGTCTCGTATGGAGCACAATGAGGTAGTAGAACTCCTTCCATCGGGTTGGGAGGAGGTGGTGGAGGTTGTTCCATGGGTGGAGGAAGACTTGCAACCTTGAGTCGTGATACTCGATTCAATGCTTCCAATTCCTATGGGAAGGGTGGCTCGAGGAGCACTGGTGGTTGTGGACCCGAGAAGGGTAGAGGAGGATTCTACCGAACTCCTTCTCCGAGGAGTAGTTCTTATGGGTTCCATGCTAAAACTTCTTCCTCGACTTTCAACAATACTTCTAATGTTGGAAGAGTGAAAGGAAGTGGGAGTTATCCTAGTGGTGTTGCCACTAGTGGAGGAATAAGGAAGACCCAAGTTGTTGGTTCCAATATTCGTGGACATTCAAGTTTTTCCTTGAATATTCCTATGAAAGACTTGGGTAGAGAAAGGTACGTTGTTGAGATAAATGGTGTTGGAGGAAGCTTGCTCAGAATTGGAGGAACCGATGCCAATTACATCAGCACCTCCTTAGTCGAGAGGCAAAAGATACAATGTCGGGCTCTAAGGCATCCATACAAGACTAATGGAGTGTGGGTTTCTAAGGAAGCTTGGGTACGCATATCTCATAGGAATTATGGAGAATATGCTTGGTGTGATGTGTATCCCTTGCCCTATTTTGATGTATTGCTAGGAGGTCCGTGGATGCACAACAACCAGTTGCTATATATGAATGATAGGGATGTATACCTCTTGTACATCGAAGAGTTGCAACTGGCTTTTGAGTTTGCACCTTGCAGGTTGAAGAGCAAGACGTCCAATGGTGCACATACTTCGGTTACGCAGCAGAAAAAAGAGCAGGAACTCCAACCCATGAATGAAAGAGTGCTACCGAGGAGTCCTACGAACACAAGGAACAGTGGGACAAGTGCAAGAAAAGAGTAGACCGAAGTTAACAAGGTTAATATTTTAAACGGACATCAGATGATGCACGAGCCCCAGCTCACTAAAGCCTATCTTATGGCCGAACTAATGGGGATCGAAGCTGAACTTCAAAGCGTGGATGCCCGACTTGCTAAACTTGAGCCAGCAAAGGTCCCGAGGGTACCAGCTTCGAAGCCATGTTCACCGACCAAGAAGGAGACATCGATTGATGAGTCTTCGAGTCCTAGACTTCGGGTCAATGTTAAAAGTCCACCTACTCCAGCTATGGGTATTCTTGGGCCTCGACCCAACTCACCCGAATATGAGAGACAAAAGATCGAGAGGAGTAAGGGAGTGGCCGATGACAACTCTCGAGAGGAAAAAGGAGAGGTTGTGTTGAGTGATGTGAGTGAGTTTTCACCACCCGAACCAACACCTGACCTTGAAAAGAAAATGAGGGAAAAGAAAGAGGGAAAAAGAATCATTGAGAGTGAGGACACCCCTTATTCTAACCTTAACCCTTTATCTTTTTCTTCTACCTGTTTGAATTCTTGTGTAGGTACTCTTGAAGGCAAACCGGAGGAGCCTCAACTCTGTTCCGAAGTAGATAGACGAGGTGAAGAAGATCTTTCATGTGAGCTCCACGGTGAAGAAATTACTTATGACACTTCGGAGGCAGTAAGAGAGACCGAAGGTCACTCCGAGGTAAGTGTTCGATTTCTTTCCCGTGAGCATGATACTTCCTTGTCTTGTGAAATTGCTAGAGAAATCTCTATGCTAGTTGATGATTTGTTTGACTACAATGTGTTTGCAACTAGTGTAGAGTTGAAGGTTCAACTTGTGAGTGAATGTGAATCACTAGTTGAGAGGAATGATAAGCCACATCATGATGTGAGCTCGAATTTCATGGAACCTCTCTATAGTGATGAGTCCGTAGGTGACCTTGATTGCGACCCTTGTTATGACACACCAGCAATCTTTGATAAGGGGAATAATGAGTTGTTTGATCATACCCTTGTTGAAATCACTGCCTATGGTGGATTTATGTGTTGTAGTAAGGATGATGAAACCCTTGAGGAGTCCCTAGTGGATGAGTTGGATCGGATTATATTCGATGACTCCTCAAGTGTGGATGATGATCTTGGTTCGGATGCACCTTTGATGGGTAGTGAACTTGTTTTCACTAACCCTTTATTCAAAGGAGATGGTGATGTGCATCTGACTCAAGGAGAATATGAACCACCTCGGTTTGAAAGGCTTAACCCCGTGGATAATCCATTATTTGAGACCTTCTTCGTAAGCTTGTCTAATGAGAAGGATTGTCTTGGAGGTGATTTTTAAGGTGAAAAGCTATCTCTTGGTGTGAATAAGATTTCTTTTAAGAAGGGGAGCGGAGTATTCGATGTTAGTTGTCGAGTCAATCATCTTACTTACTCCATCCCACATGTTGATCACACCTCGAGTATTGTGCATACCGAAGTCCATAAGCCCCATGGTGATAAAAGTGAATTGAGGGCTCGGTATGATGACTATGGGATTAGAGATGATAGGTCCTTTGATCGATATGTGTTGCATATTCAGTGTCCTATTGATCTCTTCGATAACTCATGTGTTCGGTACAGTTTCTATTTGAGCTAAGAACTTGTTGTTTCCTTCGGGGACATAGGTTGTTTGATTTGTATTGATGCTTGGCTCTATCATTAGAGTGTGTTTTCCACACTTTTGAGCATTAACCTACTCTTGTAGCAGGAAGCTTTGTTTGTCTTTGCTTTGCTTGCAGGTCTTGTCGGTTTGATTTCGAGGACGAAATCCTTTCAAGAAGGGGAGGATGATGCAATACAAACCAGGCTCACCTGTTCGATTCATCAAGCTAGTCCACCGAGGAGTCAGATGACGCCCACGATCAAAAAGTGTGGCTGGAATGGAATATGTCGAAGGCAGCCTTGCCGAGCAACAACGATGGAAATCCACCGAGCAGACAATAAGTGACCGTTGCTGACTCTGACTTCGGATCTGTGCCCGAAGAAAGAAATGACAAGCTCGAGCCCAAAGATGAAGAACGACGCCGAACAGTGAATCTATCGAAGGGCTACAAATGTGCCCGAGGCAGGAGAGCGTTCGATTCCATTCGTGACCGAGGCAAACAAGCGTCCGAATCCAATGTGTTCGAACTGAGCTGCCGAACACATAAAACTGGCCCGGCCCTGCGTGGCTTTATCTCATTGGTCAACTGTGACCATGTTACTATTTTGCCCTTTTTCATTGTTGTCTATATAAACTCCTAGCATAGTTCATAAGTTGGGAAGTTGATGTTGAATTGAGAGAATAGAGATAGAATTGGCCGAGCCATTCTTGTTGAAGCCCGAGGCTTCGTGTATGCCTTTCTTAGGCTTGGAACCGAATGGATTTCATCTCTACTATGAATCCTTGTTAGGTTCAAGTTTCATTTTCTCCCTTGGATAATCAATCATGTTTTGATTTGGATTATCCGTTCTTTCTTCTATTTCTTTTCTCCCCAATCCCTGATTTCTTGTTATCTTGGTTACTTATTTGCTTCCGCCTCTTATCTTTATCGTTTCCGCGTCATGTTCTTATTGATTCCGATTGCTTGTTAGACTTCGGATTTAGCTTGCATCAGCATTATAGGACCCAGGCAGACCGCCCACCCCCTTGGCGGACCGCCCAGCCAACCTACTGGTCCAGCCGCTAGGCGGACCGCCCGCCCACCCAGGTAGATCGCCCAAATCTCTGGTTGGTTCGTTTTGTTTGGTTTCAAGGTTTTTTGTGTTTGTTTCTCTTCCGTACTTCTTGGTTAGTATTTTTAGGGTATTTGTCCTACTATATTAACACTAATCTTTGAGCTTTTAGGGTGTTGTATGTCTTGAAGTCTTTACTTAAAGTCGTAGAACTTTCTTGCTTCAAGTGCGTATTTAAATAGCTTCCGTACATCGAATCACATAAACTCCATTCCGAACCATTACTTGGGTGTGCTAGTTGTTGATCTTGCCATTGTGGTTAAAAGAGAACAAGAAGATCTTGAGTGGAAAAAGGCTTGAGCGGTGAGAACAATAGAGTGTGGTCACAAAAGCTAACGACCTTGAGTGTATACACGAGTGGAAAGAAAATTGAGTGACATCTTTTGAGTCGTACACGTGAGGGAGTGAAATTATGAGGTCCTTACTCTTTATTGTTGCAACTATGGCTTCGGATGATGATTGTGGAGGGTACGACTCGTGTGGGAATGATGGAGACTATGGTTCCTATGATGATGATGATTGGTAT
This sequence comes from Petunia x hybrida, assembly GCA_037355625.1. Lineage (NCBI taxonomy): Eukaryota > Viridiplantae > Streptophyta > Magnoliopsida > Solanales > Solanaceae > Petunia > Petunia x hybrida. Next base: position 649,656 of record JBBBVM010000657.1, on the reverse strand, counting down.
TGCTACGACGATTCGGGGAACCAAGGCTCATATGATGATGAAGCGGGTCACTATGATGTTTATAATGATGTAGAAACTATTTTGGAGACCTTCCTTTGGAGTTTGTCAAGTGAGAGAGATTGTCTTGGAGGTGGATTTGGAGATGAGGAAGTCACTCTTGATGTGTGTAAGAGTGCTTCCAAGAAGGGGAGTGGATTATTTGATGTTAGTTGCCAATTGAACTATTTTGTTTACTCCACCCCATATGTTGATCACACCTTGGGTGTTGAGCATGCCAAAGCCATTGTGTCACCGTGGGATAAAAATGCATTAAAGGCTTGGTGTGTTGGTTATGAGTTTAGAGATGATAGAGTTCTTGATTCCTTAATCTTGCATGTTGCATGTCTTACTAATCTCTTTGCTTATTATAATTGTGAGTGCTTGTCATTGTTGAGCAAAGAACTTGTTGTTTCCTTTGGAGACATAAGCTTTTTGATGAGCATTGATACTTAGCTCTATCACAAAAGTGTGATTTTCACATCACTTGCACTCACCCTTGTTGGACTTGCCTACTCTTGTAGTGGGAAGTTTTGGTGTGTTCTTATTGGACTTAGGGATCATAGGAATTTTGATGGCTTGATTTTGCATATTCTCTACCCTATTGATCTCTTTGATGAATCTTGTGTTGAGTGCACCTATTGGGGAAGCCAAGTACTTGTTTTCTTTGGAAACATGCGATTTATCATTATCATTGATACTTGGTTATACCATAAGAGTGTGTTTTCCACACTACTTGCACTAATCTACTCTTATAGTAGGAGCTTTTGGTTGTGCTTGTCTTTATATGTAGGTCTTGATGGTTTGATTTCGAGGACGAAATCCTTTCAAGAAGGGGAGGATGATGCAGGGCAAATCGAGCCTAAGGCATTTACCATCAAAAGCTGGGATTGGAGGATGCAAAGGATGGCAAGCCAAGAGCTTTCGGAGCAATTTGAAGAAGTGTCGAGAGTAAACAAGCCCAGGCGCTCCGCCAAGGACCCTAGGCGCTCTGCCCAAAGCAAGAAGGAGCCAGGCGCTCTGCCCACTTGGCCAGGCGATCTGCCCAACTGTCACACTGTCCCAAAATGTGACAACTCCAGGCGCTCCGCCTCCCTTCCAGGCGCTCCGCCTCCTAGACTAGCATTCCCAGATTTTAGTCTAATTATTTACTATTTTAGCCCCTTATTTACTATTGTAGCCCTACGTGGCCTATTATGTGTAATAAACTTGTAGGGGCTTTTATGTCATTTCATTAGGAGTGTGGAAAATCTATAAATACCACACTTAGTCATTTTATTTCATTAGCTTGATTTTGAGATTGAAGAATAGAATTTAGAAGAGACTTGGTCCTTCTTGTTGAAGCTTGGCTTCGTGTATCTCTTACTTGGAATCAATGGCGGATCAACCTAGTGTGATCCCGTGATTGGTTCAAATTTCTTTCTCTCTCATGGATATTCAAATCATGGTTTGATTCGATTATCCTTTCTTTCTTCTATTTCTGTTCTTCACCGTCCTTTATTTTTTGTTATCGTGTTTACCTTTTGTCTTCCGCTACTTTTATTGCTTCCGCTCATTTACCCTACATCACAGGACCCAGGCGGACCGCCCACCCCCTAGGCAGACTGCCCAGACAACCTACTTGTCCAGCCCCTAGGCGGACCACCTAAATCTCTGGTTGGTTTGTTTTGTTTGGTTTCATGGTTTTTTGTGTTTTTTTCACTTCCGTACTTCTTGGTTAGTGTTTTTAGGGTATTTGTCCTACTTTATTAACATTAATCTTTGAGATTTTAGGATGTTGTGTGTCTTGAAGTCTTTACTTAAAGTCGTAGAACTTGCTTGATTCAAGTGCGCATTTAAATAGCTTCTGTACATCGAGTCACATAAACTCCATTCCGAACTATTACTTGGGTGTACTAGTGGTTGATCTTGCCATTGTGGTTACTAAGAGAACAAGAAGGTCTTGAGTGGAAAAAGGCTTGAGCGGTGAGAACATTAGAGTGTGGTCACAAAAGCCAAAGACCTTGAGTGTATACACGAGTGGAAAGAAAATTGAGTGACATCTTTTGAGTGATACACGTGAGGGAGTGAAATTGTGAGGTCCTTACTCTTTAATGATGCAACTATGGCTTCGGATGATGATTGTGGAGGGTACGACTCTTATGGGGATGATGGAGACTACGGTTCCTATGATGATGATGATATGCATGCTACAACGATTCGGGGAACCAAGGCTCGTACGATGATGAAGCGGGTCACTATGATGATTATAATGATGAAGAACCTATTTTGGAGACCTTCCTTTGGAGTTTGTCAAGTGAGAGAGATTGTCTTGGAGGTGGATTTGGAGATGAGGAAGTCACTCTTGATGTGTGTAAGAGTGCTTCCAAGAAGGGGAGTGGAGTATTTGATGTTAGTTGCCAATTGAACTATTTCGTTTACTCCACCCCATATGTTGATCACACCTTGGGTGTTGAGCATGCCAAAGCCATTGTGTCACCGTGTGATAAAAATGCATTAAAGGCTTGGTGTGTTGGTTATGAGCTTAGAGATGATAGAGTTCTTGATTCCTTAATCTTGCATGTTGCATGTCTTACTAATCTCTTTGCTTGTTATAATTGTGAGTGCTTGTCATTGTTGAGCCAAGAACTTGTCTTTTTCTTTTGGAGACATACGCTTTTGATGAGTATTGATACTTGGCTCTATCACAAAAGTGTGATTTTCACATCACTTGCACTCACCCTTGTTGGACTTTCCTACTCTTGTAGTGGGAAGTTTTGTTGTGTTCTTATTGGACTTAGGGATCATAGGAATTTTGATGGCTTGATCTTGCATATTCCCTACCCTATTGATCTCTTTGATGAATCTTGTGTTGAGTGTACCCATTGGGGAAGCCAAGTACTTGTTGTTTTCTTTGGAAACATGCGTTTTATTATTGTCATTGATACTTGGTTATACCATAAGAGTGTGTTTTCCACACAACTTGTACTAATCTACTCTTGTAGTAGGAGCTTTTGGTTGTGCTTGTCTTTATATGTAGGTCTTGATGGTTTGATTTCGAGGATGAAATTCTTTCAAGAAAGGGAGGATGATGAAGGGCAAATCGAGCCTAAGGCACTTACCATCAAGAGCCGGGATTGGAGGATGCAAAGGACGAGAGGACAAGAGCATCGGGAAAGAGTTTGGGAGCATTTTGAAGATCAAGGAGTTGGCTCCAGACCTAGGCGCTCCACCCAGGCAAGCAGGCGCTCCGCCAAAACAAAGAGCAGCCCAGGCGCTCCACCTCCATAGTGGGCGCTCCGCCCAAGTGTTACACTTCCCAAAAATGGGACAAGTCCAGGCGCTCCGCCTCCCTTCCAGGCGCTCCGCCTACTTGACTAGCATTCCGAGATTTTAGTCTAGTTATTTACTATTGTAGCCCTACGTGGCCTATTATGTGTAATAAACTTGTAGGGGCTTTTATGTCATTTCATTAGGAGTGTAGAACATCTATAAATACCACACTTAGTTATTTTATTTAATTAGTTAGATTTTGAGATTGAAGAATAGAATTTAGAAGAGACTTGGTCCTTCTTGTTGAAGCTTGGCTTCATGTATCTCTTACTTGGAATCCATGGCGGATCAACCTAGTGTAATCCCGTGATTGGTTCAAGTTTCTTTCTCTCTCATGGATATTGAAATCATGGTTTGATTCTATTATCCTTTCTTTCTTCTATTTCTGTTCTTCCCCGACCCTTATTTATTGGTTATCGTATTTACCTTTTTGCTTCCACTACTTTTATTGCTTCCGCTCGTTTACCCTGCATCAGTTTGGATGATACAGGGCAAATGGAGCCTAAGGCACTTACCATCAAGAGCCGGGATTGGAGAATTGAAAGGATGGGATGCCAAGAGCTTTCGGAGCAATTTGAAGAAGTGTCGAGAGCACCCAGGCCCAGGCGCTCCGCCCAGGACCCTAGGCGCTCCACCCAAAGTAAGAAGAAGCCAGGCGCTCCGCCCTCCCATCACACTATCCCAGAATGTGACAACTCCAGGTGCTCCGCCTCCCGTCCAGGCGCTCCACCTCCTAGACTAGCATTCCGAGATTTTAGCCTAGTTATTTACTATTTTAGCCCTACGTGACTTATTATGTGTAATCAACTTGTAGGGGCTTTTATGTCATTTCATTAGGAGGTTGGAACATCTATACATACCACACTTAGTCATTTTATTTCATTAGCTAGATTTTGAGATTGAAGAATAAAATTTAGAAGAGACTTGGTCCTTCTTGTTGAAGCTTGGCTTCATGTATCTCTTACTTGGAATCCATGGCGGATCAACCTAGTGTGATCCCATGATTGGTTCAAAGTGCTTTCTCTCCCATGGATATTCAAATCATGGTTTGATTCGATTATCCTTTCTTTCTTCTATTTCTGTTCTTCCCCGTCCCTTATTTCCTTATTATCGTGTTTACCTTTTTGCTTCTCCTACTTTTATTGCTTCCGCTCGTTTTACCCTGCATCTGATGATGCGTGGAAAATCAAGCCTAATCACCAACCATCAAGAACCGGGATTAAAGGATGCAAAGTATGAGAAGTCAAGAGCTTTAGGAGTTATTTGAAGAAGTGTCAAGAGGACCCAGGCCTGGGCGCTCCGCCCAAGATCCTAGGAGGACCGCCCAATGTATGAAGAAAGTGGGCGCTCCGCCCAAAGACTACCAGGCGCTCCGCCCACTTCCAGGCCGTCCGCCCACCTTGGCAACTGCCCAAATATTTGACAAGGTCCAGGCGCTCCGCCCCTACACTAGGCGCTCTGCCTCTTTCCCCATTCAACCAAGACAAGACTCCTACTTTTGTCTAGTATTATTTATTAGTTTGGCCCTATGTGGTCTCTATTATTTTACCCAACTTATGGGGCTATTTAGTCTTTAATTAGAAGTGTATAATAACATCTATAAATACTACACTTACGTCATTAGACCATTAGCTAGATTTTGAGATTGAAGAATAGAACTTAGAAGAGGCTTGACTCTTCTTGTTGAAGCTTGAAGCTTCGTGTACCCTGTTAGCTTGGAACTGAGTGGATGTCATCCTAGTATGGATCCTCGTTAGGTTCAAGTTTATTTCTCTCTTTCGGATATTCAATCATGGTTTGATTTGTTTGTCCATTCTTTCTTCTATTTTTGTTCTTCCCCGTCCCTACTTTTCTAGTTATCGTATTTACTTCTTGCTTCCGCTACTTTTTATTGCTTCTGCGAATTTACCCTGTATCAATTGTCAATGTAAAATAGACTTTCCTGTCGTTGGATTGTCTTGCCAGTGTCTCTCGTAAAGAGACCTATGTGCTCGTCAGCACTGCTACTACCTCCTCGTAAAGAGAACCTACTGCTACTGCCTCCTCGTAATGAGAACCTATGTGCTCATCAGCACTGCTACTGCCTCCTCGTAATGAGAACCTATGTGCTCGTCAACGCTGCTACTACCTCATCGTAAAGAGAACCTATTGCTACTGCCTCTCGTCGGGAGATGTTTGCCTGCCGAGTCGGGCTGTGTACCCTGCAAACAAAAGTAAAGTACAAAACGGAAAACTAAATGCATCTCTTGAAATTTTTGAGGGGATCTCAAAAATTTCTGCCCCAGTATCAGCTTGCATCTTTTGGAATTTTTGGGGAGTCCTCAAAAATTCTGCCCCAGTTTATTGCCTATTATGGCAGTGCCTACAAAACTTGTGTTTGTGTTGAAAGATCTGCTCTCAAAGAAAGACTCGTTAGTCAAAACAAAGTGGCTGCATTGCATTAAACACCAATGTATTAGCTTGAATCTGCATTCGTCCTTTAGTGTGATGACTGATTATTTTGGGGTTTCTGATTATGTGGATATTTGCATTCTCAGCCTAAGGTTTTGTGTTTGGGTTTTGCCGGATTATAAGGCTGTCCAAAATGGTATTTGTTTTTGGTTGTGCTGGGGTGTCTTCAGGTTTCGTGCTTTTCTTTTCAAAAGTTCATGGAGCTAACTTTGATGGATTGGTGTGTATAGAAAATGAATTTGTAGTTTAGGAGTTGTGATTTCCATTTGTTGGTTCTTGTTGTACCATTGTCTTGCTTTGGTCAATTAGACTCTAAATTTTGTGTTTCAGTGCTGGATGTTTTGCGGTGTCATAGTATTGAATGTTTGGGTAATGAGTGTAGATTTTTGTTGGATCGAATTTCGGAATGGGTATCTAGGGAGTAGTTCGTTCGTTCGTGCAATATCTTTTGATTGAGCTAAATGAGTAAAGGTGTGAGGTTTTATCTTTTTCGTCTGTCCTTGATTGTGTTGAGCCTGATAAAGTTGCTGTTGAAAGTCTTGACAGATGGGAATTTGTTTATTGTGTAGGCTAGGTGCGGTGTGAGGTTGTGAGTTTTGCTAGTTTCAGTTGTATAGCGATTGGATTTGACTCTTGTGTGAGTATAATGCTAGCTGATTTTGTTTGTCCATACTACAAGTTGTATGGAAGTGGAATTGGGATTTTCTGAATTCCATTGATGTCATATCTTGGCGGTTCGAAAGGCTATGTTCCAGAAGGTAAATATTTTCAGCTCAGCTTACTATTTCGGCTTTTTCTGAATGTAGATTCTTGATCAATTTCGGTGTTCAAGCGCAAAGCAACCTTGAAGTGGAAAAATGCACAAAAGTGTCTTAGCACATTAGCAAAGATTTGAAGCAAAAATAACATATAAAGCTTAAGAGAATGCCTATACCGCGGATGATAGGTTAGCACTTGAATTTGGAGAATATGACAAATTGTATAGAGATTCCAAAAGATTGCTTGAGTTCTTTATGTAGCAGTCAAGACAAGGATTTTAGTTAAATGACTGATACTTGTTTAAGCGTGAGATAAGAAGTTGAATGTCAATGAAAGGTGGTAAAGATGTTGTGTAAGGAATAGGTTGTATTGTGCGACAGAAAGGGAGGTTGGCTTTCATCAAACACCAAGACTTTGAGTGCATCTGTCATCCTTTCTTGCAAATTTGTGTGTCATGATGCCCGTGTGTCTTTGAGAGAGATACTCAATGTCTTTCATACTTGTCAACCAACTGCTGCAATTCAATCTTTGCCTCAACTTTCCTTGTCAGGTAGATTTTATTGCCAAGAGACCGATCTTGGTGTATCGTGTATACTCTTAGATTGCTGCTTCAGTCAAGACCATTTTAGAGGCTGGTCATACTGCATCTTTCCTTTTCAGCAGGCTACTGTGGTTGTCGTCATGAGATCCTAAATTGGTTGAAAAAGTCTTTGGTCAAGAAGTCTAGTTTTTTGGGTCTTGGTCTTATGTACCAAATCAGCGTCTTAATAGATAATTTCACCCATCGTCTTGCCTTATGCTTGGATTTTTTTTAAAACTGTACTCTAGCCTTGTCTATTACTATGTGAATTGCAGGTGATGAGCATATTTTACCTGCATTTCAAGATTAATGAGAGTGTGATTGGAGACGGTAAACTTTGGACAGCCCGCAATGGTTGGGTTTATTTAGTTAAATCCTTTTACAGTGTATACGGAACATAGGACCAGGTTTATTCAATCTTCTAGGTGCATGTAATGAACTTGATTGACTAATATTAGCCTATTAATGTTTGTTGATTGGGTGTAAAGGGCATGTAGTTAGATTCTGAGTAAAAAGGTGCATGTGTAAGTAATATACTGATATATCACAGGGCTTTCTATTTGGCTCAAGTGGCTATCTATCTTAAAGTTCATTGTCTTCTTATCGAGAAGTGTTAATTTTAATTTAAGAGAATGAATACGAATACAATATGAATTATACAAACTAATCTAGAGAATATATTAATAACTATTTTATATTTACCTGAAACATCATGTTCAGGTGCACTATGAATTGATTGAACATATTTTTTCATCCTCCGAACGGCAGAAGCAACTTTATCTTGGTCTATATAAAGAAAATAATAAGTTATCTAGTTTAGTGAGAAGTAACATGATTGAACATAATGTGTTAATTACATTAATGTGCTACCTTTTCGAGCCATTTGTCTTAAACAATAATATCCTGCGGCATAGAAAATTGTTAATCTCGTACTCCACTTTAATAAAATCATACAGACAGCAAATTGTTAAACTGAATATATTAAATGTGCTATGCCAGCAAAAGTTGTTCCTAATTTAAGACACCAAAATATTAACCATAAAACTGAAAGAGTTTATAAATAAGTATCTATTCTAGAATTGAAAGGAACTTATACTACTCATAGAATCCTAGAGCACTAATTCTTTTATATCTTTATTTTTTTATTGGATAAGGAGTCGTTATCTCTAATTTTCTTGGTCTTCTTCAGTGTTATTTCTTCTTTTTTCTCTTCATCTTCGATTACAATTGCATTGACTTTTCCAGCTTCCTATATCTCCTCAGCAACAAAACATCTTGCAGCTCGATCATCAGCATTTTTTTCATTAATTTTGACAAGGAATGTGAATTCTTTGCCAATATTTGACAGCAATTTGCGGTAAAACTTGGAATCATCTTTCTGTAACAAAGGAAGGAGCGTTAAATACCATCCATCTTTATAAAAATACACTTTAATATAAACAAAACACTTAAAAACCAACAGTCGAACCATTTTTCTGCTTATTTTTCAACAAACTACTACGACCATTAGATGGGGTTTTCCTCTCAGTAAGAAAAAAATGATGATTCTGAAGAGAGAAAAAAAGAGTAGCATCGGAATGGCATTTCCTGTCCGAACCCTCCAACTAACAACACACTCGATATGAAAAGAGCGACCACAACACACTTGAAATGAGAGAAAGAGTATAAACACCTCCCAATTAACATATCTGGATGTGTTAAGCTAGGAAATTTACAGACAAATAACACATAAGGACCTTGCTGGACCATAAGACCCGTATACTTACTCAGAAAAAAGATAGTTGTTTGAATACCAATGCTGAAGAATATGACAATGTACAAACACAATAGGGGCACGGAAAGGACAGCAAATGATCGATGAGAATAAGGAGCAATGTGAACAAGACACAAATGAAGAAACTACGAAAATAATGAAGACGGGGATAGAGGTATGAAGGAATAATAAAGAAGCTCAATCTGCCAGTCTTTCATCAAAAAACTATCGACTGCACTTGCAGATAAAGCATTAATCAGAGAACCTACAACATCAAACCATGCAGAAGATTATTGTTACACTTTGCAACTCTTTTTAGAGTTCAGCTTGCAAGGGAAATAAAAGATCAATTTAGATGACAAAAAAAGACTGCATTTTCTTAACCCTTTTCAACTCTTTTTAGAGTTCAGCTAGCAGGCAAATAAAAGAGCTATTTAGATGACAAAAGAAGACTACATTTTAGAGTTGAAGACAGAAAGAATACAAGGCTAAGACGACTTCTAATATTAAAGTAGCTGCATCGAACTATTAAGAAGACTGGATTTTAGGAAGATCATTGGCAAAATTCAATCTTAACTCAGACCATCTAATTTCAGAGGATATAGATGCAGCCCCCATTGGAACCTAAACAACTAATCACTCAATACTCCCTATACTCCAAGATATGCAGGAACTTCTACTCTTATAAATAAAAATCCCTTTATCTCTATTTAGCTTAGCAAACCATCCTAAGACAATGAGGAGAAATACCAAAAAGTAACAGGAGCACCAGGCATTACTAAACTCAACCACTTAGCAGACCAAATAGCCTAGTTAGTTATAGTTTGAATACTCAAAAAGGTGAATAAATAGTTAAAGTCTAAACCCAAGACCATTATTTTTCAATTAATTTAGTGTTGTCAGTAAACCACACATCAATTATAGGATTGTAGCAATGAAAAAGAAGTTTAACCTCTTTAGAGACTGATTCTCTATACGTTATGACGTCGCAACCAATTAAGTATTTTTGCTGCTTCAAAGAGACTAACACAACTTTTCCCTTTCGTCGGATCAGACACAACATCAGACTCATCATCAGATACAACATCAGATATCCTATTCTCTTTCGTCGCATCAGACTCAACATTCGACACAGCATCAGATACCACTAACTTCAGAAGATATCTACAAAATCATATACAGATTACAAAGTAAGAAAATCTTTTAAGAATATATACATCCGCTATTAAAAAAGAAGAAGTATAAAGCAACATAAAAAAGAGTACTTGAGGAGCAGAGGCTACAGGAAGAAGACATAGGTAGGAAGAAGAAGAAGAAGAGAATAAGGAAGAAGAAGAAACTAACCGTTCCTCATAATCATCTGTTTCCTGGATGCAACAACAACGGCATTTTCCTATATCATTTAGAATATTTACTTTCTTGCAGTACTTCTTGCAAGATAAATACCATGGGGCTTGTGTGTCTAATGTAGCTTTTATTTTTGCATTGAATTTACAATGAGTCACCTGCAAATGATTTGTTCAATAAATTGGTTTAGCTTATATTCTAAATGTGTATAATTTATAAAAGCCGGTGCGAAAACTTACATTTAGATCATCAAATGAATCATGAATGATATTCTAAAGCTTCACTGATCTCGCCTCTTTAATCTCTCTACATGGCATTATAGTAATATCTTTGTTTTATGCCTTTACATAATCATGCCTGGATTGCAATAAGTAACTATTAATAACAGTCTGTTCAGCAAAACTTCATTGACTGGAAAGTAAAAAAATTCAACATTACCATTTTTGGAGAGATACTGCTTTTTCAAACACAACATTTATTACTATAGTGGTAACAAGTGTAGTTGACATTCCAAATTCTCCTTTACAAATAAAAAAGAGAAAACGTTAGTAACATTTTAAAAATATAGAATTAAATATAACTGTACGAAACGACACAGAATTTTAAAAGTTAAAAATAAAGAATTAAATATAACTCTACAAATCGACACAGAATTTTTTAAATTTTAAAGTATTACCTCAGTAGTTTGTACTTTTGATGTCACATAGTGCTACAACAAGGGTTTCAAGTATAATCTTTTGTAGCATATCACTCTAATATTCTGCTATGTCGACCCATAAGGTTAACTTTTTACGATCATACCTGATTTGACCAATTAAACATTACACTAATTGTATTGGGAAGCTTTCATCATACCAATAAATATATTAATAATAGAGCTTACCTTTCGTTCATTATTACTATCTCTTTTCTTATTGATTTCCCTTGTCTAATCGTAGTATATGCTTTCACGAGAATACCAACAGTGTCTGCAAAGAATATAAAAAAACCAAGGCACATAAATAACTATGTATTTGCATTATTAATTTAATTAAATATAAGCTATTGTAGATAAGTCAAAGAATAATAAAGAGATTATCGAAAATTGTTCCTATTGGAAATTCTGATGCCTCTTCAAACGAAACAAAATTGTTTGAGAACATAATGGTAGAAACTTGGTTCTCACATTCTTTGACTAATGTATGCTCCTTGAAGAAAATTTCAAAGTCTTTGTGCACTGACAAGAAATCAGGATTGACACCATTTATGACACTGTTGATGATGTAATAGGTTTTATTTTGTTGAAATTTTTTTTGAAGCGTTTCAATAAGGTTATTGAAAACTATTCCTTGAATTTTGGTTCCCTGTAAAAAAAATATATACCAAAATTAGTAAAATAACTAAAACTAAAGTCAAAAGATAGAGACTAAAATATGGATACATAAAGAACAGTATTACCTCTTCATCCACAAAGATAAGAGACCATCGCCATTGATTTTATCATTTTTGAATGGTTTTACCACCGCACTTCCAATTAGGAAGACTCTTAGTGTCTTATCATAATCATATCTTCTTAAACTGTTAATTGGAACCCATTTGTTTGCATTTTCTATTTCAGTTGCCATTGTTGCCGAACCTGCAATAAAATCTCGATAATAGTTTTACTATTCTAACAATAACAAAGTAATATTATTGTCATAAATTATGAGAGATAAGGAGAAATATTTACCTCAGATAACCAAGACCGAAAGTTGCTTAAATGCAAGAGGGAAAATAAAAATTCTCTATTCTTAAATAACAAAATTTATAAATAAGGCAAGTATTAAAATACACTCAGTCAATTAAAGAAAATAATATTCAATAAATTTTATAGATAAACAACTTTTGCTGACATAACAGTGATTAGTGGCAATTAGTATTAAAAAATGGGAGATATGTTGGTACTTACGAAATTTAATGATCCGAATAACCTGCACAAAGCACAGAATTTGTAAGTTAGGTTAGATATGAAATCATTCAAATCCACAAGACAACAACATATCCAAATAACCTGCACAAAGCACAGAATTTGTAAGTTAGGTTAGATATGAAATCATTCAAATCAACAAGACCAACAACATATTTTTGATTGATTTATAAGACAAATACAGTAGATCAAAGATAGAAGAACCAGACAACACCAATCATTCCCTCAAAGCACAACCTTTCAAAATACCACTACTATAAATTAATGAAATCCTCCCAAATCAACAAGACAACAACGTATTTTTGATTGATTCATGAGACATACTACATCACTCGAATTTAAGTGTTTATGAAAAATATGAGGAACGACAATCTGAAAGCATGGCCTTTCAAAATACCACTATAAATTAAGAGCTTCAATCAAATAAAAAACAACACTAACTTTAAGAACCTCAATCAAATAATAAACAATACTAATTATAAGAATAACTATAGATTAAAAGCCTAAATCAAACAATACTAACTTTAAGAACCTCAATCGAATAATAAACAATACTAACTATAAGAATTAGCATTGTTACAATACTAAAAATAGACCTTTAATGTATATGTATGCGCGCATATAACTATGGTGCAAGCAACTTAAATAAAAGAGAATTAACATAAACATTTAACTTAAGAAAAAACTCAAAATCAATGAAATAGTTATGCAATGTAGTATGAGAAAAACTGGAATTTAGAAGAAGGAAGAGATTACCTCCTTTGTGGTGCAAGACGCCGTGAAACAAATAATAGGAAGAATGCAAAATAGGAGCTTCTTTATAGGAGCTTTAGCCTCTTATACAAGAAATTGGAGTCATAATCAAATTGGGACAAAAAAAACTGAAACCTAAACCTAAAAGAAAACCAGTTCCAAATCGAAATTGAGTATTATTTTAGTATAAGGAAAGGGAAAATAGAAATCCTAAATCGAAAACAACACCAAAACTAATTGAATCAAAGTATAAGAAAAAGGAAAATACAAATTCTAACCACAGGACAGGTAAATATGGATAGAAAAAATCGAAAGGACAAGGAATTCAGGAGGGGAGGCAAGATTTAGGAGGACTACGGAAGACACAGATTGTAGTAGGAAACAATTTGTTGGAATTCGGTTGATAGGTTATTTAGAGATCAACTGATGCAATGCAAAATACGCGGAAGCAAACAACGAAACAAATATGTGGAAGCGATTAAAAACAAGATAGGTGATATCAAAAATATCGAGAAAATCAAGACTAGGAAGGCAAGAAATATAAGAAAGAATGGATAACGATTCAAAACATGAATTTATTATCTAAAGGGAGAAATGGAAACTAGAACCTTACAAGGATTTCACACTAGCGATGAATCTCCATAGGTTCCAAGTTATACAAGGTTCACGAAGCTTCAAGCTTCGAACTCGAAGGGCTCGGCCTCTTCAACGTTCTCTCTCTATTTCTATCTTCAAAACTAGCTAACTGAAATGAAATGTCTAAGTCTCCTATTTATAGTTTTTCACAAGATAACGTGAAATGACTAAAATGCCCTCAAGCCAAGTTAAGGCAATACATAACAATTAGGGGCAAAATAGGATGTTCAAGCCAAAATTAGAGGCCTTCAGCGATGTAGGCGGGGCGCCTAGCTGTAGGGCACCTGGTGGAGCAATGCTGAGGCTAGGCGGGGCGCCTGGTAGTTAGGCGGACGCCTGGTGGTGCTGTGTTCCAGGCGGGGGCGCCTGGTAGTTAGGCGAGGCGCCTAAGTTCCGTGCAGTGGGCTGCCTTGGCCTAGCATAGGCGGAGCGCCTAGCAAGGAGGCGGCGCGCGTAAGGTCCTGGTCCTCTTGACACTTCTTCAAATCGTTCCCGAATCTCTTGCCCTCGCATCCTCGCACCCTTCTTGCTCGGCTCTTGATTGTTGGGTCGTAATCCCAATTGGATTGCATCATCCTCCCCTTCTTGAAAGGATTTCATCCTCGAAATCAAACCATCAAAGCCTACATCCAAAGACAAACACAAACAAAACTTTCTACTGCAAGAGTAGGTTAGTGCCAAAAGTGTGGAAAACACACTCTTATGATAGAGCCAAGCATCAATAACAAGTAAAAAGCTTATGTCTCCCAAGGAAACAACAAGTACTTGACCCCACAAGATAGTGCATTCAACACAAGAACAAGCAAAGAAATCAATAGAGCATGGAGCATGCAAGATATAGCAATCAAGTTCCCTATGATCCCTAAGCTTACTACCAACACACCAAGCCTTTGAAGCAATATTATCACAATGTGACATATTGGCTTTGGCATGCTCAACACTCAAGGTGTGATCAACATATGGGATGGAGTACGTTAAATAGTTCAATTCACAACTAACATCAACTACTCCACTCTCCTTCTTAAGAGCACTCTTACACACACCAAGAGGTACCTCCTCACCTCCGAATTTACCTCTAAGACAACCCTCCTCGCTAGACAAACTCCCGAGGGAGGTCTCAAACAATGGATTATCTATAGAGTTAAGCATTCCAATCCATGGAGGTTCAAACTCATAAATTACTCTAGTTTGATAAAATTCACCACTTTCATTGAAGTTGCCCCCATACAAAGGATTAGTGTAGGCACACTTCTCAAGTTCATTATCAAGCAAAGGTGAAGTTCTCAAACTAGAGACAACATCTACTCTTGAGGAGTCATCAAAAATAATTCGATCCATCTCATGCAATAGAGACTCCTCAAGGTGACGATTATCCTCACTAATACACATGAGACCACTACTACCAATTAAGCAATCAAAGGGAAGAATAGGATAATCATGCAATTCATCTTCTTCTTTATCAAAGATGGGTGGGGTGTCATAACAAGGTTCACAAACAAGGTCAACTTCCATATTTTCACTAAAGAGAGGTTCAATGAAAACCGAGCTCACATCATGATGTGGCTTTTCAACCCTCTCAACTAGTGGTTCATTTTCACATACAAGTTGACCCAAAGGCTCTACACTAGTTGCAAACACATTGTATCATATAAATCATCAACTAGCATAGAATTTTCACAAACAATCCCATAAGATAAGGAAGTATCACGCTTAAGGATAGAAGAACTAACACTTACACTTGAGTTGCCATCTTGCTCACTCAATCCATTTGAAGTACCATGGCTAGCTTCTCCACCTTGTAACTCACATTCGGGCTCTCCTTTACCTTGCCTTTCCTCCTTGGAACATGGTTGAGGCTCCATCGATTTGCCTCCAAGAATTCCTACATAAGAATTCAAACAAGTAGAAGAAAAAGACAAAAGGCTAAGGATAGAATAAAGGGTGTCCTCACTCTCAATTACTTTTCCCTATTTCTTTTCCCTCATTTTTCTTTTAAGGTCGGGTGTAGATTCGGGTGGCGACAACTCACTCACATCACTCAACACAATCTCTTCTTTTTCTACTCGAGAGTTGTCACCGGTCGCTCCCTTACTCCTCTCTATCTTTTGTCTCTCAAATTCAGGCGAATTGGGACGAGGCCAAAGAATACCCATAGCCGGAGTAAGTGGACTCTTTACATCAACCCGGAATCTAGGACTTGAAGACTCATCACTTGAGGTCTCCTTCTTCTTCGTTGGTGAACCACTTGGCTTTGAAACTTGTGGTTTCGGGTTCACCTTGTTGACAATTGTCAACCCTTCATTAGCACTAGTCCACCACTTCTTGTGATTGTAGGAATCTTTGATTGCTCATTTTTACCCATGGAATGAAGTACTCGCTCCTTGCTCCTTTGCATCACCAAAGAAGATGCACTAGTAGGCAATTGGCCTCTTGCCCGATAAGGTACAAAGTCATAGACTCTTTGCCCTATGCCCACAAGATACGCATCCTTCATCACACTATATTGCACACTCTTGTCTTACAACCATGGCTCACCTAGCAAAATATCAACATGTTGCATTGGATACACATCGCACCACACATAGCATCTATAGTTCCTATGAGATAGAAGTACCCGAGCTTCCTTGGAAACCCATACTCCCTCATACTCATAAGGATCTTCTAGCTTACGGCATGGTATCCTCAATTTATCAACCAAAGAGGCGCTAATACAATTGGCATCGGTCTTATCAATTTTGAGCAAGTATCCTCCAATACCATTTACCTCAACAACGAACCTTCTTCTACCCGAGATTTGTAGATTGGCATCCAAAGAAGAACTTGAATGTCCACGAGTGTCAATACCACCAACTTGGGTCTCCCTTATCCCTCCTCTCCTAGCAAGATTGCTAGAGTAACTTCCACTTCCTGTCACTCTCCCAACATTAGAAATGTTGTTGGAAGGA
Source organism: Petunia x hybrida (assembly GCA_037355625.1). Classification (NCBI taxonomy): domain Eukaryota; kingdom Viridiplantae; phylum Streptophyta; class Magnoliopsida; order Solanales; family Solanaceae; genus Petunia; species Petunia x hybrida. The sequence goes on along the minus strand of JBBBVM010000657.1, from coordinate 633,139 downwards.
GCCTTGCCATGGAACCCCATAAGTGCCTCTCGCCTTGGTCCCATAGCCCATAGTACTACTCCTACTACTACCCTTCAAGGCATTGAATGAACAATACAAGCCCTTAGTAGCAAAAGCAACACCATCTCTCAAACCAACCTCCACATGGGAATTAGAAGCATTAGGTCGCTTAGCGTACCTAGAAGGTGCAAGCTTCTTCTTTCCCATGGAACAACCACCACCTCCTCCCATACTAATGGAAGGACCTCTACTACCCCCTTGTACACCACTAGCAACACCAAGAGAAGATGCAAATGAATAATGCGTATAATCAATTTCATCATCAATTCCCTCTATGTCACTATCATGCTCATATTCATCACAAGTAGAGTAAGTAGGATCAATGTACCTTGAAGCGTTACCATCTTCGATTTCTTGACTTGAAGCATTAGAATCATCAAAGTCATCTTCACAAGCTTCATATTCTTCTTGCATCTCATGATCATCATAGTAACCCGCTTCATCCTCATACGAGCCATAGTTCCCCGAATCATCATAGCAATACCCATCATCACCATCGTAGGAACCATAGTCTCCCTCGTCTCCACACGAGTCATACCCTCCACAATCTTCATCCGACATAGTTTGATGCAGCTCAAAGTGCTGATCAAGGACTCGATGACAATCAACCGAGGAGACCATCACCGAAGGCAGTGACTGATCAACCGGGGAGACGAATCACCCGAAGTCAAGCTAAGCTGCTCCATGACATGCACGTCCAACTGACCATGATGGGAAGAAGCATGTGTTCGGAGAGGGAATTGCAAGGTGCTGAAACCAAGGGCTACATCTTCAAAATTGAGCCCGAGGACAAGGTTACCGAACAGCAGCTCTTGACCCCGGGCAGCTCAGAACCGAACACAACAACATGTGTTCGAAGCTAAGCCAGCGCCCGAAGAGGATTGTGTTCGAGCAGACATTCGAGAACCGAAGCCAAGGCTGACCGATGTCAAGGCTGCCGAGCACATTTCAACTCAGCCCTGCGTGGCTTATTTTTATTGGTCGACTGTGACCTATTTACTAGTTTACCCTTAGTATTTCCTATATAAACCTTATTTCCTTACATTGTAAGTAGCTAGTTTTTTTTTGGATATTAATATTGAATGAAAGTGCCGAGCACATTTCTTGTCTCCGTCGTGAGCAAAACCCCGGTGAGGGCTTTAAAGGACTTGTGGCTTTCGGTTAGTCCGATTGAACATTCCTCTTGATCATTCAGTTTGCAAGAGGCAATGTTCTCTTGAGGATTGTTGCATAGTTAGGGTGATTCTTGTATCCCTTTCGATCGAGCTTTGGGACAGGTTCCCCACTGTTCTTTTGAAAGAAGCAAGTTTTATCTTGCTCTTTATCTTCTTCCTTACTTGTTCTTCTTCCGCGTTTGTGCTTAGCAACTCCTTCGGGTTTGCCTTGCACCATCTTGGTATCAGAGCACGGTTTGGGCTTGTTCCTACAACCCCAAATCCTGTTCACGTTATCTTTATTTTCGTGCGATTGTGTCTTTGTTTTCCATTTCGTGTTCCTGTTTTGCTTTGTTATTATTGGTGTTGTTATTTCACAAAAAAAAAAAAAAAAAAAAAAGTGATAAAAAGAAAATTCAAAAATTGTGTCTGATTGTTGGTTGTTTGGGAAAAACAATCTTGGATTCTTGTTCACCATCGAGTTCTGATTCCAACAAGTACCCGACGTACTGATTTCGTGACTAGGGTTTCTTGGTGAATTTTGGACTGTTTTGAGCTTTAATGGTGACTGACTCGAACCCCATTGTGTTTGGAAGAAACCGATGAAGATTGGTGGTTCTTGAGTGATTTGGGTTGGTTTTGTTGCTTAAAATTCGAAGTTCTCAGATTGAATCGTGGACCGTACACCGGAAAATTGTTACAAGTTCGTAACAGTGTACGACGCGTCGAGCTGGTTCCTGGCTCGAAGAACTTGAATATCCTCCGTCGTTGAAACCGGAGTTGAAAGCAACCCAGATCTTGATTGAAATCGTGGATAGTGAACCGAAGTTGATTTGTCCGTACGCCGGAGCAAGGTCACTGTTCCATTGAAGAAGAAGGGGTTAGAAGTTTGAATGTTAAAACCCCAGGTGAAATTTGTCGGCTGAGAAAAGGAAAGTGGATAAGGTAAAACCCTATCCGTACCAAAGGGGACCACTCTTGTACGGACAGGAGTGGGTGTGATCGAAAAAGATTCCAAAGGGAATCAAAGGGTAGATTCTCCTAGGTTCTCCCTTTCTTTCGTGTCAAATTCTGGTTGGTGGATCTTTTGAGTAATTGTCCTACTCGAGGTCGTACCAACTCATTTGAGCTGATAGGAACTCGTGCGAAGGGGTGACCGAAGTCCCAACTTTCGTAGAAAATCTCTTGACTCCCCGAGCTCAGTTAAAAGGCGTCCGTTCCATCGAGTCGAACATCACTTCACTCTTCCCGAAGAGGCAGTGACTATTGTCGAACTTGAAGGATCTTAGAGGACCGATCAATTGGACGAGCCACTGTTAACAAGTCTTTGAGTGAAACAAAACCGAACCCTTAAATTGAGTGGACCCGAGTGCCACCCATCAAAGGTGAGGGAGAGTGTGAGGTGATTTCTAACCTTTAACAATTGTTTGATCTTTGACTTGTGCAGGTACCATGGCTGGAAACGAAGGCAAGGGCATTGAAAAGCCCGAAGTATCATTAGCCGATCTCATGGCTGCGATACAAGGCATCAGTGCCGAAGTAAGAGGAGTGAGTGCTCGAGTAGCTAACCTCGAGCAGGGAAGTGCGTCCGTGGCCATACATGGGTCCGGCGCTGGAACGAGTAGCTCAACTCCCATGAAACCTGAGCTGTATGCTGAGCTTGTTCGACAACATCAGTTGACAAGTGAAGCAATTCGAAGAGAACTAAACTTGGGCAATCCCCAAGCTGGAAATCAAAACTTGGGCATTCCCCGAGGAGAAAGGTTACCACCTCCAAGGAACCGAAGAGATCTTGGAGCTGTGGCCGAAGAGGCTGATGAAGAGGAATTTCCCGAGGACGAGTATGAACGTGAGCCGCCATTCGCTCAACGAAGGCAAGCTCACCGAGGTCGTGGGAATTTCCGAGGTCGAGGCCGAGGCGCAAATTTTGGAAGAAATATTGAGCGAGAGGCTGATGACCGTGATGATGAGTATCCCGAACAGATTCGTGGTGTTCGAGACTCCAACTTGAACAGTGTCAAGGTCACTATTCCACCCTTTAAAGGAACTAGTGATCCCGATGAGTATCTTGAATGGAAGTTGAAAATGGAGCGCATCTTTGAAACCAATGAGATGACCGAGGAGAGGAAAGCTGCCCATGCCATTGCTTCGTTCGAAGCTTATGCATCTACATGGTGGGAAGCTGACAAGAGGCATAGACGAAGGAATGATTATCCCGAAGTCACTACTTGGCCACAGTTGATGAGAGCAATGGATGCCAAGTATTTGAGTGCCAAGTACAGGCAAACTCAAATGCAAAAGTTGTATGAGCTTAAACAAGGATCCAAGTCAGTTCAAGAGTACCATGATGAATTTGAAAAGGTTCGATTGAATCTTGATCTGACCGAAGACGAGGAACAGGCCATTATCCGATTTAAAAGTGGCTTGGCCAAGGATGTGTCATCTCAGTTGAGACTCCACGTGTACCACACGTTGGAAGATTTGTTCGAAGCTGCCACCGAAGCTGAAAAATTGGTTAAGGAAGAAAAGGCAAGCCGGGATCGAGGAGTCACTATTTCTACTCCCTTGAACCGAGGTAAAGAATGGAAGAATCCTAACCAAACAAGTGCCAACGCTGTTCGAGATCCGAAGAGACTCTTCGAGAGGGGTGTGACCGTTAACCAACCGAGAGAAGTGGGAGGTAAAGTTCAACTAAACTCTCCTAGTGCTTCAAACATTCAGTGTCATAAATGCAGAGGTTATGGTCACATGGCAAAAGAGTGTCCAACTCGCAAAGTTATGCTTCTGCTCGAAGATGGAACCGTCCATGAGCAAGCAAGTGACACCGAGGAGGAATTAGTCGAGGAGACTGACCGAGCTGAAAATGATGATGATCAAGAGGCTGCCGAAGCTGATCATCCGGAAATGTTTCTTGTGGTTCGAAGGAATTTGAGCTGCATGACTCCTGAAGAAGAGGACAACCAAAGAGAAAACCTCTTTCATGCCCGATGTCGAGTGAGGGGGAAGGTGTGTTCGATGATCATTGATTCTGGTAGTTGTGCAAATGTGGTGAGCCAAACTTTGGTTTCACAAATGGGACTACCTACGATGAAGCATCCCCACCCTTACAAATTACAATGGCTGAATGAGTGTGGAGAATTGAGAGTTGTCAAACAAGTGTGGATCAAGTTTAGAATCGGCGATTATCAAGATGAAATGGTTTTCGATGTGGTGCCGATGCAAGCTTGTCATTTGCTATTGGGTCAACCGTGGCAGTATGACCGAACAGCTGTTCACAATGGCCGATCCAACACTTACACTGTGAAGCTCGATGGGAAGAGTTTTATACTCAAGCCTTTGTCTCCAAAGCAAGTCTCCGAGGACTATAAACGGATGAAAGAACTGAAAGAAGCGGCCAAAGCTAAGCTTCCGATGGGAGCAAAATTGGGGGCCGAAGAGACAAACTCACCGACCGAGGAGAAAGGGATTTGTGCAATCATGCAACCCGGTGAGACCTTACGAGGCAACGACCACGGTCAGATGATGATTTGCCTCGTGCACAAGGGTATCCTTCTAAACTCTAATGATGATTTTTCTAATGATAACCCTTTGCCTTTGTCTGTTCGTAAAGTTTTGCAGGACTTCGAGGACATGTTTCCCGAGGAAATGCCAGGTGGATTGCCTCCGTTGAGAGGAATCGAGCACCAAATTGACTTCGTGCCGGGATCACAAATCCCCAACAAACCTGCATACCGGTGTAATCCCGAGGACACCAAAGAGCTCCAACGGCAGGTTGATGAGTTGCTGAACAAGGGCCTCGTTCGAGAGAGCTTGAGTCCTTGCGCCGTTCCAGTTATCCTTGTCCCGAAGAAGGATGGAACATGGCGAATGTGTGTTGACTGTCGAGCAGTCAACAAAATAACGGTAAAGTATCGTCATCCTATCCCTCGATTAGATGACATGCTAGATGAATTAAGTGGTTCTTCATGCTTTTCAAAGATTGATCTCAGGTCCGGTTACCACCAGATCCGAATGAAACCCGGTGACGAGTGGAAAACCGCATTCAAGACCAAATTCGGTCTCTATGAATGGTTGGTAATGCCATTTGGCTTATCCAACGCCCCGAGCACATTCATGCGATTGATGAACCACGTGCTAAAACCGTTCATAAACAAGTTCGTTGTCGTTTATTTCGATGACATACTTGTTTACAGTCGAACCATGGATGAACATGTCGAACACCTAAGGCTTGTGCTTGAAAAGCTTCGAGAAGAGAAGTTGTATGCTAATTTCAAAAAGTGTGCCTTCGGTGTCGATCGTGTAGTCTTTCTTGGATTTGTAGTCAGTGCTAATGGTGTCGAAGTCGACGAATCAAAAGTCGAAGCCATCAAAGATTGGCCAACTCCGACCTCGGTATCACAAGTTCGTAGCTTCCATGGGTTAGCTAGCTTTTACCGAAGGTTTGTTCGTGACTTTAGCACCGTGGCAGCTCCTCTAACCGAGCTGGTAAAGAAAGACAATCCATTTGTGTGGGGAGAGTCCCAAGAAAGGGCTTTCCAAGAGTTGAAACGGAGGCTATGTTCTGCCCCGTTGTTACAACTCCCTGACTTCGGCAAAGCATTCGAAGTCGAGTGTGATGCGTCTGGAGTTGGGATCGGAGGAGTGCTTATGCAAGAATCGAAGCCGATCGCTTACTTTAGCGAAAAGCTTAAAGGTGCAACTTTGAATTATTCAACATATGACAAAGAGTTGTATGCCCTCGTTCGAGCACTCGCCCATTGGCAGCATTATTTGTGGCCTCGAGAGTTCGTGATCAAAAGCGATCATGAGTCCTTGAAGCATCTCCGAGGTCAGGAGAAATTGAACCGAAGACATGCCAAATGGGTTGAATTTATTGAAAGCTTTCCCTATGTAATTCATTACAAAAAAGGAAAAGACAATGTTGTGGCCGATGCCTATCAAGGAAATTTGCCTTAGCGACCACTCTCGCCTCGAGGCTCATGGGATTTGAAAGCATCAAGCTAATGTACGATGACGATCCCAAGCTGAAATGCGTTCGTGACGCAATCTTGAGTGGCCGAAGGGTTGAGAAGTACCAGTGGCACGATGGCTACCTCTTCAAGAATGGGAGGGTTTGTGTGCCAGTGTCATCGTGGAGAGAGCTCCTTGTTCGAGAAGCTCACTCCGGTGGACTGATGGGACACTTCGGTGTCGACAAAACTCTTGGCATCTTGACCGAGCAGTTCCATTGGCCCAAAATGCGACGAGATGTGGAAAAGCTTTGCAACGCTTGTCTCGTTTGCAAGAAAGCTAAATCGAAGTCCAACCCTCATGGTTTGTACACCCCGTTACCTGTGCCTGATCGACCTTGGGTTGATATATCCATGGACTTTGTCTTGGGGTTACCGAGGTCGGGGGGAGGACATGATAGCATCTTCGTTGTGGTTGATCGTTTTTCCAAAATGGCTCACTTTATTCCTTGCAAGAAGTGTGATGATGCACAGCATGTAGCTACATTGTTTGTTTCTAATGTGTTGAAATTGCATGGTGTACCTCGTACTATTGTGAGTGATCGAGACACAAAATTCTTGAGTCATTTTTGGAAGTGTCTATGGGGTACCCTCGGCACAAAGCTACTATTCTCGACGTCTCACCATCCTCAGACTGATGGACAGACCGAGGTAGTAAACCGAACCCTTGGATCGTTGCTTCGAGCAATGACCAAAGGCAAGGTCGGGAACTGGGCTGATCGTTTGCCCATGATGGAGTTTGCATACAATCGAACGATGCATCGAATGACTAACATCACCCCGTTCGAGTGTGTGTATGGATTTAACCCTTTAATTCCACTTGATCTGACCCCGTTGCCTCGAGATGTTGTTATCGATTTTGCAGGTACTCACCGAGCCAAAGCTCTGCTCGAGTTGCATGCGAAGGTGAAGAAGAACCTCGAGGACGCCTATGCAAAGGTGGCCGTAAAGAAAAATAAGGGGCGTAAAAAGTTGGAGTTAAAGAAGGGTGATTGGGTTTGGGTTCACTTCCGAAAGGAACGATTCCCGACCCTAAGGAAAGGAAAATTGGCTCCTCGAGGGGATGGTCCATTTCAAGTGCTAAGCAAAATAAACAACAATGCTTATGTTATCGACCTCCCAGGTGAGTACAATGTGTCCAACACTTTCAATGTTGCTGATTTAGCTCCTTGTGCTGTAGGTCCAGTGTCGGAGATAGAGGATGAATCGATTTCGAGGACGAAATCCTCTCAAGAAGGGGAGGATGATGCAGCTCAAAGTGCTGATCAAGGACTCGATGACAATCAACCGAGGAGACCATCACCGAAGGCAGTGACTGATCAACCTGGGAGACGAATCACCCGAAGTCAAGCTAAGCTGCTCCATGACATGCACGTCCAACTGACCATGATGGGAAGAAGCATGTGTTCGGAGAGGGAATTGCAAGGTGCTGAAACCAAGGGCTACATCTTCAAAATTGAGCCCGAGGACAAGGTTACCGAACAGCAGCTCTTGACCCCGGGCAGCTCAGAACCGAACACAACAACATGTGTTCGAAGCTAAGCCAGCGCCCGAAGAGGATTGTGTTCGAGCAGACATTCGAGAACCGAAGCCAAGGCTGACCGATGTCAAGGCTGCCGAGCACATTTCAACTCAGCCCTGCGTGGCTTATTTTTATTGGTCGACTGTGACCTATTTACTAGTTTACCCTTAGTATTTCCTATATAAACCTTATTTCCTTACATTGTAAGTAGCTAGTTTTTTTTTGGATATTAATATTGAATGAAAGTGCCGAGCACATTTCTTGTCTCCGTCGTGAGCAAAACCCCGGTGAGGGCTTTAAAGGACTTGTGGCTTTCGGTTAGTCCGATTGAACATTCCTCTTGATCATTCAGTTTGCAAGAGGCAATGTTCTCTTGAGGATTGTTGCATAGTTAGGGTGATTCTTGTATCCCTTTCGATCGAGCTTTGGGACAGGTTCCCCACTGTTCTTTTGAAAGAAGCAAGTTTTGTCTTGCTCTTTATCTTCTTCCTTACTTGTTCTTCTTCCGCGTTTGTGCTTAGCAACTCCTTCGGGTTTGCCTTGCACCATAGTTGCAACACCAAAAGACGAACCTCCCAAAAGTCACTCCCTCACATGTATCACTCGATATATTAACATTCAAAGGCGAGGCCTTACAACTTAGGAACCAAGGTGATCACAACTAGTATGTCCAAGTAAAAGGTCAAAATGGAATTAATTAGACTCGATGTACAGACGGCTATTTAACTGTGCACTTGAGGCCAGAAGGAGTTCTACGACTCCTCTTTGAATTCTAATCTCCTCTACGCACGTGTTTCCTAATACGCTCAATAGTTAGTGTCAATGGAGTAGGCCAATTACCCTAGAAACACTAACCAAGAAGTTAGGAAACAAACGGAACACAAAAACTACGAAAAGAAGTGAACCGGACCAAACAGTGTGCTGGGCGGACCGCCTAGATGCTAGGCAGGGCGCCTGGCCACTTCCACGAGCCTAGACAGTAGCCAAATCAGGCGGGGCGCCTGGGATGTAGGCGCGACCTAGGCCTCTTCCAGTTTTCTTTCAAGAACTGGTTTTGGCGATTTTTGGCCATTTTTTGCGAACGATTTCAACCCGATACACAAAATCAATGATACCCAAGGGTGTATACAACTATAATAACCAATCCCCAATGGTTTTCAACCTCCAATAAACAACAACAAGATTCGATTCGAATTTGAAGCATTTTCAAGAAATTATCAAATTTTGGGGTTTTGATTTTCGAAAATTTTTATTTGTAACACAAAAACACGATATATGGGTATCAAAACGACGGGAATACAATAAGGAACAAACCCCTATACTTTTTAACATTTGGGGATTCTAATCCAACCCGATCTACCAAATTTTTTTCAACTTTTCAAGTTTTTTAATTTTTTTTGTTTTCTTCTTTTCTCAAGAACATAAGAACAACAAGACGATACAAAAACGATGAACAAGGAATGGGGGTTTGTAAGAACATAACCCGAGCCTTGCTCTGATACCAACTGATGCAATACAAAATACGCGGAAGCAAACAACAAAACAAATATGCGGAAGCGATTAAAAACAAGATAGGTGATATCAAAAATATCGAGAAAATCAAGACTAGGAAGGCAAGAAATAGAAGAAAGAATGGATAACGATTCAAAACATGAATTTATTATCCAAAGAGAGAAATGGAAACTCGAGCCTTAGAAGGATTTCGCACTAGCGATGAATCTCCATAGGTTCCAAGTGATACAAGGTTCATGAAGCTTCAATCTTCGAACTCGAAGGGCTCGGCCTCTTCAACGTTCTCTCTCTATTTCTATCTTCAAAACTAGCTAACTGAGATGAAATGTCTAAGTCTCCTATTTATAGTTTTTCACAAGATAAAGTGAAATGACTAAAATGCCCTCAAGCCAAGTTAAGGCAATACATAACAATTAGGGGAACAATAGGATGTTCAAGCCAAAATTAGAGGCCTTCAGCGATGTAGGCAGGGCGCCTGGTGGTTAGGTGGAGCGCCTACCTGTAGGGCGCCTGGTGGAGCAGTGCTGAGGCTAGGCGGGGTGCCTGGTGGTTATGCGGACGCCTGGTGGTGCTGTGTTCCATGCGGGGCACCTAAGGTCCTGGTCCTCTTGACACTTCTTCAAATTGTTCCCGAAGCTCTTTCCCTCGCATCCTCGCACCCTTCTTGCTTGGCTCTTGATGGTTGGGTCCTAATTCCAATTTAGATTGCATCATCCTCCCTTATTTTCCAATTGAAGTTGCCCACTTTGAAACACCCTAACCCCTACCGATTACAATGGCTTAGTTAGTGTGGGGAGTTGAAGGTGGTGAAACAAGTCTTGATAAAGTTCAAGATTGGGAACTACCAAGACGAGCATATGTTTGATGTGGTGCCTATGCAAGTTTGCCATCTCTTGTTTGGTAGGCCATGGCAATTTGTTCGAAATGTGGTGCATGATGGTCGTGTCAACACCTACACGGTCAAGCATGAAGGAAAGAAGTTTGTGCTCAAACCCTTGTCGCCCAAGCAAGTAAGTGAAGACTATAAGCACATGAGGGAGTTGAGAGAAGCGGCAAAGGCTAAGTCGGTTGTTGAGACTAGCCCTTTGGCCGAGAGCTTGGTGATGACTCCACCATCTTCTACCGATAGCATTTGTGCCATGATGCAACCGGGTGAGCTTTTGAAAGGAAATGATGGCAACAAACTACTCATTTTCCTAGTGCACAAAGGTATGATTCTTACTTCTGAAATTGATTATTCTTCTAACCCTTTGCCTAGTGCTCTTGAAAGTGGTTTGAAGGTTTTTGGGGATATGTTCCCGGATGAGATGCCAAATGGTTTACCTCCCTTGAGGGGTATTGAACATCAAATTGACTTTGTCCCGGGATCCCAAATCCCAAACAAGTCGGCCTATAGGAGCAATCCCGAAGGTACAAAGGAGTTGCAAATGCAAGTGGATTAATTGCTTACTATGGGCTTGGTTCGTGAGAGCTTAAGTCCGTGTGACGTGCCCGTCATATTTGTCCCAAAGAAAGATGGCACATAGAGGATGTGTGTAGATTGCCGAGCGGTTAACAAAATCGTGGTAAAGTATCAACATCCCATACCTCATTTAGATGATATGCTTGATGAGCTAAGTGGTTCTAGCATCTTCTCAAAGATAGACCTTAGGTCCTGTTACCATCAAATCTGGATGAAACCCGGGGATGAATGGAAAACCGCATTCAAGACCAAATCTGGTCTATATGAATGGTTGGTTTTGGCCTCTCCAACGCACCTACGACCTTCATGAGGCTAATGAATCATGTGTTGAAGCCATTCATCAACAAATTCGTGGTCGTCTACTTTGATGACATTTTAATATATAGCAAGTCATTAGACGATCATGTTGATCATTTAAGGCAAGTACTTGAAGTGTTGAGAACCGAGAAGCTCTTTACTAATTATAAGAAATGTGCCTTTGGTGTTGAAAAGGTAGTCTTTCTTGGGTTTGTTGTAAGTGCCCAAGGAGTGGTAGTGGATGAGTCCAAGGTAGAGGCCATTCGAGATTGGCCTACTCCCACTACCGTGTCTCAAATTAGAAGCTTTCATGGTCTTGCTAGCTTCTATAGGAGATTTGTGAGGGACTTTAGCTCCATTGCCGCTCCACTCACCTTGTTGGTGAAGAAAGACAAACCTTTTGTGTGGGGCTCTCAAGAGAAGGCCTTCCAAGAATTGAAAAGTAGGTTGAGTACCGCCCTCCTATTGCAATTGCCCGACTTCGGAAAGGCATTTGAGGTTGAATGTGATGCCTCAGGGGTGGGAATTGGTGGTGTTTCAATGCAAGATGAAAAACCCATAGCCTATTTTAGTGAGAAATTGAAGGGTGCAACCTTGAATTACTCTACGTATGACAAGGAGTTGTATGCCCTAGTGAGAGCTCTTGCTTATTGGCAACATTATCTTTGGCCTAGGAAATTTGTGATTATCAGTGATCATGAGTCACTCAAGCATCTTAGGGGCCAAGAGAAGTTGAAAAAGAGGCATGCCAAATGGGTAGAGTTCACTGAGTCTTTTCCCTATGTCATTCAATACAAAAAAGGTAAAGACAATGTTATGGCAGATGCACATTCTAGGAAGTTTGCTTTAGCCACCACTCATTCCTCCAAACTCATGGGTTTTGAGAGCATCAAGTTGATGTATGCTCATGACCCTAAGCTAAAGAGCATCCATGAAGCTCTTGTGAAAGGAGAAAGAGTTGAGAAATACCAATGGGTAGATGGCTATATCTTTAAAAATGGTAGAGTTTGTGTGCCCGAGTCCTCATGGAGAGAGTTGCTTGTTCAAGAAGCACATAGTGGGGGACTAATAGGACACTTTGGGAAGAACAAGACCCTGGCCATTCTCATGGAGCAATTCCATTGGTCTAAAATGGGGGTGCAAATTAAGAGACTTTGCAATTCTTGCATTGATTGCAAGTATGCTAAGTCCAAATCGAAACCCCATGGTATGTATACTCCTCTCCCCGTACCTACTAGCCCATGAATGGATATTTCTATGGATTTTGTTATGGGATTACCACGGTCTAGGGGGGGACATGATATAATTTATGTTGTCGTGGATAGGTTCTCCAAGATGGCTCACTTCATTCCATGTATACCCCGACTTGAAGATCATGCATTGGAGCTCGATTGAAGGTGGAAACCCCACGCTTCAGGGCCAGGAGGAGCGCCTAGCTCCTTGGCGCCCAAGAGGTGAGCCTGAAGCCAGGCAGACCGCCCAGAAGCAAGGCAAACCAGGCGGAGCGCCGGACCAACTAGGCAGAGCGCCTAGCCTTTTGTTAGCAGCTCCACCAGGCGGAGCGCCCCATTCCAGGCGGAGTGCCCAGCACACTGAAGCCTCCAATTTTTGCATTGTAATTCCTATTTTAGCCCTAAGTGATTCTAATGTATTAACTAGACCTAGGGGCTTTTTAGACATCTCACAATTGTGTAAGGGAGTCTATATAAACTCCCCTTAGCCATTTTCATCATTTACATCACCTTGAATATTGAAGAAACTTGAGCTATGCTCTCTTTAAACCCATGTTTGGGATTTGAATTCAATTGGTGGAATCGAATTTGAACTTCATCCATCTTTGATCATTCTATTTGCAAGAGTCGGGTATCTCTTGAGGATAGTTGCATAGCATAGGTGATTCCTTGACATTCACTTGAGATGTAGCGAGACAAGTTCCTCGTTGCTACTTAGGTAATCGTTCGAGTCTCGTCTCGTTCTTATCTTTATTTTTATCGCTTCCGCATTTTCATATCGTTTTTAGCTTCCGCGTATTTTGCATTGCATCATATAATTATTTCAAAAATATTATAATATGTATTTAGGGTATTTAATGATAATTAAATTAGCGAATTTACAATTATATCCAACTTAAAACCACTTACGAAGGGTAAAAAAGTCGGTTGACATCTCACTAAAGGTCTCCTGCTTTTAGAATAGTATAGATAAGAGTATTCTACCCAGCGACACTATAACAATTGGTAAAGAAATAGTTGATCTCTAAATGGTTGCCATTACAGTGTTTGAATGCGAGTGTGCTGGTCTTCAAAGATTTTGCATTTGATTACATGTTCGTATGGTTGTATCCAATCGATAGGAAAGTAGCTTGAAAATATTTGTTTGTCAAGTTCTACATTCATCTAAACCACGTACAACAGTACAATGTGGTAGACTCTCTCTCAATGTAAAGGAAGGTAACAGAGTGGTGAATGAAGCAGGATATGTAATGTCAACATACAAGGCGAAGCAACTTATATAGCAAGAAGTTTTGAGCAGTGTTGGAGCTCTGTAACTAGAAGAGAACACTGAGAATGATGTAGTTCTAACAAGTAAATCCACGTCAAGAAATAAATAAATAATCAAGACAAAGAAGATATTGTAACAACTGTAGTATTTGATTTCAGTATATGATGAGTAGTACAATCTCTATAATTCCTCTGATTCGCCTTTTCAACTATAAATATTACAAGTAGAAATCTAAGGGCTTTTGAGCTTGATCTTGAATATCTTCCTTATAATGAGCTTGTAGAAATAAATCCAAGGGTTTTTGAGCTTGATCTTGAATCTTCCTTTTAATGAACTTGTAGAGATAAATCCAAGGGCCTTTGAGCTTGATCTTGAATATTCCTCCTGATAAACTGGTACAGAAATAAATAACTCCTTGAAGATTTATAGCAATTTGCAGCCTTTGATTCACAAGCTCCTTATTGCTTCTAGTTATGAGTTTCTTCCTCTGATTTCTGATTGTCATAAATGAGGAATTTGGCCTTTTTTATAGAGGTGAGGTGGAGTAGCCATCAAGAAACCCTAAGGGGCCAAGGCCCGTGGACTGGCCAATCAAATTTAAGCAGTGACAAGGCTGCATTTTATTGGCTAGAACATGTCACTTGTCCACGTGTCGCATATTTATTGGCCTTTTGGACTTCACTTGGATTGTCATGTCATTTGGCATATGGCATGATCCTATTGGCTCTTTTATTTGACTTGGCGTCACGTCACTTGACACGTGGCACTGGCTTGGGCCTTTAGGATTTATATTTGGTCTAACAAAGTGATAAGAATCAAACGCGGAAAAGTAAAAGATAACGAGCGAGACGTAACTCGATCGAAAATCTCAACTAGCAACGGAGAACTTGTTCCGTTACACCCCGAGAGATTGTCAAGAACACCTACACTAGGCAACTACCCTCGAGCTAACGTGAGCACGCAAGTAGAATGATCGGGGGGGATTGGAATTCATCTAGATCCGCTAGAGGAAGAACAAGTCCCATCAAAGGTTGTTTCATTCAACAAAGAGTTCAACTCTTAACAAGGTTCTTTTATCATCAATCATAAGCTAAGGAATGAAATAAGCTATCTAGCTATTTACAGAGGGTTTTGAGCACTAAGTAAAAGGTCAAAACAGCCCACACTTTAGGCTTTAGGATAAAAGACCACGTAGGGTCAAAATAGTCTTAAAATAGTCAAACTTCCGTGCTTCAGCAAATGGGGCGGAGCGCCCGTGTTTGGGGCGGACGGCCTGCCCAATTGGTCAGTGGGCGTGGCTGGGCGGAGCGCCCCCTGGGTGGGCGGAGCGCCCCCTGGGTGGGCGGAGCGCCTGGCCCCCTTGCTTCCTGGGCGGGGCGCCTAAAGCTCAGGCGGGGTGCCTGGGATACTGGGCTGCTCCTCTTACGCTTTGATCACCCGGAATGGCTTCCAATCGCTTCCTTCTTCTAGGCCTCTCCTCACCAAGTGTAAGTGCACTCCTTGAATCTCCTTAGCTTGGCTCCGTATGAAGGGTCTTGTGGGGGTTTGGTCCTTATCACAAAGTGGGCTTATAATTTGTGGCCCAATGAAATTGGACTTTTATTAGTTAATCCAATAAAATTATACTAGCCCATTTTACATATTTGGACTAATATATCTTGAATTCAATATATAGCCAACTTATTTTATGGATTTAAATCATATAAATTTATTTCTCAACAAATGCCCCCTACTTCAAGACTTGTCGGGGTCATAAAATGCCAAACTTGCAAGACTAGGCTTGAAGTAATTTTTTGTTCAAGTGAGTCATTTCCAAATGACAACTCTTAAGTTGGCTACTTTCTTAGCAAGTTGTGTACAAACTGGCTATAGTTCAATGAGAAGTTGCAAGTGTGCCTACATGATGTCAATTCCACGTGCATTCTCTCAATATACTTGCCAGATTCTCAAGGTGAATAAGATTCTACCTTTAGACTCCAATCTAAATAATTCCATTACACGCCTAATCACCCTAGGAGTCGTACAACTCTTTTTGGATAACGATGGAATCTCTATGCTTAGCTCAATTTGATTTCTACTTGAACTTTGACTGTTTCATACAATTTATGTTGGAATCAAATTACTGCAACCGTCATACATATCCATAAATATGGGTACAACTCTCCTTTCGGAAGATCAGAGACGAGCAGCTCACCCTCCTTCACGCAGCGACGTAGAATTGAAGTTGAATACTCTTTAAATTTGGTGAGTACTCAGTTTTTTAATTCAAAGTCTTGCCCGATGGATCTCTCACCTCAAGTCTTTTACTTTTTCCTTCACCTACGTCAAACATGCTTTTAGCCAATAGTGATGCAGTCTTTTGCTTGTTAATCAGCTAAATTTACCTTGCCAAAAAAAATGACAAGAATATTTGCTCCATATAGTTTGAAACCATGAATTAATTAATAAATTTATGGCCTTCTTGTTGGTTTCCTTAGCAATCATGCATCTACTGCATAATTGATACAATATTATGCTCTTGACAAGTTATTCAAGTGATACATATGCTTCTCTTTTTTTTGTCACAAAATTGAGTCCACTGTCAACTTGTCACCCATGGAAGGATATTGGCTTTGGAAAGTCAACTTAGTCTCTCCCAATCACCGCGACACCAATATTGCAAGTCGTCTTCCATGCTTGGGACGACGAATCCTCAAAGGGGAAATCAATTGGAGTGACACTTTATCTTTAAAAGGCGAATTCCACTTCATTCCCGGTTATTGGGAGTGGGCAGACGATATCCTCTATAGATTCCACTTTATGATGATGTATATGCTTCAATGTTTACATATGATCGCAACACAAATATTATGCAAGCTTTTTACGAGACGTGGTGTCCGCTTACAAATACTTTACTTACTTCGCATGGGGAGCTATCCATATCTCTTTGGAATTTATATATGATTGGAGGTCTTCCTATGATGGCATTTACTTATGAGGAAGTCGTCCCAAATACTGAGGAACTTACAAGAACAAATGACAAAGACAAAAGATTCCTTGCACTATCATGTGAGCACTTGTTTGACGCCTTCCATCAGCTTCAAGAGGGAGATAGCAACCCAACTGTCCCTGTGACTAAATGGATATAATTTTGGAGTAACAAGGCTACCAAGCACCATCAACCTCCATTAAGGAAAGAAAAGAAGGTTGTTCGTCCCAAGGCAACACATAATCCTTCTAAAGACATCAGCGAAGTCGTAGCTAACTGGATGAGTGTAGAAGAGGCATTATTTGCTAAACTTGGAGCTAAGGGCCATAAGAGAGATGAGACATACTTGGCTGCCTTTTTAGCCTGCTGGTTATGTACTTTCATGCTACCTTCGAAGGGAGGAGATTTCATCCGGACTGGGACTTTTAAAGTTACGAGCGACCTACCAAGCGGACGGAAAATCGGCCTTGCAGTCCCAGTCCTAGCTAGCATCTACAAAGGTTTAAATATGATATCAGAATGTTCGCAACTTAAAAATAGCCCACACTTTAGGCTTTAGGATAAAAGACCACGTAGGGTCAAAATAGTCTTAAAATAGTCAAACTTCCGTGCTTCAGCAAACGGGGCGGAGCACACGTGTTTGGGACGGACCGCCTGCCCAATTGGTCAGTGGGGGTGGCTGGGCGGAGCGCCCTCTGGGTGGGTGGAGCGCCTGGTCCCCTTGCTTCCTAGGCGGGGCGCCTAAAGCTCAAGCGGGGCGCCTGGGATACTGGGCTGCTCCTCTTGCGCTTTGATCACCCGGAATGGCTTCCAATCGCTTCCTTCTTCTAGGCCTCTCCTCACCAAGTGTAAGTGCACTCCTTGGATCTCCTTAGCTTGGCTCCGTGTGAAAGGTCTTGTGGGGGTTTGGTCCTTATCATCCTCTCCTTCTTGAGAAGATTTCGTCCTCGAAATTGAAGCATCATCATTCACGATATCTCCATCCCCTACATCAAAAGGAACCAAGTCACAAACATTGAATGTATTAGAAACATTATACTCACTTGGCAAGTCGACCACATAGGCGTTGTTGTTTATCTTTGAAAGCACTTGGAATGGGCCATCTCCTCGGGGTACCAACTTCCCTTTCCTAAGGTTTGAAAACCTTTCTTTCCGGAAGTGCACCCACACATAGTCCCCCTTCTTGAGTTCCACCTTCTTGCGTCCCTTGTTTTTCTTAGAGTCAACCTTTGCATAAGCTTCCTCCAAGTTCTTTTTCGCCTTAGCATGGAGTTCAACCAACGCCTTGGCTCTAGTTTTACCTTCAAAATTAACAACCATTTCCCTTGGCAAAGGGGTTAGATCAAGGGGAATCAAGGGGTTAAAACCATAAACGCACTCAAAGGGAGTCATGCCAATCATGCTATGCAATGTACGATTATAAGCAAACTCCATAAGAGGCAATCTATCAATCCAAGTCCCGGCCTTACCTCGGGTCATGGCTCTAAGAAGAGCACCCAAGGTTCGGTTCACCACCTCAGTTTGGCCATCCATTTGTGGGTGGTGGGACGTGGAGAACAAAAGCTTGGTGCCAAGGGCACCCCACAAGCTTCTCCAAAAGTGGCTTAGGAACTTGGTGTCCCTATCACTTACAATGGTTTGAGGCACTCCATGCAACTATAAAACATTGTCAATGAACAAAGAAGCAACATGTTGTGCATCATCACACTTTTTACATGGAATGAAGTGAGCCATCTTGGAGAACCTATCCACGACAACATAAATGCTATCATGTCTCCCCCTAGTCCGTGGTAATCCATGACAAAGTCCATAGATATATCCATCCACAGGCTAGTAGGTACGGAGAGAGGGGTATACAACCCATGGGGGTGTGCTTTGGATTTAGCACGCTTGCACTCAAGGAAATTAGTGCAAAACTTTTCAACTTGCACCCCCATCTTTGGCCAATGGAATTGTTCTTTAAGAATGACCAAAGACTTATTTTTCCCAAAGTGACCCATGAGTTCTCCACAATGTGCCTCTTGCACAGGCAATTCCCTCCATGAGGACTCGGGTATGCACACTCTACCATTTTTGAAGATATAGCCATTAACCCATTGGTATTTCTCAACTCTTTCCCCCTTCTCTAGAGCTTCATGGATGCTCTTTAGCTTAGGGTCATGAGCATACATCAACTTGATACTCTCAAAACCCATGAGCTTGGAGGTAAGAGTAGTGGCAAGAGCAAACTTCCTAGAAAGCGCATCCGCCACAACATTGTCTTTCCCCTTTTTGTATTGAACAACATAGGGAAAAGACTCAATGAACTCCACCCACTTGGCATGCCTCTTGTTCAACTTCTCTTGGCCCCTAAAATGTTTGAGTGACTCATGATCACTCTTAATCACAAATTCTCTAGGCCAAAGATAATGTTGCCAATGAGCAAGAGCTCTCACTAGGGCATACAACTCCTTGTCATACGTAGAGTAATTCAAGGAGGCCCCTTTCAATTTTTCACTAAAGTAGGCTATGGGTTTACCATCTTGCATTAAAATACCACCAATTCCTACCCCCGAGGCATCACATTCAACCTCAAATGCCTTTCCAAAGTCGGGCAATTGCAATAGAGGGGCGGTACTCAACCTACTTTTCAATTCTTGGAAGGCCTTATCTTGAGGCTCTCCCCACATAAATGGTTGGTCCTTCTTCACCAATTCGGTGAGTGGAGCGGCAATGGAGTTAAAGTCTTTCACAAATGGTCTATAAAAACTAGCAAGACCATGAAATCTCCTCACTTGAGTCACGGTGGTAGGAGTGGGCCAATCACGAATTGCCTCCACCTTGGACTCATCCACCTCCACTCCTTAGGCACTCACAACAACCCCAAGGAAGACAACCTTCTCCACACAAAAGGCACACTTTTTCAAATTGGCATAGAGCTTTTCGGCTCTTAGCACTTCAAAAACTTGACTCAAGTGGCCAATATGATCATCTATTGACTTACTATAAATCAAGATATCATCAAAATAGACAACCACGAATTTATTGATAAAAGGTTTCAAAACATGGTTCATGAGTCCTATAAAAGTACTAGGTGCGTTGGAGAGCCCAAAGGGCATCACCAACCATTCATAGAGACCAAACTTGGTCTTGAATGCGGTTTTCCATTCGTCCCCGAGTTTCATCCGGATTTGATGGTAACCGGACCTAAGGTCTATTTTGGAAAAGACACATGACCCAATCAATTCATCTAACATATCATCAAGTCGTGGAATGGGATGACGGTACTTTACCTTTATCTTGTTCACGGCCCGGCAATCTACGCATATTCTCCAAGTTCCATCCTTCTTTGGAACAAGGATCACAGGCACGACACAAGGACTCAAGCTTTCCCTCACCAAGCCTTTAGTGAGCAACTTATCAACTTGCTTTTGCAATTCCCTTGTGTCCTCCGGATTGCTCCTATAAGCCGGTTTGTTTGGAATTTGAGACCCCGGGATAAAATCAATTTGGTGCTCTATCCCCCTCAATGGAGGAAGACCACTCGGCATCTCGTCCGGGAACATATCTTCAAACACCTTCAAAACACTCTCAATTGCACTAGGTAAAGGGTTAGTGAAATAATCAACATCGGATGTAAGAGTCATACTTTTATGGACTAGGCAAAGGAGTAGTTTGTTGCCATCATTTCCTTTCAAAAGTTCACCCGGTTGCATCATGGCGCATATGCTACCGGTAGAAGATGGTGGGATTGCCACCAAGCTTTCGGTCAAAGGACTAGTCTCCACAACTGACTTAGCCTTTGCCGCCTCTCTTAACTCCCTCATTCGCTTGTAATCCTCACTTACTTGCTTGGGAGTCAAGGGTTTAAGCACAAATTTTCTTCCTTCATGTTTGACCGTGTAAGTGTTGACACGACCATCATGAACCACATGTCTATCAAATTGCCAAGGCCTTCCAAATAGAAGGTGGCATACTTGCATAGGTACCACGTCAAACATGTGTTCATCCACATAGCTACCCATTTTGAATTTAATCATTGCTTGCTTCACCACATTTAGCTCCCCACACTCACTAAGCCTTTGCAATCGATATGGTTTGGGGTGTTTCAATGTAGGCAATTTCAATTGGGTAATAAGTGATTGACTCACAACATTAGCACAACTTCCCGAGTCAATTATCATAGAGCAAACAACACCCATGACTCGGCATCTAGCATGAAAGAGATTTTCTCTTTTCAAGGTCTCACTATCCTCCACAATCATGGTACCTAAACTCCTCACAACTAGAAAAGTATGAGGATCATCATCCTCCACCGTATCATCTTCCACATCATCCACCTCATCTCCCTCTACTCCCTCATCCTCCGGCTCACTCTCTTGCTCATAAGCATCATTGCCAACAACAATCATGGTCCATTTCGTAAAACACTCTTTAGCAAAGTGACCATACCCCTTGCATTTGTGGCATTGAATTGAAGAAGAAGTAGGAGTATTTAATTGGGTTTTAGAGTTACCTCCCACATTAGGTGTGTACTTCTCATATGGCTTCTTCACATCTTTGCTAGCACTTGCACCACTTGTGCCACTTGCATTTGGGAATCTTGCATTAGGAGTAGAAGTTTTCCATTCCTTTGGTTTGATCATGGAAGTGGAAGTGTTGCTCTTGTAACGGTTGGACTTTTCATCTTTAAGCCATTGCTCGGCATCAATTGCGGCATCAAGGATTTCTTGAAGTGAAAGATAAGCATGCAATCTTAATTGGGAATCTATACCATAGCTCAGGCCATTCTTGAAGTGGATCACGGCTTGTTCCTCATCTTCGGTGTCCATATCTAAAGCCATCCAAATCTTCTCAAACTCATCATAATACTCATGAACCGTCTTGACACCTTGCTTTAGATCATAAAGCTTCTTGAGTTGTTCTTGACGATACCTAGGAGTGATGTACTTGATATTCATGAGACCTTTCAAATCGTTCCAAGTCACATTCACGGGTCTTCCCGCTCTCCTCCTTGATCTCTTGACGGATTCCCACCAAGTAGATGCATAGGACTCAAAAGATGAAATAGCATAAGTACCTTTCTTCTCCTCGGTCATCTCATTTGAGTCAAACATCCTTTCTATGAGTAGTACCCATTCAATATAGGCCTCCGGATCACAATTTCTCTTAAAGATTGGAAGATTGAGCTTCACACTATTGAGGTTGGTGTTGTCATGATCTCCACGGTAAGGCTCCGGTTGGCCTCCATAGTGATCTTTATAACCACCATACTCCCTCCTAGCATTCCCTCCAACATACCCCATGGGTGGCCCTCGACCTCGGCCTCTACCACTATCCACATTTCGACCCCAGTTCATACCTCGCCTTGGTTGATATTGATCATCATACCCATAAGCCTCATCAACATACTCGGCTTCCTCCCCTTCTTGAGCTTCATTGGCTTGCTCAAGAGCTTGGACATTTCGAATAGGTCTTGGAAGTGGAATGTTTCTTTGGGGGTTGTCCAAAATATGGGGAATGCCCGTTCGTTGGGTATTTCCCAACACTTGATCAATACTCTCACGATCTTCCTTTACCCGTTGTTGATTAAGCAATTCAACAACTTGTTCCGGGGTAAAGGTAGGACTACTTGAGCCCTCACTGGTTTCAATTTGGACACTCGGGGTCCCTTTCTCAACTTGGACACTCGGGGTCCCTTGATCACCTTGGGTACTTGAAGCCCCATTTTCAAGAGACTCAATCCTTTGGTTCATGATATCCATCTTGGTAAGAAGATTAGCCAAGGCATCCTTTATGAAATCTTGACCTTCGTTGGCCATTGTACCTACAAAAAGAACAAACGTTAGTGAAATCACCTCACACACTCCCTCACTTGTGTTTCACTCGGTTCACTCGTTTAGTAGTGATGGATATTTCACTCGACTTGTAGTTCCCAAGCTTCACGTAGATGACTAATAATCCCTCAACTCAACCAAACTATACACGAGTCAAGCACACTCCTGTAACGACCTCAAATAGTCGTTTTGGGGAATCAGAACCTCGATTTATGTGTCGACAATCTCAAAAGCTCCGTAAGGTCCATTATGACATGCCTGAAATTTTTTTAGCTAAAACGAACTTTGTTAGATACATATCGGAGAAAGACATCCGTTTCAGATATTCGTTAAGGCTAAAAGAGGTTTCGGAGCTCGATTTGAGCAAATGAGCTCTGATGTGAAATCTGAAAGTTGCGTTAGGTTCGTATGGTAATTTATGACCTGTAGCAACCTTCAGAAGTGAAAACAGACCTCGTTTGACAGGACTTTGATAAAGTCTCCGTTGCGGAAGTTTAAAAAGGTTAAAAGAGATTTTCGAGCTCGATTTGAGTAAACGAACTCCGATGAGAGATCTGAGGGTTCCGTTAGGTTCGTATCGTCATTTTTGACTTGTAGCAACTTTCAAATTTGGATTCCGGGGTCGTTTGATTAAAATTCGCTATTTTAGCGAAAGTCAAAATTTGATCCTTTCCCGTGAGACCCACTTTTTGAGTTCTAGAGATCCGAATTGAGTTTAGTCTTGACGAGCATGTCACACAAGTCTTGTATGACTTGTGTACAAAATTTGGGGTCATTCCGAGCTTCGTAGGGTCCCATTTGGACCCAAAAACAGTGGCTGACCTGGTGCAAAGCCAAAAAAGCTGCTGAATTCTGTTTTTTACTGTTCAGCCGGAAAGAAATCGATTGTTCAGATCAATCCATAAGGAATTGGAACAAAGTCAAAACATAAAAGTTGTAGCTCTTTCAGTTGGGGTTCTAATACCACCAACCTCGTATCATTTGGACATTTCTATAAAACGTTACGGGTATTTTACTGAAAGCTATCCAGTGAGGTACAATTTGGACAGCATGTGGTACAACTCTTTAAAGCTGCGGGCTGCTATATATACTAGGGCGGGCATTCATTTTTATTTTCATGTTTTGAGCTTCTAAAAGTGATTCCAAGGGGAATTTGAAGTACCAAATCATTCCTAAACACAAGGTAACTATTCTTACCCATTTTTAACGCTTTAATCCGAGGATCAAAGTGACGATCCTTGGAAAGAGGGTTTGAACCCTAGATTTGTGAAATTGGAAAAATGACCGAGTTGGACTCGGGTATGTACAATAATGGTACTTTTGGACTCGTGGGAGTATGGGGAGTCTAGAAACATAAATTTTACGGGTTTTTGGGTACGTCCGACCCGGGGGTATTTTGGTAAATTGCCTCTTAAATTGCGTAAGGGCTTAGAATCCTTTCCTCACATGCTTACGAGTGCGACACTATTTCTTTGGCTCAGAGAGGAGTCTTACGGAGGCACATCGTTTGGGAAAGGAGGTCGTTCCTTAGCCACTTGAGCCGATTTTGAGGTAAGTGAGACTTGACCTCTATTTTGCTTGCGGATAAGATCTGGTCTTGCTGAGTAAGATGTCGAGTACTTAATTGACAAGCATTTTCTAGTAGATAGTATTATGTACTACTCGTTATATCTATACATAAAGGAGAAAGCACAAACGTGACTTGTGTATAGTCGATGTTGTGTGCCGGTGTATTATTGATATGCTCAAGGGACAGAGGCCGGTGGTGCATTATGACCTAGAAGCGAAATTCCATCTAGGGACAGAGGCCGGTGGTGCGTTATGACCTAGATATGGAGACTTATAGGGACAGAGGCTTGTGGTGCGTTATGACCTATAAGTAAAGTTGTTTATAGGGACAGAGGCCTGTGGTGCGTTATGACCTAT
The DNA here is from genome assembly GCA_037355625.1 of Petunia x hybrida. Taxonomy (NCBI): domain Eukaryota; kingdom Viridiplantae; phylum Streptophyta; class Magnoliopsida; order Solanales; family Solanaceae; genus Petunia; species Petunia x hybrida. The sequence goes on along the minus strand of JBBBVM010000657.1, from coordinate 608,911 downwards.
AAACAAAGCCGCACAGGGTGTGTGCTTATGCTATGTGCTAGGTATATCATTACCTATGTGGTATGTGAGATATATCATCGCCATGCTGTGTGTTAATTATATTATTGCTTATGCCATAGTATCAATATAATATTTTATATGCTGCCTATATTATGTATCTTTATATTATTGACCATGTTATGTATTCGCGTATTATTGCTTGTGTTGTTGTATTATTATATTATCGTATATAATGTTTATGGGTTACTGTAAAGGTGTGGATTGTACTTCCGTTATCTGCTTATGCATTATCAAAGACTTGTCCCGAAAGGGTAATTTAGTGGGCCTGTCGATGATCTTACTGGGCTTTGGCTCATAACTTACTGTTTAAATGTGCAGATCCTTCTACTAGTCAGACAGCTGGACTTATCTGATCCGTTCGAGGCTGTGACTATTTTTGCTTGAGGTGAGCCAACCGCATGGTTCGCTGTGGCATACCGTCTTATCCACCTTAGTGTTTAGACTACTTCCTACATCTTGTATTATATATATATATAGCGGATGTCAGAATTCGTAGATGCTCTATTGACACTGTATTTCGGGTGGATGTCTACACCTACATTTTATTGAAATATTTCTATCTAAATTATCATTATGAGTCAGTTTAATTATTCGTGGTTCGCCTAAGGATGTAACACTTAGGTGCCATCACGGCCCCGAAAATTGGTTCGTGACAAATTGGTATCAGAGCCCTAGGTTGTTAGTCGAGTCTTAAGGAGTCAATGGAGTAGTGTCCGAGCAGAGTCTTGCTTATGGGTATGTTGTCGACCATACTTATAAGCGAGAGGCTGCAAAGGCATTTTAGGAAGAGTTGTTTCCCTTCATTTCATCTCTTCTCGTGCTATGATGCTTACATAGGTGCTAATCCATTAATGTGATTATGACAGATGGTGAGAACGCGATCGTCCTCTGCTTCGGGAGCTGGTGATGCACTGACTGAGTCGGTCCGTGGGAGAGCTGTGCGTAGCACACGGACTGGTGCGCGGGCACCTACTCAGCCGAGAGCGGCTACTACCAGAGCTTCTGTGGGCAGACCTTCTGCTGCCAGACAGACTAGTACAGTGCCACCGGTGTCTTCTGAGATACCCGTCGCACATGTCCCATCGACTATGCCTTCTCTTGTGCCGGGCACAACGGTATCTATTCCTGCAGATGTTCTATTACGGATGATGGGCATGCTTGGATCTCAGGCCTCGCCTATGGGTGATATGCCAGTACCTTCTGCGGTACCCCAGCCAGCTACTCCAGCTATGAGTTCGCCGACTCCTGAGGCTACTCCGGTGATTCCTCAGTCCACTCCAGTTATTAGTCCTATTGCTCAGCCTTCCACTTTGGCTCCTCAGTCGGGTATTCAGTTGGGTCATTCTATTCCTGCTCTTTCTATGAGTGACGAGGAGGTAGCTCGGAGGATTGAGTCCTTCATGAAGCTCAAGCCTCTCGAGTTCGATGGTACACCAGCTACTTGTTCTGCTCAGAGATATATTCAGAAGTGTGAGAAGATATTTTTGGTGCTAGGTACTAGAGACACCCTTGGGGTGCGATGTGCTTCTTTCCGATTATCCGGTTATGCCGAGACGTGGTGGGTTTCTGTGATGAGACAAAGGTCCAGTGATCTTCCTCCTTTGTCTTGGGCCGAGTTCGTTGCCATGTTTATGAGTAGATTTGTGCCTCAGAGCCACCATGATGCCCAGAGGCGCGAGTTTGAGAGGTTGAGGCAGGGAGACATGTCCGTGTCTGCTTATGATACCAGATTCTTAGAGTTATCCCAGTTTGCGCCTGCTATGGTTGGGCTGGAGAGGGACAAGGTCCTTAGATTTGTTGAGGGTCTTCATCCTCGTCTTCAGATAGCTGTTGCCCCTAATATGGGCAGCAAGTCTTATTATGAGGTGGTTGATATTGCGAGGCGTATGGAGGATATTCATGCCAGGGCAGATGCAGAGAGAGCGAGCAAGAGGTCACGATATTTTGGTATTTCTAGTGGTCCTTCGCATGGAGGCCAGGGTTCCCGTGGTCATACTCAGCCTAGACTTCCTCAGGCCGCTGCTTTATCATCTCAGGGTACTTTGTCGGGTGTTCAGAGGACTCAGCCGTCTCAGAGGCGTGGGGATTCATCTCAGTCTGTTCCACCTGTTTGTGGGAGATGCCGTCAGAGGCACTATGGGAGGTGCATGCCCGGAGGTGGACGCGGAGGAGGCGGTAGTAAGGCTTGTTACCAGTGTGGGGATCCCAAGCACTTTGTTAGGGATTGCCCCTATGTTACTTCATCTGGACCTACCTCCGCGGGACATCAGAGTTCTGCTGCTATGGTTCGGTCTTCTCCTCAGGCAGCTAGGCCTGTCACTCAGGTTCCTCCTAGGCAGCCGGTTAAGAGAGCTCTTGGTCCTGGAGGTTCAGCTCAGGTTTTTGCTATGACACGCCAGGATGCCGAGGCATCCAATGATGTGATCACAGGTACTCTTTCTATTTGTGGCCGCAGTTCCTTTGCCCTTATAGATCCGGGATCTACTTTCTCTTATGTGTCTCCTGGATTTTCACCTTGCTTGAGCAAGGATCTGGTTTTTATTGATGCTCCATTTATGGTGGCAACGCCTGTCGGAGATCCTTTATGTGTAGACAAAGGGTATCGGGAGTATGTGATTTCTATTTGTGGTGTTGAGTCTCTAGTAGACTTGATGTTGCTAGATATGGTGGAATTTGATGTGATCATGGGCATGGATTGGTTGGCATCCTGTCACGCGACGTTGGATTGCCATGCCAAGTCTGTGACTATAGGTGCCGAAGGTGAGCCTAAGGCTATTTGGAAGGGTTCCAGGTCTTCTCCGAGGAACAAGATCATATCATTCATGAAGGCTCAGAAGATGATAGCTCGCGGGTGCGGAGGGTATATTGCTTCTATTCGAGATGTTCGAGTGGAGGAGGCATCTATTGATCGAGTACCAGTAGTATGCGAGTATCCAGAGGTCTTTCCGGATGACATGCCGGGTTTGCCTCCTATGCGGGAGATTGAGTTCTGTATTGATATATTGCCAGTTACTCAGCCTATATCTATTCCTCCATATCGTATGGCTCCTGCTGAGTTGAGGGAATTGAAGGAGCAAATTCAAGATTTGCTTGATAAGGGTTTCATTAGACCCAGTGTGTCTCCTTGGGGCGCTCCGGTTCTTTTTGTAAATAAGAAGGATGGTTCTATGTGCATGTGTATTGATTATCGGCAATTGAACAAAGTGACTATCAAGAACAGGTATCCTTTACCGCCTATAGATGATTTATTTGATCAGCTTCAGGGTACTACTCATTTTTCCAAGATTGACTTGAGATCGGGGTATCATCAGTTGAGGATTCGGTCTGAGGATATTTCTAAGACTGCTTTCCGTACGAGATATGGGCACTATGAATTTCTTGTCATGTCATTTGGGCTTACAAATGCTCCGGCCGCCTTTATGGATCTTATGAACCGCGTGTTCAAGCCATATCTTGATTCTTTTGTTATTGTGTTCATTGATGACATCCTTATATATTCAAGGAGCCGAGGGGAGCATGAGCATCACTTGAAGATTATCCTTCAGACCTTGAGAGACCATTAATTGTATGGTAAATTCTCTAAATGTGAGTTCTGGCTGGATACCGTGTCTTTCCTGGGTCACGTGGTGACCAAGGGCGGTATTAGTGTTGATCCCAAGAAAGTGGAGGCCGTTCAGAATTGGCTTAGGCCTACTTCTCCTACAGAGATTCGGAGTTTCTTCGGCTTGGCAGGTTATTATCGGCGATTCGTGGAGGGATTTTCTTCCATATCAGCACCACTGACTAAATTGACGCAGAAGAATGTTCCTTTTCTATGGTCTGCTGCTAGTGAGTCTAGCTTTCAGAGGCTCAAGACTGTCTTGACTACAGCACCTGTATTGGCCTTGCCTAGTGGATCCGGGGGATTCACAGTCTATTGTGATGCTTCTGGGATTGGCTTAGGTGGTGTTTTGATGCAGAATGGCAAGGTGATAGCTTATGCCTTGAGACAACTAAAAGTGCATGAGAAGAACTACCCTATCCACGATCTAGAGTTATTGGCGGTGGTATTTGCATTGAAGTTGTGAAGGCATTATTTATATGGTGAGCCTTGTGAGATGTTCACTGATCATAAGAGTCTCCAGTATCTGTTCACCCAGAAGGACTTGAACGGGAGACAGCACCGATGGTTGGAGTTTCTTAAGGATTATGACATCGCTATTCGGTATCATCCCGGGAAAGCTAATGTTGTGGCTGATGCTCTGAGCAGGAAGTCTATGGGTAGCCTTGCCTATCTTGATGTTGATATGAGACCACTAGCTCGAAAGTTGCAGGCCTTGTCCATTAGTGGAGTGCGATTTGATGATTCTGTGCCAGACCGAGTTTTTACTTATATAGGGACTCAGTCATCCCTAGCTTCCCAGATCAAGGAAAAGCAATTTGATGATTCATATTTGCGTGATATTCGAGATAGAGTTTTAAGTGGGGGAGTTACCTCATTTATGATCGGAGATGATGGTGTACTGCGGCTCAACGGTCGGTTGTGTGTTCCGAATGTTGGGGAGTTGAGGTAGCTGATATTGGTAGAGGCACACAGTTCTCAGTATTCTATTCATCCTGGTACTACGAAGATGTATCAAGATCTTCGGGAGTTATATTGGTGGAAGGGAATGAAGAGAGATGTTGTTGATCATGTGTCTCGGTGCTTAAATTGTCAGCAGGTAAAGTATGAGCATAGAAGACCAGCCGGGGTGACTCAGTCCATGCCGATTCCGGAATGGAAATGGGAGCATATTACTATGGACTTTGTGGTTGGATTGCCTTTGACCTTGGGCAAGTATGATTCAGTATGGGTAGTGGTGGATCGTCTCACCAAGTCAGCTCATTTCATCCCCGTGAGGACTACTTATTCATCGGAGCGCTTAGCTCGTATCTTTATCGAGCAGATTGTGAGATTGCATGGTGCTCCAGTCTCTATTATATCAGATCCCGGTACTCAGTTCACAGCTCAGTTCTGGAGATTATTTCAGAAGGAGCTGGGTACCCGAGTGGATCTTAGCACCGCATTTCATCCTCAGACTGATGGTCAGTCCGAGAGGACCATCCAGATTCTTGAGGATATGCTGAGGGCTTCTGCTATTGACTTTGGAGGCCATTGGGACAGTTATTTGCCTTTGGCAGAATTCGCCTATAATAACAGTTATCCGTCTTCTATCCAGATGGCTCCGTTTGAGGCATTATATAGCCGCCGATGTCGTTCTCCAGTTGGTTGGTTTGAACCTGAAGAGGTGAAGGTGCTGGGTCCAAATCTAGTTCAGCAGACCTTAGATAAGGTCCGAATCATTCAGGATCGGCTCCGCATGGCTCAGAGTCGACAGATATCTTATGCGGATCGGAGGAGGAGAGATTTGGTGTTTATGGTAGGTGACCGGGTGTTTCTTAAAGTATCGCCGATGAAGGGTGTTATGAGATTCGGGAAAAAGGGCAAGCTTAGTCCGAGTTTCATTGGTCCTTTTGAGGTCTTGGAGCGCATTGGCGCTGTTGCATATAGGCTTGCTTTTACCTCCATCTCTGTCAGTTCATCCGGTATTCCACGTATCTATGCTCCGAAAGTATATTCATGATCCATCCCATGTAATTGATATGGCTTCTGTCGAGATCGACGAGGACTTGGCTTATTTGGAGGAGCCGATTGCTATTGCAGCTAGAGAGATCCGTAAGCTAAGGTCGAAAGAGATCCCGTTGTTTAAAGTGCTATGGAAGAATCGTCCTAGCGAAGAGGCCACTTGGGAACTCGAGTCCGACATGCGGGAGAAGTATCCTCGCCTTTTCGATAATTCAGGTATGATTTCAATCTCTAAAGCCTGAAAGTTATGTTGTTGTTTATGATTTCGGGTAGTAGCGAGAGTCCTCGAAATCCGTGTAATTATTTTCGTGAAAATGTGAATCTTACCTTAGACTCGGGCTCGTCCGAGGACGAACGAGAGTCTAAGTGGGGGAGATTGTAACGACCTCAAATAGTCGTTTCGGGAATCAGGACCTCGATTTGCGTGTCGACAATCCCAAAAGCTCCGTAAGGTCAATTATGACATGCCTGAAAATTTTTAGCTAAAACGAACTTTGTTAGATAGGTATCGGAGAAAGACATCCATTTCGGATATTCGTTAAGGCTAAAAGAGGTTTCGGGCTCGATTTAAGCAAATGAGCTCTGATGTGAAATTTGAAAGTTGCGTTAGGTTCGTATGGTAATTTATGACCTGTAGCAACCTTCAGAAGTGAAAACGGACCTCGTTTGATAGGACTTTTGATAAAGTCTCCGTTGCGGAAGTTTAAAAAGGTTAAAAGAGGTTTTCGAGCTCGATTTGAGTAAACGAACTCCGATGAGAGATCTGAGGGTTCCGTTAGGTTCGTATCGTCATTTGTGACTTGTAGCAAATTTCGAATTTGGATTCCGGGGTCGTTTGATTAAAATTCGCTATTTTGGCGAAAGTCGAAATATGACCCTTTTCCGTGGGACCCACCTTTTGAGTTCTAGAGTTCCGAATTGAGTTTCATCTTGACGAGCATATCACACAAGTCTTGTATGACTTGTGTACAAAATTTGGAGTCATTCCGAGCTTCGTAGGGTCCCGTTTGGACCCAAAAACAGTGGCTGACCTGGCGCAAAGCCAAAAAAGCTGCTGAATTCTGTTTTTTACTGTTCAGCCGGAAAGAAATTGATTTTTCAGATCAATCCATAAGGAATTGGTAAAAAGTACATGAAAGTTGTAGCTCTTTGCGTGTTAGTTCTAATGCCACCAACCTCGTATCATTTGGACATTTCTATGAAAAGTTATGGGTATTTTACTGAAAGCTATCCAGTGAGGTACAATTTGGACAGCATGTGGTACAACTCTTTAAAGGTGCGGGCTGCTATATATACTAGGGCGGGCATTCATTTTTATTTTCATGTTTTGAGCTTCTAAAAGTGATTCCAAGGGGAATTTGAAGTACCAAAATCATTCCTAAACACAAGGTAACTATTCTTACCCATTTTTAACGCTTTAATCCGAGGATCAAAGTGACGATCCTTGGAAAGAGGGTTTGAACCCTAGATTTGTGAAATGGAAAAAATGACCGAGTTGGACTCGGGTATGTACAATAATGGTACTTTTGGGCTCGTGGGAGTATGGAGAGTCCGGAAACATAAATTTTACGGGTTTTTGGGTACGTCCGACTCGGGGTATTTTGGTAAATTGCCTCTTAAATTGCGTAAGGGCTTAGAATCCTTTCCTCACATGCTTACGAGTGCGACACTATTTCTTTAGCTCAGAGAGGAGTCTTACGGAGGCACATCGTTTGGGAAAGGAGGTCGTTCCTTAGCCACTTGAGCCGATTTTGAGGTAAGTGAGACTTGACCTCTATTTTGCTTGCGGATAAGATTTGATCTTACTAAGTAAGATGTCGAGTACTTAATTGACTAGCATTGTCTAGTAGATAGTATTACGTACTACTCGTTATATTTATACAAAAAGGAGAAAGCACAAACGTGACTTGTGTATAGTCCATGTTGTGTGCCGGTGTATTATTTATATGCTCTACGGACAGAGGCCGGTGGTGCGTTATGACCTAGAAGCGAAATTCCATCTAGGGACAGAGGCCGGTGGTGCGTTATGACCTAGATGTGGAGACTTATAGGGACAGAGGCTTGTGGTGCGTTATGACCTATAAGTAAAGTTGTTTATAGGGACAGAGGCCTGTGGTGCGTTATGACCTATAAACAAAGACGCACAGGGTGTGTGCTTATGCTATGTGATAGGTATATCATTACCTATGTGGTTTGCGAGATATATCATCGCCATGCTGTGTGTTAATTATATTATTGCTTATGCCATAGTATCAATATAATATTGTATATGCTGCCTATATTATTTATCTTTATATTATTGACCATGTTATGTATTCGCGTATTATTGCTTGTATTGTTGTATAATTATATTATCGTATATAATGTTTATGGGTTACTGTAAAGGTGTGGATTGTACTTCCGTTATCTGCTTATGCATTATCAAAGACTTGTCCCGAAAGGGTAATTTAGCGGGCCTGTCGGTGATCTTACTGGGCTTTGGCTCATAACTTACTGTTTAAATGTGCAGATCCTTCTACTAGTCAGACAGCTAGACTTATCTGATCCGTTCGAGGCTGTGACTATTTTTGCTTGAGGTGAGCCAACCGTATGGTTTGCGGTGGCATACCGTCTGATCCACCTTAGTGTTTAGACGCTTTCTACATCTTGTATTATATATATATATATAGCAGATGTCAGAATTCGTAGATGCTCTATTGACACTGTATTTCGGGTGGATGTCTACACCTACATTTTATTGAAATATTTCTATCTAAATTATCATTATGAGTCAGTTTAATTATTCGTGGTTCGCCTAAGGATGTAACACTTAGGTGCCATCACGGCCTCGAAAATTGGGTCGTTATAACTCCGGGGTGAGTGGAGTTAATGGGACTCAATGAACGCTAGGCACTTTGAAGTGAGGACTTGAATCAAAAGGATCTACGAATCTTCTTGGAGTTCTACTCTCCAACTAAATGCACGAATCACCTAAAAACTTAAAGGACTAGTGACAATTAAGTAGGAAAATTACTTAGATAGGCACTAGTTAGAGGTTAGGCAAATAAAGAAACAAGGAAACCTAGAAGAAACTGCCCAAAACTCATCCTCCAGGAGGTAGGCGGAGCGCACAGTGGAGTGGGGTGGAGCGCCTGAGGAAACTACAAGTGGGGGTGGTCAGGCGGAGCGCCTGGGCGAAGAACGCCAGGGTTTTTAACTCCGTTTTCTTCGATTTCAATCCAATTTTTGGGTCGATTCCAACTTGTT